>JARFJB010001811.1:162500-462500 GCA_036346205.1 Vesta saturnalis | reverse complement strand
GCATGCTCGAGCGCCATTTTATTTTTTTTTTTTTTTTTTTTTTTTTTTTTTTTATATATTTATATTAATTTTTATTATATTATTTATTTTATATATATTTTATATATTATATTATTATATATATTATATATTATATATATATATATATTTTATTAATATATATATATATATATATATTTTTATATATATATATATATAAATATATATATATATATAATATATTTAATTTATATATATATATATATATATATTTTAATTTATATTTATATATAAATATATATATTATATATAATTAAAATTATAATAAAATATATTATTTATAATATAATATTATAATATTATATAAAAAAATATAATAAAAATATATATATATAATAAAATAAATATTTAAATAAATATATATTTATAAATTTTATATTTAATTTTTTAATATATTATATAAATAATATAATATATTATATTTTTTATAATATAAATAAAAAAAAATTTTTATATTTTTTTTATAAATATATAAATAAAATATAAAAATATAAATATATATTTAAAAAAATAAAAAAAATAATTATAAATTTTTATATATAAATATAAAATATAAAAAAAAAAAAATATTATAATTTTTATATAATATTTTTATAAATAAAAATTTATAAAAAATTTTTTTATTATTTTAAATATATATATTTTATTTAATTAAATAAATTATATTATATAAATAAAAATCTTTGTCAGGAATAACAAAACCTAAATAATAATAATAATAATTTTCTATAAATAAAAAAATTAACAATGTGCAATTAAGTTTATTTACCCAATATATGGATGGTTAAGGAGAGGTAAGTAAAGGTTTTAAAGCTAAGCTTAAAAATATAAAATTTACCACATAAATTCCTCAGTATAATGATTTTCTATAGACAGCTTCCTGTGTTTAATTATGGATGCGGAACGGTCAATCAGTATGAAAGCGTTTCTACATCTTCCTTGCGTATTCTTGTAACAACGCGATCAACTAGGTATTTGAAGGAATTTTCGATCCACTAGACTTATTGTATTCTTGATGTTTTATTGTATTAAAATTGCATTTTAAGATGATATTATTTGAATGAAGAGAAACTTGTGTAAATAAGTAACTTAATAGCCATTTAAAATATAAGTATGAGTAAGTAAGTAAGCAAGTAAGTGCCTTAAGTGAGTATAAAGGAATAATATGAGTACTATAATGATTGTACGTAAGTGTACGTAAGTGCCGAGTGTACGTAGTGCCGAGTGCCACCAAAATTTGATGGCACCAAAAATAAAAATTAAGTAAAACCATTATAACAATGACTTCTGCTTTAACATTCAGCAGCAAGTGAAGTACAAAATAAAGGCTTTCAGAAACGCTTCTGTAAATGCCCCTCAAGAGGTGTCACGCCTTGCGCGAAATACAATGATCGGAGTCCAATTTTTAAAAGAAAGGAACTATAACTATTTATATAATATTACACCCAAAATATATGTTCTATGAAATGCAATTTAAGTTGCCTTTCTCAATTTTACATGTAAATAATTAAAAACTCCTCTAATTTTACGTCAAATAAATTAATGATCTTAGATTAACGTATTTTTAATACAAGCACAAAAAGGTTGTTACATGGGTGCGTGGGTGGGTGGGTGGGTGGGTGGGTGTGTGTGTGGGTGTGTGGGTGTGTGGGTGTGTGTGTGTGTGGGTGTGTGTGTGTGGGTGTGTGTGGTGTGTGTGGGTGTGTGTGTGTGTGGTGTGTGTGTGTGGGTGTGTGTGTGTGTGAGTGTGTGTGGGTGTGTGTGTGGTGTGGGTGTGTGTGGGTGTGTGTGTGTGGTGTGTGTGTGTGTGTGTGTGTGTGGTGTGTGTGTGTGTGTGTGTGGGTGTGTGTGTGTGTGTGTGGCGGGCTCGTGCGGGTGCGCGCGGGTGCGTGCGGTGCGCGTGCGGTGCGCGTGCGGTGCGCGTGCGCGGCGGTGCTGTGGGCGTGTGGGCGTGCGTGCGTGGGTGCGCGGGTGCGTGGGCGTGCGTGCCTGCGTGCGCGCGTGCGTGCGTGCGTGTGTGTGTATAAATTTTGTTCTTTAATGAACGAACAGAAGTTCGGTTTAATAATCATTAAGTGTATTTTATTTTAAAATTAACTTTTAAAGTACATACAGAAAAGGATTAACTCGAGTGGGACTTGAACCCACGACCTCCACTTTGCTAGAGTGGAGCTCTTTCATCTGAGCTATCGAGGAGGCAAGTCACAATCGATTCAAACTTATACTGTATGTACTTCACTAGTTATGATGTATTATAATTTTTATACACGTAATGAAGGTTCACAGCCCACTTTTTGTGATGAGCCCGTAATTCACTAAGGTTTCGCACATGACCACCCGTGACTGATTGTTAATTTTTATTTGCTGTATGCAACACTAATAGATAACTATAAAAATTGTTTTTTTATGAACGCACAGAATTGTGTTTTATTTTAAAATTAACTTTTAAAGTTACATACAGTAAACGATTAACTTGAGTGTGCGTTCATTAAAAACAATTTTTATAGTTGTATATATATAACTAACGCCCGAAATGGTTCGAAATGTGCAGCACGAATTTGTAGATCGATTAGGCTATTGTCTGTTGACTAACGGAGGACATTTCGAACATTTGCTGAAATAAAATTATTTTTAAGTTTACGAATCTTTGTTTTCGATATAATAAAACGTTATCAAAATTATTTTATTTTTAGTTTTCTTCATGATCTTTTTTCAATTTTTAAATTTTGAATGCGAATAACTCCAAAACGCTTGGACTTAGGTATAGCACATGCTACATGACAAATGTTTAGAATTGTAAGGGCAATCCAAAAATGCAATAAAAAAATTGGGTTGCAATTTGAAAAAAAAAATTTTTTTAGCAAATCTTTTTTGAGACACCCTGTATAAAATTTTTTTTTCGCAAAATATGCCCCGAAAAAATATAAAATCGACGGGTCCGAGCGATTTTTGAAAAAAATTGTGCTTTACCAGTTATTGAATTTATTCCTTACTTTACGACCACCCGGTATATATAATTATAAGAAATAAGGTACGAGGTAATTAATCTAATAATTAAACCTTATTTAAATCACCAACGAAAACGAATTATCTGTAACTAACAAATAACCGAAAATTTTTGTTTAGAAAAAAGGACAATTGGTAATTAAAATTAATAATTAAATTACAAATAATAATGAAAAAATCCAGTCGCAAATGATTGACAATTACATTTTTACTTAAATGTTGGTATGAATTACAGTAAAAACTGTAAGCATTAAATGATAATAACTAAGTAAAACTATGTATCAAACAAACTACACAATAACGAAAAATCAATTTTGAAGCTAACGAGTAGCAACCTTTTTTAAGGATACTTCAATTTTAGACAATTGTCACATTTGTAACAAATAAAGTGAATATCAAGAAAACTGTTAACTTTAGAGTAAAAGTACCTTTTTGTGAACGTGTTGAAAACTATCAACTTTGGAGCATATATTGCAGACGAGACTATTTTTCATGATGCGAAAACAATTTTGGATGGGGGAGATTCGAAGCCAAATAATTTGTTGGTTTTTTGAGTTACTTTTCATTCTTTTTAACGTTATAACTGTAGGTTAACCTGTTTGATTGTTAATAAGTTACTATAGTGTATCGCTCATATATATGAATTTAGAAACATTATAATGACATTTAGTCCTTACTGATATATTGCCTAGTGTGCATTACAATCATTTTACATCTTTTAGGGCTCTAAAGAATCAACAGGTACTGAAGATGAAGATTCTTCTAGTGAAGAAGAAGCAGATGCAGCAGAGGTGGAACCTGCTCAAGGACCACAATCTGAAAACCCAGATCAAAAACAGGCTCCGCAGAAAGAAACAGAAGCAGGTGCAGAAATATCGGCATTAGTTAATTATATACAACCTGTTCATTTTTCTAGTTTCGAAAATGCAGAAAGTAAGTTCACGGTATTTACTAACACTTTATTTTTACACTTGTTTAATTTCAGAAAAAAATCGTAGTTATGAAATGTCGTCATTTGATGAAAAACAAGCAACAACACTCTTAAAAGAAAAACCTATAGAATTTGTGAATTACAACAAATTTCAGTTAAGTAGAGTCTATCCTGCTGGTACAAGATTTGACTCATCAAATTTCATGCCTCAAGTGTTTTGGAATGCAGGCTGTCAGTTGGTTGCTCTAAATTTTCAAACACTAGATTTGGCAATGCAACTTAATTTGGGTATATTTGAATATAACTGTAGAACAGGATATTTATTAAAACCCGAATTTATGCGACGTAAAGATAGGAGATTAGACCCATTTGCAGAATCCACCGTAGATGGAATTATTGCTGGTACTGTTAAAATATCTGTGATATCGGGTCAGTTTTTGACTGATAAAAGAGTAGGAACTTATGTAGAAGTAGATATGTATGGTCTACCTGCTGATACGGTTAGAAAAAAATTTCGTACCAAAATTGTTCCAAATAATGGTATTAATCCACTGTACGATGAAGAACCCTTTGTGTTTAAAAAAGTTGTGCTTCCTGAGTTAGCTTCCATTCGTTTAGCCGCGTATGAAGAATCAGGTAAATTAATTGGCCACAGGGTACTTCCAGTTGTGGGACTCTGTCCAGGTTATCGACATGTTAATTTACGATCGGAATTGGGTCAACCGTTGCCTCTGTGTAGCTTATTTCTTTTAGTAGTTGTTAAAGATTATGTTCCGGATGGATTGTCTGATTTTGCCGAAGCTCTTGCAAACCCCATTAAATATCAGAGTGATCTGGAGAAGAGATCGAGACAGTTAGCTGTTTTAACAGATGATATGGAAGCGCCGACCGGTACAAAAGATGAACTGAAGAAGGATATACTTAATGTTACAAAAGAATTAACGAGTAATGGTAGTCCTGCACCTAGACTAGCATTAACTTCCGGTGTTGGTTCATCTGTAGATTTAATAACGGAAAGCGATCCGCCATTATCGAATGTAACACCATTGCCAGTACCTGTAGAACAAAACTCAGTAACTAAACCACCTGAGGTGCTTTGTGTTGAAGAAATAACAGCCGAGCCTTTAGAAAAAATTTTAGAAAATAAATTAGTTAAGGAGAAAAAAATAGAATTAGATAAAAAATTAGAGAGTTTAAGAAAAAAGCATGAAAAAAAAAAGACAACTTTACAAACACAAAAATCTACTGGAGAAACAGGAGAGAAAATATCAAAATTAATGAATATGAAATTGGTTAAGAGACTTTCAAGTAAAAATATGTAAGTATAATAAATGGGTTATTAGTTTTGTTTTTTACCTGCAAAATGCTTGGATAACAGCAATTTTGGTGTGCATTAAACTTTATACGAAGTGTGGTTTTGATAATGGGTCATAGCAAACCTAAACTTTATGTGTTTTTTTGTTTTTCTTACCGCAAGAACTGGAATATTGAAATTGTAAGTCAAAGATAAACCGACACTTTTGTATCAAAAAGTCTATTGACTAAAGCATATTTACCGCTTATGTATATTTTGATTTTTATACTTCATTGATTGAGTATATTTTGATTTTTATACTTGGACAAACTGTTCAGTGTATAATAAAAATGTAAAAATTGTAAGCAATTCCATGAAATGAAACTGATGCTGGATTTCGTCCCATAAGGAAACCGTTTGGTTAACACTTTCTGAACTGTATCAGTAGTAATTTTGTTGTTCGACGTTACTAAAACAATCATATGGTTGTGAAATTGTAGACTTTCATCATTTTACATAATTAAAATACTTATCTTTTGAGTTTTTTAAATGATGTATCTTTCTATTTATATTTTACATAAATTTATACATTTTGATAAAAAATTTGTTCTAACATCTCAAGTAATTCTTACAGATATTACCATTTACTAAGGACGATAATTGTAATTATTATCGAAACATATAAATTCATGTAAAATATAAATAGAAAAATATACCATTTAAAAAACCCAAAAGATAAGTATTTTATTAGTTGAGTTGTTTGGCCTATTTCCACAGTTTTTGTTTTTATAGGGCGTCGTTTCGGAAGCGGACTCTACTTCCGCCACAGGCTCAGTCTTGAGAAGGACTGATTTCATAGTCGAGTCAAATTCACTTACGTCTGATTTTTTTCTCAAGCATTCGACTACTCTCCGTTTCGGACTTTCGCTTACTAGTCTGACACCTTAACAGCTGATCCACTAAGTAATCCAATATACATTGTGTATGTATATATATATATATATATATATATATATATATATATATATATATATATATTTACATCCCGATATCAATCCGGCGGCCGTACATGGAACAAGCATCGGACGTCCACTAAAAGCAGCATATATAAGTGAATATACACCGCGTATAGTGCAAGATAATGAATTTTAGACCTGACTTTTGACGAAAATACTACCTCATTTTTTAAGAAAATCCATATTCCTATCAATATGACGGCATCTCGTAAAACCGCAATATGACGGCCAGAAATGTATATATTATGTACAGTTCGAACGTATGGGACGGCCGTATATTGTACTACGCGTGATTGGGACGGCCCACACCGTTGCCAAATTGAATCGGGTTTATTATTCATTACTCATTGATTATTAAATAGCAATTACATTAGGTTTTCATAGTATTTGGATCGCGTTTGCAACCGTTTGATATATAACACGCGAGTACACATTAACTGATTTAGTTCTAATTTTGTACATAGTTGTAGTATTATTGAATACATATCCAAGCGGTGTCAAGGTGAAAAGCAATAGAGGCCAATTTAGCAGTACAATATGACGATTTATTAATGGTTTATGTATGAGTTTACTTATTAAGCGAACGCTTTAGCGTAAGCTTATTATTTTCGTCACTAAATTTCATACTTGCTCGGTCGTCGTTTCAGTATTTTCTTGTTACCAAATCCCCAGATAAACATCGAAGATATTAACAAAGGGAATAAGTTTTAGAGTAGAAGAAAATAAGAAACTGATTGAACTTTTTTTTTCTGTATAGCTTTCGTTTTCCGTAAAACTCAAAAAAAAGAAAAATGAATAGAAAAAACATAACTTTCTTATTTGTGGAAATATTTATACACCGATTGTGTTGAGGTGTCTGCAAAATGGAATGAATTTTGCGCCGCAAGAATACTTGTCAAAATTTGGGCTAAATGGTGGCCAAAATCAATATTTATATACAATATTTTAAGGCAAAATGGATCCAGTCAGTGACGAAGAGCTAAATTTTGTGCCCTATGGGCGTTTTTTAAAATTTAGTCTAACTTTTACCGAAAATTTATATTTATACACCAATTTCGTTGGTGGTCTAAATTCCTTAGCCCATGCGTGTTAGTCAGCATTTGGACAGAACGTGGGCCAAAATAAATATTTACACTCCACTTTTATTAGTGTTGCGGCAAAATTGATTTCCTCGATGGCGTAAAGCCAAATTTGTGTTCCATGAGTATTGGTCAGCATTTGAGCTAAATTCTAAGATATATATTTATAAACCAACTTCATTGGGGTCGCGACAAAATGGATTTACTCGATGACCAAGATCTAAATTATGAATCACATGAATGCTGCCCAAAATCTATATTTACACACCGATTTCCATCAAGGGAATCAATTTTGCCGTTACTTCAACAAAATACAGGGTGTCTCAGGAATGAAAGGCCAAAACTTGGAAAATAATATTGGTACTTCATATAGTTGCTGCCTTTGCATAGTTATAGGGCTGTAATGTTGAAAATTGAAAACACATTTTATTGATCTCTAAAATTATATTTTAGAACTTAATGAAAATTTGATGAATACGTTAATCATATCAATAATCCATTTTCGCAGTACCGTTAGGTATAAAGATATTGTAGAAAGTCAGGATTATACTTAGCTCACTTTTACAAGGATAAAGCAACAAACTTAAAAACTTTCACTTTATTCCCCAACTATTTTCCTAATAAAAGGTGCTTTCTTAAATTCGATAAAATCAGTTGTTTCCGAGAAATATGAAATTTTGTAAGATACTGCAAAACACATAGACAACTTCCACTAATTCCCAAATTCAACCCAAAATTTGACAAACATTCTTGTGACTCATTTTGCAAACATCTCAACAAAATTTGAGTTTCTGTTAAAATTTAGGCTGAATGTTGTCCAAAATCTATATTTATCTACCAGTTTGGTTGTGGTTGCGGAAAAATTGATTCCCTCGATGGCTAAAAGCCAAATGTTGTGTGTCCATGGGTATTGGTCAGAAGTTTACCCAAGGTCTATATTTATACAGTCGCGGCAAAATTGATTTCCTCGATGGTCCAATTTCTGTGGCCTGTTAGTGTTGGTGAAATTTTAGAGCCCAGCATTGCGTAAAATGTATATTTTGTTGGAATCTCGGCAATTTTGATTCCCTTGACGGCTAAGCGCCCAATTTTATGTTTCATAAGTGGGTCAGCATTAGGACCGAATTTTGCAAAAACTATATATTTTTGACAAATTTTGTTGGGGTCGAGGCACTGAATGTTGTACCTGATGACTGTTTGCGCTAAATGTTGTTCCAAATCTATATTTATATACCAATTCCATTGGGGTATGGCAAAATTGGTTGCCGTGAGACATGTGGGTTGGTTAGGATTTGGAACAAACGTTGCCCAAAGTCTATATTTATACACAAACTTCGTTCAAAACTAATTTCTTCACTGGCTAAGAGCTAAATTGTACGATACACTACGTGTGTTGGATAGAATTTTGACGAAATGGCACAAATGAAGCACTATAACTGCTCCGATGGTTCTAGTAATAGTGGTATGATAGGATAGTGTTTTCTTCCTATTGCAATGCTAGCTTGCTACTCTAATTAAAATGATTGCAGAACCGGTGCATATCGTTGATACATTGATACTACTGTTCCCTGCGTTATGTCTGGGGGAGGGGGGCGTCATTTTCTCTAAAACAGCGGGTCGTTTTATGCAATAATAAACCTCTGGCGGTGTGCATTGGTAGTGTTGATACAGGCCGTATAATACTAAAAAACATTAACGAACCACAAGTTATACAGGGTCAGTCGGAATGAATGGGTCAACACTAAGCTGGAAATATTAAACACCAAAATATTATGTTTGAGCTCATCAAGCCTTATACGACTGTCGCTGGTTTAAGAGATTCAGGGTGTTGAAATTTTAAATTTTATTCTGAAACTTCTCAATAATTGAGAAAATTTTGATAACATGAATCTGAAAATTGGTAGTGTTGAGTTTTCTTGTGTGAAACTTGCGAATGTGAAGCTTATTTTCACGTTGTTTCTAGAGGGTGCTAGTTTCACCGTATTGTGTAGTATTTAGGTAAAACAAAACATATTTTTTTATCTGTTGAGCTATGCTGGAAAAAAGTAAAACATCCAAAAGAACGTTCAATTCTACAAAAAAAATGTACTGTTGTTTAGGTCGCCTAACTTTATCGGTTTCTGAGTTATTTATATTTACAGGTTTCAATGTCAATTAAAATTAGCCTGAGCAAAAATACAAATCATATTACGCATCCCACCGTTGGAAAAATTAGTATGTCGCGGTATTTTTTTTAAGCATAGCTTAACAAACAAAAAAAATGTTTTGATTTACGTACATAATACCGTCAAAATAGCGCCCTCTAGAAGCAATGTCAAAGTAAGCTTCAAATTCGCAATTCTTATACCACAAAAACCAACACTACCAATTTGAGAGTCATACTATCAAAACTTTCTAAATTACTGAGAATTTTCAGAATACAATGTTATCGTTCAACACTCTGTATCTCTTAAACCAGCGACATCTGTACAAGGCACGATGAGCTCAAACATAATATTTTGGTGTGTAATATTTCCAGCTTAGTGTTGACCCATACTGCATAGACTGGTTGTGTAAAAATAGTTTTAATAATGGTAAGGACACGGGACCTCAAAATGACGCGAGTGATGACTTTCGTTTATTGGAAGTATTAACAACATAAGTGCACATAGTGAGCGCTTTCTGGTTCACATCAACTGGGCCCCTATTAGAGTTTCCATGAAGAGTAAAGAGCTATTTCTGCAGGACGGAATACGGTCAGTCGTATTGATGCAATCCGTAAAGCACAAAAAAGACACAAACAATATAAACTATCTCTGTGGTTCGGGTTCGGGTTTCAGAAAGCCTGCACTGCTCAATGGGAAACAGCACTAACGATAAAAACCGGTTTTGTAATTAGTGTTTTTGTTGTTTGTGTTTGTGTGGTTTCTGTAGTTTTCGGTTTATTATTTTTTTTTTGCCCTCGTTTTTGTTTTTCTTGTTCCTTCTTTTGTTTTTGTTATTACTATTGTATGGTTTTGTGGAGATCTAGAAATAGCGGTTATGGTTACTATAACTAGCCTTAGAAGGATTTTCCGTTAACTAAGGAAATTCCTCCCCCGGAAAGGAATCTTTTACGTGTTTCAATTTTTCTCTGCTTATAGAAAAACGGCTACCATTGCATAGTTCAACCCGCGTTTCCCATGCGAAAGGTAAACAAGCTTACCTGTACAGCACCAAGTCATGTTTATTACTTTTTTTTTTGTATTTGTAGGCCGAGATCTAGACACAATCGGAAATGTCATACATCTTTATGCGCATCAACTACTAATGGTTAATAGCACTACCCGTCACTAGAATTTTGACCTACTAAAAGAATTCCACCTTTAGGGAGGGGTCTTTAACGTGACAAACATCGTACTGCCACGGGACCTACAGTTTTACTACCTCTCCGTTTTAGAGATGCGGCTACTTCGGGCAGGTTTGAACCCGCGCTGCTCGGGTGAAAGGCAAGCACTCTAACCATTACGCCAAAGAGGCAGCATTATTAAAATTATTTCATTTCTTTTAATTTTCACTTTATAGATTGGAAGGTCGTGTGTTGTTCCACTCCAGATTAAACACAATTGAAACACTTTAAACTAAATTACTTATCAAAATGCATTCGTGATTTCATCGTGTTCGTTCACTCATGTTCCTTGCGTTATAAACCAAGACTTCTATTTTAAGTTATAGCTTACAATTCACACGAGCTGACGTTACGAGAAAAGTGTTTTGGAAGTACCATTGTCACATGGTTGAGAGAAGTAAAATCAGACTTTAACAATCTTATGTGGTGGTTTCAATGTGAAAAAACTAAATGTCACAATTTTGTGTAATTCGGCAGTATGTTAGATTTGTTAGTTTTCTTTGTTACAGATTTTGTGTAATATTTAAGCTATTTTGAGGTAGCTGCTGTTCTGAGACTTAAAGACTAGTGTACTAGCCTTGGTTTACTTGGTGTACTTCGATTATACATACTCCAGTTTCGAATATGGCATTGTCTAACAAGACAACACAGAGGCGACTCATTCCCTTTTTAAAATGTAGAAACCATAGTTAACCCAATCGTGTTCCGCGGGACTACTATCGCGGCTTCATATTAATTTGAAAAATAATATTTGAAATCTTTAGTTACACGTTTAATGCTCTATTAACAAGAAAAGGGGGTTGATAATGTACTACTGTTTAAATAACCTAAGTTTAGGAATCCGGTATAAGAACCCTTATCTATAATGTTTTAAAAATGAAACTTTCAATTACAAACTAAATAAAAGCGGCGACTCACTCAGTGCTTTGTTGCCAAAGCTTCGGCCGTCATATAGTCGATGACATGGGAGTAAACGTATATTTAATATACACAATTTTTCAGCGCCACTTTTCTGTCGACGGATTATTTCGGAATCAATAATATACGAAAATTCATAGAACCTACATTGAACGGCCGACTTTTTATTGCATATTATGGTACTTTTCATGATTACGAACTGTTTTAACACAAAATTATTTGACGGCCATATATGGCCGTCAAATGCATTTGGCCGTCCCAATGATGGTAAAATGCCCATGTATGGCCGTCCTATTGATATCTGGATAATATATATATATATATATATATATATATATATATATATATATATATATATATATATATATATATATTGTGTCTTTTGTATTTGCTTGTCTTAGAGACATTTTCTTTTCAGGCCTTCATATTTTGAGCAACTTGTTTCAGCTCTATCGTATAAGCATCTTGCCTTGTCTTCTTCTTCTTCTCAAGCACTTGCATTTCGATTAAAGTTTCGACTATCATATTTGTTTTTAGTAGTTGCTTTTTTGCCTTAGTAGGTTTTGAATTGTTGGACTTTGTATATTTAGTCTTTTTGTAATCTCTTTTCATTACCAGATGTAATTGCCGTTCAAGAAACACATAGATATGAAAAGGCTGTAACAAAACAAACTGACCACGTATGATTTTCTGTGTACTCGAAGCACTACCTCAATCAAATACTATAGAGATAAATTATTTCGTTTCAGTAAAGCAACTAACTTACTATAGCATGCTTACTGCTATTTTGTATTCCACGATAAAGCGGGGATGACTTTATGACGTGGGTGGGTGGGAGGGTCGGTGTGTGTGTGTGTGTGTATGTATACATGTTGGTATCCACGATAACTCCAGAACGAAAATACCTATGCACTTAAAATTTTGTATTTAAGCTTGTTTTCATTTGGCTTAGAGCTGATTAGATTTTGGGAGAAATCCAGCGGCGGGGAGGGGGATTTATTAGGTTCAGTTTTTGGTTTCTATCAAATGTTTCTAAAACAGCTGCATATTTCAAAGATATAAAAATACCTAGATATAGACCTTAAATATATTGATTAATTATGTTGTATGCAATTTTTTGATACGACTCGTAATTTACCGGCATAAAAATTCCTAAGGTAGAATTTGGAGAATTTGGACGATTTGTGAAATCGGATAATTGCTGGGTGTAACTCAATTAGAAACGACCCTGGTGTGTTTGAAATAGTTCGGCAGTCAATGACGAGAAAATTAAATGCTTGTATCCAGGCTGGAGGAAGTCATTTCAAACATTTATTGTAGATTGAGCAACTTTACATGTACTTTTTGATGATAAAATGTTGTTACTGTCGCAAATTTTGTTCACCCTGTATCTTCAAAACAAAGGTTTTTCAAAAATCATCATAGGACAACATATTCTTAGAATAGGCCAAGAAATAACCCCTTAAATTTTTGCCGCATGTTTACCTAAATAAAAGAAAAAAGGCTACATATTTTATTCCTTCCCCAAGGGGGAGGGCGGGTTGCGTGAGGTTTCCAAGCCACTTTAGCAACAATCATGGATTCCCATACATACATTAAGTAAGCATGCATGGTGGATTAAAAATTGATGCGGTCAAGATAGGTTGGGAAGGAACGGAGTTAGGGAAGTTACTACCTCAGCATTGGCCTAAATAGCCACACATGATGCGCTTATATGGAATGATCATTCCACTATGGATGTAAGGAAAACCCCCTGAAAAAACTCCATGCATCCTGAGTTATGATTGACTATTATTATTACTTGCAATTCTGTTTCAGGTGATTATTTGTACGTTTATTTCTATTCGTACTAGTTCTGGGTTTCGTTTTAAGTTTGAAATATTCGATGTATGAGCAAGAGGAATACACTGCTGTCATTACTTCTTTTCTGTGTAACACGATTTTAATATTATATAGTCTCGCAGTATTATTGGTCTTTAACCAATTAAGAGATGACTTGGGTTCTCTGTTTTTCGTTCACCACATTGTAAACTGTTTGCCTTTGTCAACATAATCTAAGCGCAAACGTGTTGAGTTCTTTTAAGCACACCCATTATAAAATGCACGAACTTGATTGTTTCCTATAACTTAACTTTTCTTTAAGACATTCAGTATTACAAAAATAAATAACATTTTTCGTGGCCTGCCTTGAAGAAAAAACATTGTGAGTGAGTCATACAATGTTGGTTTACTATACACAAGTCTATTGTAGTGAGGTTTTTTGGGTTTTTTAATGATGTATTTTAAATTATGCAATGTAAACGTTTCGATAACACTTACAGTTATCTTCGTCAGTAGTATCTATTAAAATTGTTAAAGATGTTGTAAACAATTTTAATAGATATTACTACTGACGAAGATAACTGCAAGTGTTAAATTAAAATTAAAATGTTTTAATTTTTCAACTTTGACAAAATTGTTTACAACATCTTTAACAATTTTAATAGATATTATACTGACGAAGATAACTGTAAGTGTTATCGAAACGTTTAGATTGTATAATTTAAAATACACCATTAGAAAACCCAAAAAAGATAAGTATTTTATTATGTGCGATAATGGTGAAAGTTTACATTTTCATATTTTGGTATATTGATTGATAGTAAAACAGCAGATTTCTTTTATGAGTTTTATTTCTTTCTGTTGTTTACTTGCGCGCAATTTATGTGTTTATACACGTTGGCGCGTTTTTTTCTTTTGCGTACTATCGTTGGCTTTCGGACTGCTGCCATCTGATTCACCCAACAGTATTTTATCCTCGGACGATGAAGTATTATTGACACAAATGATCACTCTGTGACAAAGAACTCATTTTCTAGTCTTATTTCTCAGTTCTCACCGAAAATGGCAACGCCTAGTGAACTGTAAATGTTGACTGAGGTTCGCTAGCTATGCTTCTGTGGCGGCTGTAAATAGCACATTTTCTGCGAAGTTGCGGTAAATGAAATTACGTAAACCTCTAATGTGCAGTAAAGCGAGGTAGCATATGTATTGATATTTAACAGGACTAGGCCAGTTTAGTTTGTTCTAGTAGATTTGTTTCGACGCCGTTATTTTCTGCTAGACACTGATCCAATAGTCTGCCAGCCTGGACGAGACTGTCAGCGTCGATCAGATTTAATAGTTTCATTACACTATTGTATTACACATAGAGTATACATGGGCAGAGCTTATTTCCAATTTCACTTTACATTGTATGTATATGATGCATGTTTTACTATTCTGCGCTTTGTTGACAAATTCTGCATGGAGGCATGCTTGACATTTTTTTATCGTCAAATTTACATAGTAGTAAACGTTTGAAGTCGACGTATGTTGGTTTCAAATCTACCAGATCGCTTCGGTACCAGGTAGACTATGCCCTCTACCAGTACCAAAGCTCGGTAGTTCAGTTTGCTTTGTGGTGTTGCTCGCCGGGCAGTGAACGATGAGTTTACACGATTGATGTTGGGCACTACTGCATTTGGTTGGCGTCTAGCGTCACACCCATTGTTGACTTTTTGGACTTGTTGGCATAGAGCTGGATCTAAGTTCATGGAACCTCTTGTCCACAAACAATTCGATAAGTAACGCCCCTCTTGGGGCGCCAATTAGGTAGCAATTTGGGTAAGTTATTGTGATGCACAATTTCCGTTACATAGCCAATATACTACAACAAAATTACAACAGGCAAAGAATAACACGTAACATAAAGAATGCAAACGTAAAATTAATCTCATGGTGTTGCTCTAAGGAATCAAATTTCGTTATTTAAAACTTACGTTTGATGTATGTATTTATTTTAAAAAGTATAGGAATTACAACAGCCATCTCTGCATTTTGTTTTGCTAATTTTGTCTTGGCCATACAGTTTGTACCTATTAGTATTAGTACCAATATATTTGTCTTTGTGAAAACAAAATCAATTTATTTTAAAGTTAGTAATTTGAGAAAATTGCACTTTTTAGTAGTTTCAAACAGTAATTATTATACACAATTGGAACGTAGAGAACAGTATGAATTTTAACAAATGTATTTGAGGGTTCCACAGGGTTCATACCTTGGTCCTCTTGATTTAATCGTTTAAATAAACGATATTGTTGAATCTTTAATTAAACGTCACTATACTTAGAAGTCATTGTAAAGCCTGACGTTACTTACGTTCTTCTTGTTGCTTAATATAGATTAGTTAATATTAAAAGGTGAGTTTGTATGAGGACAATCGAGACAATTATATAAATAACATGTATTATCGGAAATGCGCAAAAAAGGTGATGATTAGGTTATTACCGTGTAGATTAGCTACTTTATCAACAATTTGGTAACATGTTGAACAATTTGTGTTTTGCTTGCAAGAGTAGTTTTCTCCACAGCACGTTTGAACTTGCTTTGTGTGAACACTTGCCCAAATGTTACTTTTAACATTTCTCCAGTTAGACATAACATATCCAAAAACTTTGAAATATTTGCTATGACCCAAAATGAATAAAAAACAAAACAATAACAAGTTTTCATATTTTCAGTTTCGAAGGTGTTCAAGCAGCCATCTTAAATCATTCTTTCTTTCTTAGAGTAACTGGAGTTTTTTCAACAGAATCTACTAGTGCAGAACCTTTAACTAGTGTAGCTGATGGTCAAGAAAGTAGTACAAACGTTGATCCAGAACGGCCGACATTACCACGTAGTACATCAGAACGCTTATTAGCTGCTAATCGTGAATTTGTTGCACAAGAAAAAGAATTACGTGAAAAATATCACGAAATTATTTATAGTATAGCAGAAAAAGTTATGCGGACGTCTCAGACTAATCAAATTAAAATGTTAAAGGTAATTTTATACTCTGTATGGATTATTTGTCAGTTATGCTTATAGGTACAATTAGAACGTGACACATCAGATTTAATGCGTAGATTGCAAGCAGATCGGAGAGAAGAGGTAAAAGCGTTAGCAAAAAAACATAGAGATAGAGATGAATTGGTCCGTGTTAAAAGAGAAGTAGCAAGTGCCGTTGTTGATCGTGGAGTTACTGAGCGTGAACGATTAGGTCAAACTTTTGAAATACGTAAGGAGGAACTAACAAAACAGCATGAAGCTGTTAAAAACGCTTTGGTAGAACACAAACTAAAGGTAAGTAGTAACTTGCAGGTAATGTTTTTCCTTGATCGTTTATTCAAATTATAGTGAAGAAAGGGATAATACGATCAACGAAAAAGTGTTGTAACTAATTCATATTAATATCTATTTTGTAGGCCAAAGCAGCTATGTCTAAGGAATTTGAAACGAGACTTGCAAGAGTGGAAAATGAAGTTATTAGTGGTGGAAGTACAAACGTACAGCAGTAATAGAAAAATTTAGCAGAATGGTTTGCGCTTATTTTATTAAAATGTCGATTAGAGTTCGACGGTTTAGAGAAAAATGTATTCTCGCAATACACTAAGATAAATAAATGCCATTTGAAATTAATAGAGTTGAATCTCGAACACAATTTTGACAATCATCCAAACGGCATATTTTTGCCGATTTTAATGATAACAATTCTAATATGCTATTAATAGATTATAGAAATCATTGATATTGTCGTCTCTCGTCGTTGTGATAGTAGAATAGAAAATTTTTAGATGAGATACTTTTTGATAAGTAGTTTTGACTGCTGATAATGATTTTAATATTAGTTTTTCCCAATATCATTTTTTTGTCATATAGGCTGAATTTTTTACTTAATGACATAGTTTAATTTCTGTATATATGTAAATGTTTGTGCATGTTTACAAGATTTTCTAATACAGTTTTGTTTTATTCTATACATTTGTTAAATATTTGTTGTATAATAATGTAAGTTTGTTAATTTTTGTTGTTTTACTCTGTATCCATTATTTTAAATAGCATTTTTAATGTCAGCAGCTTGATGTATACTACAATGAAATTTTAACAGTCCATCGAAATCTATACACTTTAGACTACTCTTGGTTTAGATTTATTAACGTTTGGTTTCTTTATATGGTATACATTAACAAAAACTTGTAGTTAAAAAATAAAGATCTGATTTAGTGTGTATATCTTTATATGTCGATTCAATTTAACTATGGTTAGCTTTGCTACTTTGTATAGTAACTAATTTAGCATTAGCTACAACCAACTCTTATGTATTTTGGTGCTCGTAACATTACTGTAGTGTTTTAATTAATTTCCAGATTAGTATTTCATGTTTTATTTAACAGTTAGTACAAACTTTTTTCTTAAATATTAGTAAGCAGTTTTGTTTCATTATAACAGAAGTTCCACATATTAAAAAATATTTACTACGAGAAAAGTAGAAAAGGAATTTGGTTTGAAGAATTGTTAACTCAATGTTGCTATATTATAGTAATTGTTGCTAATTGTTACTTTGATGGTTGTTATATAGCATAGTCACTTGTTAGAACATGCAGAGACTCTGCACGTACTACATTACTAAAAGTGAATGGCAAATAGAGTGATCTTATAATTGTTTTAAAGTTAATTCACCAACGTACGTAGAACTAATGTAGTAATTAAACGTGCCAGAGGTATTCTCAAAAATGCAATATTTAATAGAGTGTAAAATTGTTTAGTAAATATTTATTTATTCAAATTTATTCCTAATGAATCAACGGCCTATGTAGTATATGTTTAAGGTAGATTTGTACAATTAGAAGAATTAGTAACTTACATCAGATCTTTTTTGAGCTTCTATTAAAGATACGCACATCATTTTCTTAAGTGCCGTTTAAAAAAATTCTGTTTACAATTTTGAATGGAGATTTACGTTATTAATGTAATGTTAATACATTCCAAATTTACATTAATAAACTTGTATTTTTCAATTTCCAACTTGTGCCTTTGCCAATTTTCAAACATCCAATTACTCGTAACTTGAATTAACGTTTAAAATATCACTTGTGTTTTATTCTAATAAACCTTGATGTGAAAATAGTAATATATACATGTGCTAATTTATTTGTGTTTTATTATATTTTTATGCATTGTCAGAAGAGAAGATTTCTTTTTTACCTTCCAACCTACATATACATATGTTGGTATTGAAGGTTATACAATCAATCTTTTTTCACTATCGTTAAATCGACTTATTATGTTTGACAGAGTTTCACCAAGATATCTGTGTGTGTGTGTGTGTGTTTGGAAATGTGTATTGATGTATGTTAGTACCCACAATAACTTCAGAACCATAAAATCTAACAGTGAAGAGGGGATTAATTAGGGGCAATTGTTTGTTTTTTTATCATATATTTCTGCGTATTTCAAAAATTATAAAAATACCGAGATATAAATTTTAAACATATCGATTAATTATATTCTGTGCAATTTTGCCAAAAAACTTCTAAAGTGGAATTTAAGTCTCTGTTTAAATTTTTTCAATATCTGAATAACGATTTTATAAGAATATGTGAGGTGATATTTCTTAAGGATAATTTAATTTCACATAACTTTTCTGTATCGTCTGCATAAAGTTATAACCTGCTGTCTATTTTAACTAAATTTACAGGACAGACAAAAAACGATTTTTTAAGTATTATTAATAAAACCTATTGGAGTACATTTAAGGTATTGCTTTACTATTATAGGAAATATATTATTACTGAAATATGCCAAAATTTTTACATTAACTGCATTTTTAGTACTTTTTAGGAGATAACTGGTTATCGCTTTGCAAAATTAGCTTAATTATGGACTTAACGGGCCCAATTAATACAAGAAAACTTTTATAAAACTGTTTTATTTGAGAGGAAGATCATCATAAAATTTGTGGTAGTCTAAGGGCAAAATTTTTTTAGTAACTTGAATGTCTTCGTATTTTTTAATGGTTATTTTGCCTCTTACTAAGAATAGCTGTTTCCATTGTTCTCAAGAGTGTGTGTTAATTTTGCTGTTTTTCCTTTGAGGAGCAGTTTTTCATTGATCAGCAAAGGGGTTTTTATAATAAGTTTCACCTTCACAGTTGTACCTTAATGCACGAATGTTTGTCACTTTGAAATCACCTTTAGCTCTACCTGGGTGGTTCGTGTTATAGTGTTGTATTGAGTCGGATTTAAAAAAAAAATCATGAATTAAGTGCTTTACTTTGTAAGGAGCTAGTTTTTCCTTGCCCTCGGACACACTGGTATATAATCTGTTAGTACATTAATAACTTTATCCTTGAGTTTCTGTTTGATGGTTGCATGTACCAAATCAACCTCCATTTGTGTGTGACCAAGTTCAAAGTACTTTGCTCTATGTTTAAATTATTAGCAATTGCTACACTTAACAGAACATCGGCTATCACAGAGTTTCAATTCTGATACACACAACGATCTGTATATATCACAGTGTTATTCTGTTCGTTTCTCTTCTAAGTGTGGATGATAGAAAATGCTTGCAAAATCGTCTGAATCGAGTCCTCCTTCACATTCGTTTCATGGAAAGCAGTAAGCATCAGAATTTAGTAAATTGTAGAAGTACAGATTGTGTACTTTGAGCTTTGTTTTGTAGTTCATTGTGGATACTTTGGATTTTGGAGCCATCAGAAAACTTGGTAAAACTGCTGTGAATTCATGTTTTTGCTCGTTTTTATCTTCATTCTTCTATTCTCTTGTTTCTTCTGTACGTGTCTATTATATTCATCTTCTGAAACTTGCACTACCCTCTAGCTAGAACACGTTTCGCACTCATCTTTTTTTGGGGCTAAAAATCGCAAAGTTTCTTTCATCAAACATTTTGGAGAGCAATGTTCTTGAAAGTGGCTCTTGTTTCCTTGCTTTACACGAGTTTTGGGTATAGAATTCGTAAATACTTTGCCGAGAATTTCAATCAGATAAAAGCTATTTTTTTTCAGATGTTGCCCTACAATAATGTGACTCCCTAACAGGTAGAGAATCTAAATACTAGAGTATCGACATCCACATCTTTCTTTGAAAGGTTGTATTGCCCTAGATGATTGGCACAGTGTACTTCTAGCATGTTTTCCAGTGGAGAACTGTCCACCGGCCAATCCCAAATGTGTTAATAAACACTACTTTAAGACTTTCTCCTTGTCCTTGTAAAAGGTATTGTAAAGATTGCCCTCTTTTTGTCTGATTTTCTGTTACTGTTCATTTTACTTGACACAGACACGTTGTGATTATTAATAAAAAACATTCTTTTGCCCCATGATATTTGCTAAAATGATTAATATGTTGCCTTTCATGTAACATCTCATAACACCTTTTTCTTTTGATTTGCATTTGCATCTGGGTTTCATAACTCGCTGTTCTTTAGGTTTGTCATAGCACCATTTTCCAACTTGTTCTACTCTGCCAAGATAACGGTCACCACTTTCTCTGTTTCTTGTTTGCATTGGCGAACCATGTTGGACTTTCTTATGTTTTTTACTTCTTTTTGTATATTCAAATGAAGACGAATTTGAATCGGTATCCAAATATGTTACTAACGTAATATTATTTGTTTCATCGTCATCAGATATGTCTGAAAGTGTAGAAATTACGGGGTTATTTTGGAATTGTTGTTCCACAGAGTTACTTATTTCTGTTACTGGTGTGAACGTGTTATCATCATGGTTGGGTTTATCCAGCGTCTGGATTAATTCCAAGTAATTTAATTCGTCGGTGCTTTCTACTGGATTTTCTGCAATCTGATCTTGTGTAGGGTTCTCTGTTGTCCCATTTAATGAAACGGAGATTGATGAAGGTGTGAACTCAGAATCAGAACTGGTAGTGCTACATTGGTTTGCTTCTCCAGTACATTGAATTATAGTAAAGAGTGGATCTATATTTATTTGTTTTAATGTTTCATTTAAAGGATACCTATTTGAGAGAGTCTATTCATTGTCGGCAAACTCCAAAGTGTCTATTGTTTTTGTGGTTACCATATCTATCATTCTTTTATCATGTTACATCTGAAACTCAAAACCTTAAGTAAGTTTATGGTTGCTACCTTTACTACGTTGACTCTTTGCATTAACTGTTCCAGTAACTTTGTGAAACCTGTCAAGCACAATAAAGTTTTTGAATTAGTCGAAGTTCATTAACTGCTTGTTTTATTAAGTATGTACACTTATTTTTTGCATTCTTTGACAAACAGATTTAAAAAGTTTACAGAAAGTGCACATTGATGTTAGGTTACAAAATTATTTATCTATTATTATGTCAACGCAGAAATATCAATTGCGTTAATTTGTTCGCGCTATTGGTAAAAATGTACTTATCATTTCATCAATAAGTTCGTTTCTACAGAATTTGTATATTAAAGTATCTTTTTTGAGTTTCGATCATTAACCTAGTCGTAAACGATTTCATGAGAGAATAATATTCATTATATTGTATTGTGGACCAAGATCTAGTAATAGCAGATTTCCCAGCATCTTTATTTGAATAAATGAAAACAGATACCTAACTGTCTTATAAATTGGAGACTGGCTTTGAATCAGTATAATAGATTTGGGGATTTAATCTTGAACAACTAGGTACAAAAAATTTTGAGCCCTCTATCATATAATAGAAGAACAGAAGCATAGTCTATATAGAGGTCTATAATTTAACCCAGCATTAAAGTCACTACATTTTAATGTACCTGTACGCCAGAGAGGGCGGGGAGAGTAAACATTCATATACGCAATCTTGAGGTAAACTTACTTTTTCCCAAAACAATAGAGGGCAGTCTAAATAACATATAACTTTAGATCATACACCTCCATGTATGATTTATGCAATTAGCAGATTATCTTACTGCACAATGCATACTTGGTTGTAAAATATTTGTTACGTGTAGAAACAGAGAGAAAAAAAGGAGATGAGTACTGCTCACCTACGGATGTAAGGAATCGCCGGCGCCAGCAGAGATAAAAAGGGCGCCAGGAGCCGCTCCCCAAAAGAACTCACCATTATCCCAGCTCCTGTATAACGATGTCAGAAAGAGGCGAGTAGGTAACCATAGGAAAAGAGACAGGAGAATCTAATAGGGAAAAAGAAAAGAGTCTTGTGGGGTAAAACAAAACCTATAATTATTAGAGCATATAAAAAGAATACGTATAAAAATAAAACGTTTCAAAACTAAATAAATTCTAACAAAAGAGAAATAAATTGGCAATTAAGGTCTAAAATGACGTAAGTACGCAATTAAACAAAGTAAATTTATAAATGTATAACGTAGATACGTTGGTTAATTTAAAAATTTAAAGAAAACAAAATAAAAAGAAAATATCGACAACACAAGTTTAACAAAATTATTTCGTAAAAGGTTAAACGTGTGAAAGAATATTATCACTCGCTATCAAAACATCAGCTTGGAACACATTCAATACGCACTTAAAACGCTGTTGTAAATTATTACTAATCTTTTTATTATCGCCAGCTAACATTTACACTATTAATTCTTTGTAGCTTTTCTTCACATTAGTAAGGAAAATCTCACTTATATTTCTATATCACTGTATCAACTGAATTTTCGTTATGATTTCACAATTTAAATTGCGGCATAACTTAAGCTGCAGTTATCGCTCAAGATTTTTACCTTAATATTAATTAAGTTCAAATACAAATAACCAATAACCACTTAATGTCATATAACGGCGCGAAATTCGAATTTCTAATGCCTCCATTACATACCTGAACAAAATATCGTTATTAATAGTTATGGATGTGGTGCTCAAAACCAGAATAGTGTGTTGGGCAATGCTTTGCTCAATCTGTCGATGATTCATAAAGTTACTGCCGAACAAAAATTTCTCGAAAAAGCACACACACACACACACAAACGGAGGCCGACGCAATGCATTCTACAATTGAACGCAAATTGCGAAATTGCACAATTATTGTACCTGCATATTATATAAGCATATGTATGAGAGCTTGTCAGAATCCAGAGCCTTATATAATACAGTACTTGAGTTCTGACTATATTTTAAATTTCAACAACCTAAAATTCTTTTCGTTTTTGCGTCCAGGTAGGAAAGTTAGAGACCCTACAATTATTGACATACGTGCTTTTAAATATAAACCAGAAGGTGTACTGTTTTGTAAACTAAGACATCCAGACATCACAGAACTAATAAGTGGCCGAAAGTCAAAAACAGTGGATGCCATGCACATTACGTCAACTACCTCAACTATACAAAGAAAATCGGTTCCTATAAAAAAGGGAAAGTATGACAACTTGCATCTCTAAAGAAAAGTATTGAAAAGGACTACCATGCAATACAATTAACGTAATATGTACGGTGATTTTCTAATGTTCAAAACAATTGCAATTTAATTAAAGTTTATGAGCACCTATTTTTGTTTATTTCAATCTTACATATTATTTATTTTCTATTATTTTATGTAAAGATATAATGTGATCAATTAAGAGGTGCAATACCTGCCTATGGAAAACATAATAGGTAAGTGCAGGACAAAATTTAAAAAAGAAAAGTGTGTTGTATTGGCAACATAATGTCAATAACGGCAACATCGCCCTGCAAATAATCATGATTAATAATGGCGGCATGTGCGCCAACAACATGTAAAAATGTAGTGAATAAAAGTGTTTAAAACAAAACCAGTAACCTTTACTAATATATAAAATAATACGCTCCCTTAAGGGATCCAGAACAATACAAAAAGAAACTGTAATAAGTCCCCTAAATATTAAAACATACACAATTTATCCAATTACATTATTTTTGCAACGCGCAAGGGAGTTTAGAAGCTATTTAAAAATAAAGAAGACATTTGTCCAAATGTTAATGCTGGGAAGTTTATTGCGTGCCTTGTCAAATTTGACACTCTGGCTTTACGATAGTAGAAGAGCGGCACCTTGACTGTCATTTTATTTTCTGTGACGTCACCCTTTGGTCACCTTTGGTCGCCAATTTTATTATATGCCCACGTGGGGATTGTATTTTTTTCACCTGACAATAAAAAGATTTAATCTGTTATTAATATTTATTAGGGCCCTATTTTATCAAAGGAGGTTGCATAATTATTATTACATTTCCTTTTAATTCCATCTACAGATTGTGACCTTTTACCTATACGAAAAATTTATTTATGCATTGGGGGTTGTAACTTGTTCGCGGGCTTCGCCCGTGTCATAAAATATGTATTCCAATAATGGGGAAGAATTAATAGATAAGACATGTAAAGATGACAAGTGTTTTCATAATATAACAAAAAAGATGATTATTGTATTTATGACTATTAATTAATTTCTATCTGATCTAGATAACTGTTTTACAGTATGTTTTCGTAATAGGTTTTTTTTTTATCAAGGATATAAAAAACCTAGACCTTAAACGATTGTTCTATGCAATTTTGAAGACTGCATTTTAAACGCTATCTCAAATGTTTTCAATATCTGAATAAAGACATCGAAATTGTAACCTTCAATATACATATAAATGAGTAAGTAAGCTACCATGCTTTAAATTATTTCTGCCTTGAGAACGTTAAATTATGTGTATAAGGTCTAAGCAGAAATAAAATGCATTAAAGGGTTACACATACGCATTATAGTCTGTTTTATACTTCATTGTGTACTACCTTTAATAATACTATCAATTAAAGTAAAATATTGAAGGTCTACTGCTAAATTATATGCTCAAGGTTTAAGTGTAAAATAAAATTGCATTAATACTTAGTTAATACACATAATAATTAAAAGTAAATATTGAAGGTTGACTGTTAAAATGATGCGTACAAGGTCTAAGCAGAAAATAAATGCGTTAAATGGTTGGACTCTCGCCCCATCATAAAAATTTGTATTCTAACAAGGTGAGTAAGACAAGACTTGTGTTAGGGTCTACGCCCCGGTCCTTTGAGTCAAAATTGATTTTCAGCGCCATCTAGCAGTATATTTTAAAAGTTCATACATGTTCTCGTAATTGTTATGGCACAAAATTAGAATTCCAATAAGAGGTTTCTAACACTAATTTATCTTAAGAACTTGTTCAGGCCTTGGAGTTTAGATTTATAAACATAGCCCTAGAGCATGTAGTAGAGTGTGGTTACAGAAACAGGTTTGAGTTACGTTCGCCAGATCTTTGCGATGTCATGTCTCACATCTTACGAAAAAATCAGCTTCCAATTCCAAAAATACTGGTTTGGTTTAACTTACATCCCACGCAAATACATGCACAAACTTACAAAACACGCAAACTCGCAAACACGCAAATACGAAAACACACAAAACCAAAACACACAAAACGAAAACACGCAGAACGAAAACACATAAAACACGCAAATACGAAAACACGCAAGCTCACAAAGACGCAAAACTAAAAACACAAAACGAAAACACGCAAATACGAAAACATGTAAATACGAAAACACACAAAATGAAAACACGCAAACTCGTAAACACACAAAACGAAAACACGCAAATACGAAAACGCGCAAAACGAAAACACGCAAACTCGTAAACACACAAAACGAAAACACACAAAACGAAAACACGCAAATACGAAAACACTCAAAACGAAAACACACAAATACGAAAACACGCAAACTCGTAAATATACAAAACGAAAACATGCAAATACGAAAAACGCGTAAAACGAAAACACGCAAATACGAAAACACACAAAACGAAAACAAGCAAATACGAAAACGCGCAAACGAAAACACACAAAACGAAAACACGCAACGCTGCAAAATGAATCAAACCAAGGAGTTGGAGAATAAAATAATTTTTCTTTATTTACTTTTATTTATTCCTTATACCCAAATGGTAAAGTGTCAAAGTTTTCAATTCTTCGACGTTTAGAGGAACTTATTCTATACTGTTTGAATTCAGGTCTAGTTAATACATTGTAGCACCTATCTCTAACTATTTTTCTATCATTATATACAAAAAGGTAGTCTTTACTATTGCTAAGCACCATATCCTTCATCGCTTCAAAGTTTATAACACGTGAGTTTTTATAGTTTACGTGTTGATTTAATTGTTTGATGACTGGTTGAAAACACATTATAGCTGTAGTTTTTCGGTCCCGCACTAACAAATTTGGTTATATAACTTCCCTCGGTCATCTAACCAAGGAAATCTCCACAAGTTGATTTCCAGTCGCCGGGTTTCGCGACAAATATGACGCTGTCTGTATCATAATACAGAACATGGCGGTCTAGCTTTCCAGGTAACTATATAGTTCTAAACGTGCATAAGCTGTGGTGTCGAGATATGGGAGTGAGGTAACCACATATGATAAAGCGGCGAAACAGGGTGGGTTGTTTAGTGGGTACATCGATAATTTCCTGAAACTCAAGCAGGAATGTTCAGGGTAGCCTAGCCATTGCATGTCAGAAGTCGAGAAGGCGCTGTACATGCCGGAATATTACGATAAAGAGGGGATTCAACTAGACGAAACGAATATTAAGAAAAATCCCGGTTTAAGGTACTTGGCTAAACTAATGTTAAATTCTTTTTGGGACAAGTTCGGTCACCGCGAAAATTTAACCCAGTGCAGTATTGTATCTGAACCAAAGGACTTTTTCAAATTGTTTACGGATCCATTGGTTAAGGTACAATCCATAATACCTATTAATGATAATGTAGTAACTGTAAATTGGGATAGACCGGAAGGTGAAGGTGATTCTCAAAAACTATTAATGTATCGATAGCCGCTTACACGACAGGTTATGCACGTTTAGGACTATATAGTTACCTGGAAAAATTAGACCGCCGTGTTCTGTATTATGATACAGACAGCGTCACATTTGTCGGAAAACCCGGCGACTGGAAACCAACTTGTGGAGATTTCCTTGGTCAGATGACCGGCGAGCTGGAGGCATACGGCGAGGGAAGTTATATAACCGCATTTGTTAGTGCGGGACCGAAAAACTACAGTTATAATGTGTTTTCAATCAGTGATCAAACAATTATATCAACATGTAAACTATAAAAACTCACGTGTTATAAACCTTGAAGCGATTAAGGATATGGTACTTAGCAATAGTAAAGACTCTCTTTTTGTATATAATGATAGAAAAATAGTTAAGAGACAGGTGCTACAATGTATTAACTAGACCTGAATCCAAACCGTATAGAATAAGTTACTCTAAACGTCGATGAATTGAAAACTTTGACACTTTACCATTTGGGTATAAGGAATAAATAAAAGTAAGTAAAGAAAAATTATTTTATTTATAGACTCCAACTCCTTGGCTTGATTCATTCCGCAGTGTTGCGTGTTTTCGTTTTGTGCGTTTTCGTATTTGCGTGTTTTATTTTTACGCGTTTTCGTATTGGCATGTTTTCGTTTTGTGTGTTTACGAGTTTGCGTGTTTTCGTTTTGTGTGTTTTCGTATTTGCGTGTTTTCGTTTTACGTGTTTTCGTTTTACGTGTTTGCGTGTTTTCGTTTTCTGTGTTTTCGTTTTGCGCGTTTTCGTAATTGTGTGTTTTCGTTTTGTGTGTTTACGAGTTTGCTTATTTAGGTTTTGCGTGTTTTCGTTTTGTGTTTTCGTTTTGCGTGTTTTCGTATTTGCGTGTTTTATGTGTTTTCGTTTTGTGTGTTTTCGTTCTGCGTGTTTTCGTTTTGTATGTTTTGGTTTTGTGTGTTTTCGTATTTGCGTGTTTGCGTGTTTTGTAAGTTTGTGTATGTATTTGCGTGAGATGTAAGTTAAACCAAATCATTATTTTTGGAATTGGAAGCTGATTTTTTTGTAAGATGTGAGACATGATATCGCAAAGATCTGGCGAACGTAACTCAAACCTGTTTCTGTAACCACACTGTAATACATGCCCTAGGGCTATGTTTATAAATCTAAACGAGACCTCTTATTAGAATTCAAATTTTGTGCCATAACAATTACAAGAACATGCATGAACTTTTAAAATAGCTAGATAGCGCTAAAAACCAATTTTAACTTAAGGAGCCTGGGCGTAGGCTCTAACACAAGTCCAGTCTTACAAGGCTAGGGCCACCTTATTAGAATACACATTTTTATGACGGGGGCGAGGGTCTACACCTGTAAGACTAGGTTAGAAACCACATACAATTGCACTAAGGGGGCCACGATAGAAGTCAAGCCCTACAATTGTCTTATAAGGTTAGGGCCCCATGTCATTTCCAACCAGGGGCCGCGACAGGGGCGAAGGCCCGAGAACAAGTTGCGAGGTTCTACACATGTCTTACAAGTTAGCATTAGGGTCCCTTATTAAAACAATTTCAAATTCCCCACCAATGAGAATGCAGACTTAGCTCCTCCAATCAGGGTAAACTATGAACTAAATACTTTACACTTAAACATTAAATTATAATACCTCAAACATTGAAGTTTATTGTAATTACGACTTTATGACATGGTTCGATTACTGCTCGTAAGAAGAATCAAGAAGAAACTTACGAGAGCTACAAACAAGAACATTAACATTTACTTTGATAGTATAACTTAAGTTTAAGGTTTAACTTTAGCATTATAATTCTTATTGAAACATCAACTATTTTTAAAAATGAACAGAATACACTTTTTTCAAAACTCTACTTTATAAGATTTTCGAAAAGATCTCCACCTTGCGCAAGACAGTAACCCAATCTGTGATAAAATTCAGTTCGGGAGTTTTCTAACATTTCTTGGGTGATGATGTTTAAAGAGTCTGTAATTTTGACACGAAGTTCGTCCAAATTGTGTGCACGTTCATGCCTGTGCCCATACTTTTGCTGGGATACGTATACCCACCCAAATAAAAAGTCGTTCGGCGCGTATCAGGTGAGCGAGGAGGATATTTAATAGTACCTTTTCCACTAATAATACTGTTAGGGAACGTAGTTTCCAAAAACTGTTGAACTCTTATTGCAGTATGAGCAGGACAGCCATCTTCTTGATACCAAATGTCATCAAAATTTATATTGAGGCGTTGAACAGCTGGAACTATCTGGTTTCTCAACAGTTCTAAATATTTGTCCGCACTCAAGTTTCTGTTGATAAAAAATGGACCAATAATGGAATTGCCTAAAATTCCCGCCCACAAGTTAAGTTAAAAGAACACTCGTCAGTAAAGAAAATATTTTCAATAAATCTTTCTTTTTCATTAGCCCGATTCATCATATCTTCACAAAAAGTTTGAAACTTATAGCAACCGTATTTATTCCTATTCGAGATATTATTGCGAACTGTTCTTGGTTCAATATTCATTTCTTCAGCAATTTTTGTACTATTGCACGGGAAATTAGTTTCTGCTAAACTGCACATTGCAATATCTTGGAGTTCGCGCTCTTCGTTCAAGCTACGACCAGGATGCTCACCATCATTACTATCAATGCTACTGCATTTTCTACAGTTATTTAAACATCCACATCTTTTAAATTTACAAACAGAGGCATAATCGTACTTTCTGATGAAATTGGCCTGTTTTCAAAGAAAAAAGCAAAGCTGCTCATTATTTCTTGTGCAGTGCTTCCTGAATAATACCACTTCATAATCTGAAATTTGTCTTCAGTAGATGAGTATTGTGTCGGACTTGCAAAAACACTGATTTTCAATTCTCGGTGACAGTAGCAATTAAATATGTCATTGATACTAGCATAGTGTTATTGTTGTCTATGGATACCAGCCTACTAAAAAGACGTATGTGTAACGGGAGCTTTAGAAAAATCAAAATTTCGCTTTAAATTATACGAGATTGGATATTTATATATTATTTTCTGGATAAAGAAACGGTTATTGTTTATTTGTATTTGAATGTAATTAATATTAAGATGAAAAGCTTGAGTTTGTTTTAATAAGTTATCTATATATTCAATTTGAAAATATTTAAATACGCGGCATTTGCCAGTGTATTAATGTGGTGGAAGGAATGACGCTGTTATAATGATTATATTCAGTTCTTAAGTCAGTCGCATACAGGGAGCGATCACAAAGAGTCGCGATAATTAAACGAACAGAAAGGGTTGCATAAAAAATAAGCGATCAGAATTTGCAGTCTAAGCGACATTGTATAGTCACACGGACGTATAAAGTGTTAAAATTACAAATAAGAAATAATTAACGGTGATAGGGAAGAAGTAAAAAATTACCTTCCTTATTAAAATAATAAAAAGTGACGTAATAAGTGAAGATAACGCGTTTGTATATCTCAGAACCGTAATCAATTGTGTTTAAATAGTGAACAATAAATATAATAGACAGTAATCGACCCAAATTGGGAAATAAGTATAATGTGTAAAAAGGGAGCACTCGCGGTTTGTAAATAGCTCGCATTTTGTTGCGCAGGCTATTTATAGTTAAATCTGAACAATTAAGAAAAAACTGAATAGTGGAAACATATCGAATAATTATTTACTATAGCCATTAATTGATGAAAGAAAATTGGAAGCGTATTCAACTACACAAGGGTATAAGAAAAGATAAGGAAAACAATAGAGAAGCGGTTCCAGGATGCCGGTAGGTGACATCATCGGAAGGCGAGTATTGACATGACGCACATGTTTGTTATGGGACGTAATTCAGCCAATGGGAGCCAAATCAGCTGTTGTGCTGTGACGGTTGTCTTATTATTTATAAAATTGACATTTTGTTTAAACTTATCATACGTCATATTTTCGCAGTTATTTGGTCACAATGATTAATAATCATGATATCGAAGTATACAAGCACATAGATATTTAATTTTGTTCCTATACACCTGTTATTTACGGAATAATCTATCAAAAAACAGGAAATACAAAGTGGTCAGTAGAATTTTCTATGGAGAGCTTTTTAAAAAATTTGAACTAACTCTGAAAGTTGCACTCTTTACTAAGAAAAATTACTCATTTTCCTATTGTACTGTTTTGTGTATAATCTGCATGTCAAAATGCCATATATTTAACAAAATAATAATATAATAAGCAAGGCAAAGTATGTAAATAGTAAGTAGTGTTATTATGTATGTGAAATAACGCTATATTACGTTTACCTACCGAACAGCTTTATTATATTCGAACTTAGAATGGGGTATAAATCTATTCCATGCAGGAAATTTAAATTAAAAATATGTTTACTTCAACTACGACAGAAAAGTTGCTCTGCAAGACCGATATTCTGGAAGATCCAGTAAAATATCAAGTTTTAAATAATTATTAAACTCGGGATTTACTATATCTGTTCGGTAAACATCTTTGGCGCAGTTATTGTTTAAAATCTGCATATTATTAATGTCGTGCTGCATAGCAAAATGCTATATACTTAACAAAATATTCAAATATTATTTGTATTTAAAATAACGCTAACATTTTTGGCGCAGTTATTTGAAGTTCGTAGATCTTCCGAGGAGCACTTTGATTGGCCAATAAATTGTCCCATAACAAAAGTGTGCGTTATTTCAATACTCGCCATCGGCAGAGCAGGCTCTGACCTTTCTGACGCCCCTTATCAGCGGTCAAAGGAACGCCAGCATTACATCATCAGTTACAACGAAAATAAGTAAGAACCTTTTTTGTTTGTGTTAATAAATAAAACTTTTTTGTGTTTGATTTCTCGAAACTTTACATTTGGCTGTCACAATTAAACGAACACCATCGTTTAATTCTGATAAAGATTTTATTTTTGTTATATGTTAGTTTTAAGAAGGGCATTGTAGATTTAGGTTTGATTTTATAAATATTTGTAAACATATTGATGCATTTTCGTTCAGATTTGGAATTGAATTAACTGAGTATAACGTTTGATTTACTTTTATTGCTAAAGATTATTAATATCACCAGTTTACACAATTATTGAATATATAAATGCAGAAAGAGGTCAACCCGATAAATAAATAAATAAATAAATAAATCGAAATGAATATAATTTTGGGCAATGACAACAGAAATCGTTTCTTTATATTAACTTGAGTTAGCCGTTGCAACCAATTAAGAAAGGAGTTAGTAAACATAAAGTTTAAAATTCATTTACGCAAAGCGAAATTAATTAGCAAGCAAAGTAAAAATTAACTAGTAAATGATATCTTACAAATTGAACCCATTCAGTTTTAATAAAACGTAATAAAAATTAATCATCTCAGGTATTAAATTTTATTCAGAAATGTTGGAATTATAAAAAAGTTTAAAAGAACTCGAATCTTATTCTTTGGAGCGGGTTAAACAAACAAAAGTAGTATCTAAGGGTACTACGCCCGTTGCACATGTAAGGCATCAGCGCTTTTAGTTTGTTGTGCATTCTATCTCACGTAGCACGTGAACTGATTTGTTTTACTTATTATAAGTCAGACCCGCGATATTTTTCCATGCCTGTATATGACACAGTTCCGGATTAAGCTTTGCCAACCTAAAAATTTTCGTAAAATGTTCCGTGAATAGCTATAAAGACATCGGATATGATGACGTCGCGTTTCTTAATATGTCTATTAATAGTTATTTAACCATCAAGTGTATTACTGAAGGCGATTAACGACGAGATGTTTTAACGCCTGAGCAACGCGTTAAAAAGTCGAGATCGTTAATCGCCCATTAATACACGAGTTCGTTACAAAATTTTTCAGTGAATCGCTTTTTTTAACTTTCCTGTTTTTTCAAAGTGAAAATTGTATGTCGACCAGGCTGCCATCTCGTAATGAAAGTACAGAACGCCTGACAGTTCTCATTCCTTAACGCAATCCATTCATTAGATGTTTCATACTAATCAATGCAGCGCCTCCTAATCAACTTCATTTAAATCTTAATGCATGATTTGGAGTTGCTTAATAATTCTCATTAATAAACGATTCTCTGAAAAGTATCAAAATGGATGCAAGTTACAAAAAAAAAACAGTTACAAAACTGGTGGGGAAAAAACTAAATGCAACTACTATTATAGTAAAGTAGTTCTGCTGTATCAGTGATTTTGTTTAGTAGCTCATATGATTTCCTATATTGTTTTAACCAAAAACTCTAATTTCATAAAATGGAAGAGGTTGATAATATTATTATAGATTCTTTACGGAATTTATCATGGTAAAATAAGCCTAAAAATCATAATATAATTATTGATTTATTTTAAGCAATATTGATGAAGATGTAATAAGTTTAAAGCAATTTACTACGGAAATGGTATACTGCTCTTTGGCACACTGTCTTGAAGCAATTTTACCCAATACACACTTTCCTAACACTCTTCCTCAATCAATGAGCTTAAGATTAAAGTATGCAACAACAATTGCCGAGCATATAAAAGAATTAGGTTATAGAGGCGATATGGGGTATCAAACAATTTTGTACTGTAATGAGATTGAAATACGTCGAGTGTTAATGTTTTTAGTAGAAAGATTGCCTCGAGAAACTCATAAATCGACAGTTACCGATGATCTTGGTAGTATCCTGAATACAAATGTCATTTTCATTATTAATTCTACATTTTAGGATATGTTCCTACACTACTAAAAAAAATTGAGGAGAAAATTCGTCTGAGTTTGGAAAAACCTTGGGTTCCAAGTGATTTCTTGAAATACGGTGTGCGTGACTGTGGAAATCACGATTTAAAACAAGATTTTGGCTACAGTTACAGTTTAATGAGTGAAAATGTTCAAATACCTAATCTACAAGACAAAACTTATACAGAAGGTATGTATACTTTGTTATACAGAAATACAAGTTATATTTCCGTAGTAGCGATGCAACAATATTGGGTTCATTACCTTCCTGATGTTACACGTCAATGCATTCCACAAAATTTAATACCCAGTCTTCTGTATGATGATCATAAATTTATGGAAAAAATTGATTTCGAAATATTATTGAAAGAAAATGAACCTATTGTGAATGAAATTGACGAAGTTGAAAATATCCAACATGTACATAACTCAGTTGAGATGACAACTCCGTTGATTATAAATAAACTGATTAATAACACAAGTGAAGATTTAGAGGATTTGTATGATGATATTGAGAAAAACAAACAAAGATTCGAAGAATTTCAAAGAATACATAGTAATTTAGAAAAAAAAGTGGAGAAGGTTTGCGTTCACATGTAATTACAGACTGCGCGGCCAAAGAATGCCTCGTGTCGCGCATGGATGTTGGTGCATTCGGCCGCACTCGTTAACGCAATAGCGACTGAAAGCATTACCAGTGGCGTCGGTGTCACGTTTTCAATTATTCGTCACCAAACCACAAGAAATTTTAAAATATTAAAATATTTATTTAAATTACATATGAACAGTAATAGTTTAAACATTTATAAAATAAAAAAATCACAGTTGAAAACAAACTAACTAATAAAAACATTTTTGAATATTTGCTAATGTGTTGTTAATGATACTAAGGATTGTCAACTATTAGGATTTCTTTAATGAGAATTTAAGCAAATGCCATTAGCATTACATGCGCCGTAAAACTACTTATTTATTTTACTATGTATTGTGAAAGTATTTGTTGTTTATACATATTTGTCTAATAAATTTGAGTATTATGAGCTTTAAAATTCACATAGGACACAAAATGGTTCACTGTCGTTTTGTTGCAATAATTGTAATAAAGTTAAATTAACAAGTACATATGTAAATTTATAACAGAAATAAATAATTAATTAGTGTAATACATGATAATAAACGGAACTCGCTTTTGGTGGCGACCCCACTGACATGCCGCGCTTAAGAGACTTGAAGTTGGACGAATGTGCATCCAACATTCAGGCATTCTTTGGCCGCACGGACTGTATCCTTATACAGCATTTTTTGCAGATTAAAGAAATTCGTGGTAAAAAGGAAGAAGCATTGAAAGAATTGCATGCAAAATTGAAGACCAGATCAAAAACATTGGCTGTACTTAAAAATAATGAGAATATAACGAGGCTGAAGGGGTTAGTAGATAACGGTAATAAACGTTTAGTAGAATTAGCTAATCAGTGGAATGATAAGCAAGGCCCATTATTAAAAGAGTACGAAGAGCTTCAGCATCAACTAAATATTCAAAAAGTAAGAAGAGTTCTTAAGTGTTTTCAGTTAACAATCTCATTTGCAGTCAAAAATCCAAGGTGAAGAACAAAAATTACAAAGTGTTAAAAATAAAAAAGCAAATCTGTTAAAAGAATTTTCAGATAAAGAAAAACTTGAACAGCAATTATCGCAAGAGTTTGAGAAGTTAAATAAAAATACAAACAGATCTGCTTATACAAGAAGAATTTTAGAAATTATTGGAAATATTAAAAAACAAAATGATGATATCCAAAAAATTTTGAATGATACTAAAATTGTACAAAAAGACATTAATAATTTAAATGGGCAATTAGATCGTTCATTCACATTATCTGACGAATTAATTTTTAGAGTAAGTACAATTTTTCATGTGGAACATTCGTGTTAAAATATTTATTTTTAAACGTCCTGCTTAAAATTATGTACTGCTTAAAAATTTATTTTATTTTATTAATTATTGAAATAAAATAAAATTTACTGTTTTAAATACCCATATGTTTACAATCACCTGAAAAATGTGAAAAAAATTGTAAAATTTGCGATTATATATGTGTAGGCCTAACTGAACGACCTATCAAAATTAATCCAAACTTAATTGTATTAAGTTGGTTAAACACATAAATACCTACATTACTGTTACGAAAGTTTAGTCTTTAAAAACAATATCTTAACGAATAATAACCAGCTAGGACCTTTATGCTGACTGGTAATTTTTTTGTAAAGTTAATCGTTTTCGAGTTATTTACAAAAAAACAATTTTTTGATGTGGAAGTACTGATACAATTTACAGCTATTTTATATCTTTGAAATATGCAGCTGTTTTAGAAATAAAAACCAAAAACTAACCCTAATACCCCCCCTTCTCCGCCGCTGGATATCTCCCAAGAATCTAATCAGCTCTAAGCCAAATGAAAACGAACTTATATACAAAATTTTAAGTACGTAGGTATTTTCGTTCTGAAGTTATTGTGGATACTAACATACAACCTTACACACATCCACACATACAGACATCCAGACATGATGGCCGATCTTGGCTGAAAGTTGTAAAATGAGTTAATAAGTCGATTTAGCGATAATGAAAAAAAGTCGGTTGCATAACCTTCTATACCTATATATATATATGTAGGTTGGAAGGTAAAAAAGAAATATGTGCATATCGAGTATTTCTTAACTATAAAATGATTACTTATAAGACCTAAAATTACTTAATACTAAGATGCAACGTGAACCTTTTTAAATGAGATGAAATGAGCTTATCTTTCGTATCTATTTAGATAACTAAATGTTGGTTTATCAAACTTTATAGATTTAATCATTTGTAGATTATAATAATAGTTCTACTCTTTCGGCAAATGTGACAAAATATTAAATTAAGTAATGTTTAAATATCTGTTAATCTCTATCGCGTTAAGCTTGCTATTTCTCAAACTACTACTTCAGTGGCTTATTTTTCCCCTTCTATTTAGCTAAACTTTACAACCTTAATGCACAAACTAAAATTGGTCCATACAACATATAAAGAAACAAATTAATACACTGACCACCTAGTGTTTTTCTTTCTTTTAAACAAAACTTATCTATTGGGTGGTTATATACCAATTTAATATGTATAACATATTATAACATTTCTGTATTATAAGTGTTTTGTAACTGTGGTTTCATATTAGTTGAGTTGATCGGCCTATTTCCACAGTTTTTGCTTTTCGAGCGCGACGTTTCGGAAGCGGACTCTGCTTCCGTCATCAGACTTAGTCCTGAGAAGGACTGTTTTCGCACTTGGGTCGAATTCATATGTTGTGATTTTTTCCCAAGCACTTGATCGAGCTGGTATAGTGGTGACACGACCTGCTTAGCATTCGGAAGGTAATGGGTTCGATTCCCGTTACCGTCTACCTTGTTTGAGGTTTTTTCAGGGGGTTTTTTCTCATACACATGTAGCAACATGGTCACTGCGTATATGCACACCATGTGCGGCTACTTAGGCGAATGTTGGGGTAGTATTTTCCCCCTCAGAACCCTAACTCCGTTCCTTCCGATCCTATCCTGACCACACCTATCCTTAATCCCGCCATGCATATATATACGTAATGTATGTATGCTGGAAATCCATGATTGTGGCTGAAAGAGCTCGGGAAGCTCGAGCAGCCCGCCCTCCCCCTTAGGGAGGGAATGAAATACGTTGCCTTTTCCTTTCCTTTTTTCCCAAGCACTCGACTACTCTCAGATTCGAACTTGGTCCCTTTTACTTACTAGTCTGACCTTTACCGCTGAGCCACTGAGTAATCCAAGATATATTTTTTAGAACTTATATAATATATTTTAATAAAATTATTAAAACTGACATCTGTGAAATTCATAAATTTCTTGCAATGTTTTAATTTATATTTATTAATATAATTATAATGATCACCACGTTCGAGTCCCATGAAATATTTTGAGATGAATTGCAGTAATAAATTATAATGTATTTGATTACAACTTCAGAACGTTGTGCCATCATTAATTTATTATGATTAATGTTAAACTTGTTTAATAGAATTACCTCGACTAGCATCCCAGGGAATAGAGCTCAGTATTAGTTCAGTGTAAAAAAAAAGAACATTAAACATTTGCGTTAGGTTCTTTTGCCAAAAATAAAAATTGTGATTTTAAAATAAATCTGGAATCGTATATTCTCAACATTTTTGAATATTTGCTAATCTGTTATTAATCATACTAAGGAATGTCAACTATTAGGATTTCTTTAATGAAAATTTAATCAAATGCCATTAGCATTACATGCGCCGCAAAACTACTTATTTATTTTACTATGTATTGTGAAAGTATTTGTTGTTTATACATATTTGTCTGATAAGTTTGAGTATTATGAGCTTTAAAATTCACATAGGACACAAAATGGTTCACTGTCGTTTTGTTGCAATAATTGTAATAAAGTTAAATTAACAAGTACGTATGTAAATTTATAACAGAAATAAATAATTAATTAGTGTAATACATGATAATAAACGGAACTCGCTTTGGTGGCGACGCTACTGACATGCCGCGCTTAAGAGACTTGAAGTTGGACGATTGCGCATCCAACGTTCAGGTATTCTTTGGCCGCGCGGACTGTATTCTTATACAGCATTTTTTGCAGATTAAAGAAATTCGTGGTAAAAAGGAAGAAGCATTCAAAGAATTGCATGATCACCACGTTTGAGTCCCATGAAATATTTTGAGATGAATTGCATTAATAAATTATAATGTATTTGATTACAACTGCAGAACGTTGTGCATCATTAATTTATTACGATGATTAATGTTAAACTTGTTTAATAGAATTGCCTCGACTAGCATCCCAGGGGATAGAGCTCACTATTAGTTCAGTATCAAAAAAAAAGAACTTTAAACATTTGCGTTAGGTTCTTTTGCCAAAAACAAAATCAATTGTGATTTTAAAATAAATCTGGAATTGTATATTCTCAACTTTATTCAACACCTCTGTAATTATAACACGTTGCGCGCATGCGATTATCATCACCAAAAATTTGAGCACATATTTCATCATTACTGAACAATAACGAAGATATATTTTCGGTAAGTATCTTTTGCTTTTTAAAATAACATTGAATCACTATAAAATTAATGAATGGTTGTACTATTTCCAGACTAGTATATAATTTACCTAAATCTTTTACACACATGCACATATGTGATAAACAATAATAATATTCAACGTAACCTCAAATAAAAACGTAATATTCATACACCCACATGTATGTTTGCATTCTTTCACCTGCTCCAATTTTCAATATTGATGTTCCAATATTGTAATTCCAATTCCATAAATAATATTGATCCAACGGTGGAAGATCTACAGCATAAGCATACACAGGTATGCTGCATAAATATTTTCTTCAACACTTTTCAGAAGCACTTTGATTATAATTTCAAATATAATAATTTAATTTAAGGTTATTGTATCATAAAATACAATAATTTTATTGCATTCGATTTTTATTTAATTGAAACTTTAATTCTATTAAAATGATAACACCGTGTTAATTTCGTTATAATAATTCTATATTAATCGAAATAATTGATAGACTTTCAATTGATCTTTACCACATCACTCGGACAAATATTCAGGTTAAGCTAACTTATGACAATTTTAGAATTTCTATTGTTTAATACTTGCATTATTGTAGGTTATATGAAACACAATTCATTTTAAATTCGAATTCATGTACACCACAAGTGACAAGTTCTCACTTTGAGGAATTAACAGATAATGAGAAAAAATATATCAACTTCATGTGCTTTTCTTGCTTAACAACCCATCAAATTATAGTATTTTGTCTATACAAGCATAACAAAGCTTAATTCTGATTGCTAACCATTTTTCAGAAATTTGTAAATTACTAATTTTACACATAACTTTCTTATATGGGAACAGATCTTAAAAACATAATTATTTTTGAATTCTACACAAAATTTCCTTTCCATATACCACATTTGTCCTATTTCCTTTTAAAATTCTTAAACTATCTAAATTTCAACAAATATGCAAATTTTCATATACAAATTTACTTATAACTAACTTATTCTACTTCCTACAGGAAAACTATAAACAGAAATGGATTCTATGATCCAAAATACATATGGATACACCAGTTTCTAACACACTTATTGTTTATTTTGAAAACTTCCATCTCAACATCTATGTTCTTAATCAATATAACCTGGTTTCTCAATTTTTACTCTTACATTACATCCATAATGTTAGTTTAAGTTGTAACACTTTCTATACACGCTAATATGTAAGTTATTAACACAATATTTGTTTAATTTCCTATTATTCACTTATAAGTTGTGTTTCTATTTTCATACACTTTAGCATATAGTTTACTCCTATCTTAATTGATACAATTTCTTTTCTTTTTGTTTTAGAATAGAAGCATATTATGTCACCATACTAGAATCTACTTATTCATATGGATTACATGAATTTTATAGAATCAACCACCTACTTTACACTTCTGAAGATGCTTGGAAACTATTAACATGGAAGTTATATTGTTTAGCTATGATAATAATTTAATGCTTGTGAAATTTGAATTAACTAGCTAACAACATGTCCAATAATCACATTTGTACTTAGATTTATATTACTTTGAACTTCTGCAACTTGTGCTTTACATATGTGCTTAATCCATTCCAATGCAATTACTTTATGTTTAATGTAACTTTATATATATATATATATATATATATATATATATATATATATATATATATATATATATATATATATATATATATAATATATTTTTAGTGGTTGCGCAGTAACTTATTGCGCAGGTGTATTGCACTTAAGCTCTTCCCGCATTATTTGAATCCATATGGGTTTCATTTCCACATTAGCTTGGTTTATTGCATTTTCTGCTAATGCGATGTATGTGGCTTCTTTGAGTTTCCGGCGAGTTGTGTTCTCGTTCTTTGCCACTATCTGTATGTTATCCCATTGAATGTGGCGGTCTTCGTTCTCGACATGTTCGGCGATTCTTGATTTTTTGTTCCGCGCTTGTGGACGTTCTTATGTTTATCTGTTCTCACTTTGAGTGGTCTACTGCTCTCTTCTATGTATGCTCTGCCGCATTCGCATGGTAGGTTGTGCACACAATTCTTGGAATTCTGATCTTCATTGTATGGTTTGGTTTTGGTTGGTATTCCCCTTGAAGGCAGTGCGTATCTTGTATTTGCTGCCTATCCTTCGTATTTTGTCTGAGGTATCTTGTATATATGGTATTATCGCTGCATATTTAGGGTCTTCTTTTCCGGTTACCCTTTACCTGTTTAGGTTAGGAGTTAGATCGGGGTAGCCATTTTCTTTGAGTGTTTTAGCGATATTTTCTTTTTGTTTGTTCAGGTCCTCTTGTTTTGAGCATATTGTTTTCGCTCTATCGTACAAGTATTTTACCACGTCTAAATCCACGTTATTGTGGTGATTGGAGTTGTAGTGTAGGTACCTCCCCGTGTGGGTAGGTTTCCTGTATACACTTGTTGTGAAAGTGTTGTTATTCCTGTGTACAAGTACATCCACCAATGGCAGTTTTTGTTCCAACTTCAATTCCATTGTGAATTTTATGGAGGGTCCGCGGCCATTTAGATGGTTAAGCTTTTTTTTCCGTAATTCATCAAAATGAAATTAATGCGTGTGGAACGGTTAAAACAAATAGAGCTCACATTCCTTCCCTTAAAAAAAATTAGAAACTGGTGAAGTAGGACATGCGTTGACGGATATCTTAGCATTAAAATGGAAGGATAAAAGTAGTGGTGGGCACAATCGAATGATTTCAACAATCGAAACTTCACCTCTCGAGTGAAATTTACAATCGAATGATTCGAATGATTTCATTTCGAAAAATTATTTCACTTAGGCCAATCTCTGGTTTCTTAGAACACGATTTCTCAAATCTCGCATTGCCAAGTCGGCTCGGTACAATCGGCAATCGCCACAGATGTATGTGGGATAAGCTAATCGCTTACTCCGCTACACGTGCGCTACCGCCAAAGGAGTCAGCGGTGGTAAGGCCATACATAAATAATTATTATATCTAATGAAACTGTCTTATCAAGGTGGTTGCAATTTGTTTTCTCCCTTATCTTTTCCTTTTCATTTGCGTTAAGTTTAGTTTCACTGAGGTCAAAAATCGTGCAAAATGTCGATTTCGAAAATTAAAATTAGTCGCTGTATTGGTAATAAAAAATCTATACTTTGGGAGTTTTTTTATAAAATCGACGGATCAGTCTAATGTGGAATGTAAGCTGTGCAAGAAACGTTTTCTTTCCATTTTGTACATAACAGTTTTGTTTAGTCATATATACTGAATCTGACATCTAATTGAAGAATTTGTTGTATTTAGAATTGTGCTACGTATCCTTTCAAACTTGAAGAAGAATTTTTTGATGTTCGTTGATGTCGAATGATTGAATAAAGTTTAAATAAATCGAAATGCGCGCTTTGATATTTCTAAACTAAACACGGCGTAAGCAAAAATAACCCGTATGACAGGCTATAAAACGTGCAATAGGTTTGTAAGTAACCCAAATGTGGCGTTCCCAACTGCGACCGAAGCTGCAGTGTACTAATAATTCAATCTTATCGCTGAAGCCTAGAAGCGAGAGGAAAGTAGAACGGATGAATGCGATGATGAGTGACGCGACTGAGTGCTGACTTCGATCAACAAACCATTCGAATGATTTTGACATAACCACTCGGAATATCTCGAGATATCCGTACAATCGAATGATCGATTATTTTTCATTCGAGAAGTCCCATCACTAGATAAAAGGGAGGTTTTCATGCTTATGACATTTCATGCAGCAGATGTGCCTTTTCGAAATAAACGGGGCATTGAAGTTAGAAAACCTGCATGTATCCTAGAATACAACAAGAATATGGGTACAGTAGATCGATGCAATATGCTTTATAGTTCCACAGAAACAGTCGGAAAATCCATTAAATGTTATAAAAAAATATTTTTTCATTTATTGGACATGTCAATACTAAATGCATATGCTTTGTATTAACTTAAACTTGGAAAAAAGTTGTCCCTGATTGATTTTCAATTACAGTTGATCAAGCAATTGGTGGAAGAACATAAAAAAGTAAAGACTGAATCTGAAGGAAGCAACGAAAATGAAAAATCTCCCCTATGTCTAATAGAAAGGCACTTCCCAAGTATAACGGATCAATGTAATGAACAAAATAAACTTATATGTAGACGTTTATTTTAACAACTGAAAGCACAGAGACCAGTGTCAGATGTGATGTCGCAATTTGTGTGGTACCATATTTTAAACAATATCACACTTTAAACAGTTTTTAGTATTTATGGAACATCTCCTTGTTTTGTTAGTTTGTGTGTATTTTTGCGTTATTTTTATTATTTATTAATTAATTTTATTTTAAATTTTTATATCAAACAGAATGAAATAGTTGTATTTTGTTATTTATTTATTTATTTTTATGATTCTGTAAATAAAAATTAATCAACGTATTGTAATATATGCTGTGTTTTAATTCAAAATAATTTAAATGATACACTACTGTTTAAAAGTAACACTCGAAATCTGCTGACCTAAGCTGTGAGAAATGTTTCCAGCTGTGGAGCTGTTAGGGAGCCGCACACGGTAGTACACTCCAAAAAATGCATGTCGCAGTGAAATGGTTAATAATTTAGTTTTTGGTATCAATGTTTCACATTGGCTCAAGTGATCAAATATTATTTTAAAGTATAGAACATTCCAGAAGGCTATTAATTGATTAAGTGCATAAATTATGGCACTCCTGATTAATAAAATACTGACAGGTCTAATAATAATGTAATAAATTTTTAATATTGTATAAGTTGAAACTAATAGTGTCAATACTTGTTCTTCCCGACGATTTTTCTTTATTATCAAGATGTAATGTACATTACTCATTTCTTAAAAGCTTTTAGTATTGATGTAGACCACACATACACATTTAAAGCAAAATGTTAAGCAGCATATTTTTAAGTGAGCATTAATAAAGAAATGAAATGCTAACGTAATATTAAATATTTAAATATACCAATTATCATTTCAGGATGCGAAACGTGACGAAATGGCCCGTAAAGCATACAAATTCCTTGCAACCTTACACAGTGATTGTGGAGAAGTAGTGCAAGCTGTTACCAATCTAGGCTTAATCGAAAGAGAATGTAGAAATTTACAAGAACAAATAGATGCTGAATTGCTTAGGGAAGTTAGTAGTAAATTGGAACGTTTAAATGGAGATATTGCTGCAATTAAAAAGGAAAATGCTGAATTAACAAATAAGCATTAATATACTAGTTTATTCAATAAATTATTTTACTACATCTCGTCTTTTATAAACTTCTGGTGGAACATATTCACTTTCCTTTTCTTGTTTCTTATTGTTACTTAGTTTATCTTTGTTAGTTTCCTGTTCTTGCTTCTTTCGTTCAATTTCTAATTCAATTTGTTCTTCATTTTCGAAGAACCAAAGTAGCATTTCTTTTTCTTTTAATTGTTGTTGCGATTTGTCAATATTACCCAGCCGTTGCAGCATTAAGAATCTTTGCCGTTGACATTCTAAAGCTTCTTGTCTTTCCTTCTCCCACTGTACATAAGTTTGACATTGTAATGCAATATCTTTTTCTGACATGTTATTCACCGCATTATGCACATTATTCTCCAGTAATTCTTCTAATTGAGGTGGTTCTGTCATTTGTAATCGAGATAAGGGTAATGAGTGTACTTTATCATTAGGCAATAAGTTCAACACATTTTTGTAAATTTCAGTATCATTGCTTACAAATTTTTCTATAATACTTTCAGAGTTATCGGGTTTGAAAAGTGTAACACCTAATAAGTAAAAAGAGCAATTTAATGGATCACTGAATGGTCTAGTAATTTCCATTAGTGTTTTACCAACAATTTTATTTGGGTCTGTCAAATCAAAGTGTTCATCATTGTATGGATTACGTATATTTAATTCGTATTTTCACTTCTTCCTCAGGTTCTTGAGGTTTTGGTGGTTGTGGCCATTCTGTCGGGTTTGATAAATATTTAAAGCAGTGTATTAAAGACAAGCTTGTGCAAATTGGATGTCCAAAGTCTTCTTGTAACATTAATTGACTGGCAATACGTGCACCTGAAGTATAATCTTTTTTTTTCCAAAATGTATTGAGCAATAGATTAGCAGTGAAATTATCTAAAAATATTCCGTAATTTAAGCGATCATCAAGTATCGAGAGTAACTGTTCAGTTTTATCAAAATTTGTCAGTGACCGTGTAACAGCATGTGATGTTGAATTAAGGGTGTTGCATGTATCTGCACTTAAGCGCAATTTGTGAATTAAGTCGAGAAGTTCATCAACATAGCTTTCGTCATTGACCTTGTTGGCAAATACGTCTACATCCACGGCACTAATATTCTTAGTTTTTTGGTATTGTTGATCTAAATCATTGTAGAGTTCGTCTAGGTTCACTTTTTGTAATATTGGATCTTGCAAACGTTGTTCCCATACTTCATTACAATAATACGCATGGGATAAAAATGTTTTTGTTTTTGCTATATTAATAGATACCACATTAAGAATTTTTGACGAGTTTTTAAAAATTGTAAGCATTTTATAATTTAATCTAAAAGCGCACGTATCTGAAGTGTAAAATTGGTTTTTAATTACTTTTAATGAGACAAGTTTCCGTAAATATACAATTTAATTGTAAACTTAAATCCACAATTTTCGAAAGGCCGTGTCTACTACCACGCGAATTATAACGTCAATCGACCTTAAAAAATGGTGATAAACAGAAAATTTAATATCTACGATAACCCAGAACCCAATCTGCGGTACCCTATAATCCTTGGAAGTAGTCCTACAATCATGTGTGGCGGCAGACTCTTTATTGAAATGGCACCAAATTTCACGTGGTAGCAGACACAGCGTTTTCGAAAATACACAAATAAGTAAGGTTATAAAATTTGTAGGTTATAAAAATGATGGGAATAAATAGGGTTTTCTTATTTAATAAAGTATTGAATTATCCATTATTGGAAGTAGTAAATAAATTACATACTACAAATTATCTGTCAGCATGGCAAGTAAAGAATGATGGTCCCAAAAAGTGGTTATCGTACAATGACAAAGTATACCCGCCTCAAGAACAACATGAAGAACGCAGACCTGCAGTATGCAAATTTCACAATTATCTTATAATTTTAAAACTTTGCTTACAGTTTGTATGTCACCAAAGAATAAACATAAAGTATAGTCCATGGAAAATGTGGTATGTAGCAAGTATGATAAGAGGAATGTCAGTTGATGAAGCGATACGTCAACTCAAATTTGTGTTAAAAAAAGGAGCTAAAGATGTAAGAGAAATATTAGAAGAAGCGAAGCAATTAGCTGTTAAGGAACATAATGTTGAGTTTCCAAGTAATATGTGGGTTGGTATGTATATTACTGAGACAGTGTAGTTTAGATATTGATTATTCATTTACAGCTGAGTCGATGGTTGGTAAAGGAACAGTTATTAAAGGTATAAGACGACATGCTCGAAAAAGGGTAGGAAAAGTTGAATATTTTCATTGTCATTATTTTGTACGGCTTGAAGAAGGCACACCACCTAAGCATTACTATCAAAATGTACCTAAAGAACCAAGTGAGCAACTAAAAGATTGGTTACAACAAATGAGAAAGAGAAAAGTTATTAACTCTTTGTAAATTAGTAGAAAATAAATCTTAAGCAAAGTTACTTTGTAAATATGTAATTCCATCAATATTTAACGACCTATAAAATATTCTAACAAAACAAAACTATTAACATATTAATGTCATGGATCGTTTTCTAGTTTTTCTTGCTGAAATCAAGCTAATTTCCAATAGAAAAATACGTTTTTGTCCTTTCTATTGTTTCATGCTGTTTAATACATATTGTTGGGGCATGACTACAGTGTACCTATAGAACACAAAATGATGAACAATGTTTATGCATCATATACAATATCACTTATTATATACTCTCATGCATGTCCTGAAATCTTCCTGAATGTTAGCGTCCACAAACATTAAAAATTTTTTTATACCTTTACAAACTGAACTGATTTTCATAAATTCTCGGCATAGGAGCTGTAACTACTAATGTTGAATTTATTTTAATAGAAACAGCACAAGGTAAATTATCCGAGTTTTACAATTTTACATTTCGCCAACATATTTTATAATGAATCAACAAAAGTGAATGTTGCGAAATAAACATTATTAACTGTAATGTTTGTGGTTACTCTTATGAGTAGTTCATCGAGAATGGTTCACAAATATCAAAAGTAGTTGTCAAAACCATTTATTGAAAATTTTGAGTATACATTATCATAATTATCTTAAATTATGTTTACAACTTCAGCTTGGTTCTTCTCCAGTGACGTCTTTTGGCATTATACCTGAAAGGGCACCTATTATATATAATTAAAAATTAAGATGAAAAACTTACCTAATGGTATTGCCTGTACGTAAACGAACCCATTGTGGGATAGGTCTGTTTTGCTTAAGTTTTTTCGCTAATTTACGTTTAATAATGAAAGTTTTATGTGCAGACTGCAAGAAAAGAATTGTTTAAATAAAGATTATTGTGAAATATTAAAGGATGATTTAAAAATTTCAAGAAAATTACCATTTCCAGTGTTTCTTCAAATGCCGTTCACAAAAGAGAGTGCAATAATGCCAACTAATAAAAGTTACTAGTTTAACAGTGATCACGTTTCACCTTAGTAAACTAAAAGTCTCTAAATTCCCACCTAATTCACAAGATAGGAATTTTTAAAGGAAAAAGTAATATTTGATAAAAATTAATAGAAATTGCTGTAAATGTGTTCTATTCTGTACCGATTTTCAAAACGTACAATTGAAATTTAGTGTAATAATTTGTATGTTATCACGTGCAACATATTAACCTAAAAAACTATTTGAAACACGTTGCTTTTCAATAATCGTATATAATTACTAATTACATTTATTTTAATTATGGAATCTGCGTTTCAAGCATATAATAAAAAACTGATATCTAAGAAAACTCGTACAAAAAATAAATCGTCTATTAAAAAGAAAAAAGACACGATAAATAATCAAAAAGTTTCAATTAACAAAAAAACCAAAGAATTGTTATTAGATTACGCACAATCAAGCGAAATAAATGGAAAAACTGAGCAAGATGTATCACTTAGTTCGCATGCAGAGACCGTCAATCAACTTGCAGTGCAGAAACAGATAAATAGAAAAAAGAAAAATTCTAAATTGGACATAAATACATCAATAACAGACTTTTCAATTGAAAATGTTCAAAATCCGCTGAATTCATCACTGGATACATCTATCTCATCTACTGTTGTACCTGACGATTTTTACGAACAACCCGAAAAAGTATTTAGTTGGCTAATTTCACCATTAAAACCGTTCGAATTTTTTGAAACGAAATGGGAGAAGATACCAATCCATATTAAGCGTAATCGTAAGAATGTTTATCAACAATTATTGACGACTAATAAATTACAATCCATATTTTTGGATAATGTTTTGTTTTATACAAGAAATGTAGATGTAGTATCGTACATAAATAATAAACGTGAAACACATAATGTTGAAGGACGTGCGGTACCGGCGGCTTTGTGGGATTATTACAAAAATGGTTGTAGTATACGAATTCTTAATCCACATACCTATTGTTCGAAATTACACTCACTTCTGGCATCATTACAAGAATATTTTGGTTGTATGGCTGGGGTTAATGCATATTTAACACCTCCAGGTAGTCAGGGTTTTGCACCACATTATGACGATATTGAAGCTTTTGTATTACAATTGGAAGGACGGAAGCATTGGAGGCTTTACGCACCTTTGTAATAAAATTATAATAAAATTTGCTTTTAATACATTTCAATTTTCAGGACCCTTTCCGAAGTATTACCAAGGTATTCGAGTAAAAATTTTGAGAGGGATGAATTGGACGGAAAAACTTCTGTTAAAAATTTGACATTAGAAGCAGGCGATTTACTTTATTTTCCTAGAGGAACGATTCATGAAGGTTTTACGGATTCAGAAATGCATTCACTTCATATTACAATATCTGTATATCAAAAGACTGCTTATGTAGATTTAATGGAACATATTTTAAAATTCACATTGAGAGCTGCTACTTCTGATGATCAAGAGTTTAGGTAGGTTTGATAATTGAAAGCATAATCATTATCTATGGTCAAATATAAATTGTATAATTTTTGTATATTTGGGTTAGTTTTAGTTCCAGTTTCACTCGTGAAACTAGCCGTACACGATCCATGGTCATTGTAGAATTTAATCAAATTAAAATGCTTTTGATTGTGTATGGCTATGCCCAACGGCGGTAATCAGTACAACAATCACATTGGACACGATGAAATTGAATAAATTTTGATTGTATGTACACGACCAACTGAGTTGCTCCAACAAGCATATAAAAAATAAAGATGAAGTTCTTAATGTGTACAATTCATGTAAATTTTACTTTCTATCATTTTTATTGTATTAAATTGCATCCGAGGTTATCGTACAATAGTGTTGGATTGTGTATAGCAAGTTTAAGACAAAATTTTTGCCATCAGGTTTATTTTACAGAATTATCATTAGCTCTTTGCTGCAGCTATACTAACCTTACTTTTTGAAATAATAAATTTAAATTTTTTTTTATAAGTTTTTGTTATGAACGAATTTACATCAGTTCTACATACATAAATACAAAAATTTGCATCGATTGGGGCTTGAACCTTGATGGCGCAGTTGGTTAGCGTGGTACTCTAGCAAAGCACAGGTCGAGGTTCAAATCCTACCGAGGTAAACTTTTATTTATGTATTTAATAAAATTAATAATAATTTTAAATTTTTTAACTATGTTTAATTTCAGTTAAATATAAAAGCAAGAGACAACCAATTAGTAGTACGAAACTAAGGGTTGTGACATTTGATGTTCATTATCATGGTATTAGCTTAAATGTTATATTTGATTAAGTAGTATTAACTTGGAATCAAGTGAGATACTGTAATAATTTATTTTCATAGGGAAGGTCTACCACTTCAGTACCTTAAACATAGTGGATTTGCAAATGACGATTGTGATAGCGAGATTCGTATGGAAATAAAAGCCAAAGTAAAAAAACTTTTAACAAAAATGATTGATCATTTAGATATTGATTCAGCAGCAGATGAGTTAGGTAAACAATTTATATGGGATTCAATGCCTCCAATTCCTTCAAAAGCTGAAAAGCAACATATGACGCTTCTAAATGGAGAGAGAATAGACGGTGGAAAAATTTATGATAGAGTTGATTTAGATTTAGATGTAGAAGTACGATTATTACGATATCATTGTTTAAGGCTGGTTAAGGATGATAATGATGAAAGGAGTTTACGAATTTATTATAATACAGACAATGCCAAGTATTATCATGGTGAAGATTTGCAGTTTGTTGTTATTGATAACATTTTTGAAGATGCTATTAAATGTCTTATTCACAGTTATCCAAATTTTGTTAAAATAGACAAGTTGCCTTTGGACAGTGATCGTGATAAAATACAAATTGTGTCTGATTTATGGGAAAAAGGACTTATAGTTACAAAGAATCCATTGAAGTATATTAGTGACTGATGTGATATTTGTTTTACTCCTTGTGAGGGCTTTAGTGTTAAAAGCACTACTTAAGTTAATTTATAATATGTAAGTTATTATTTTAAGTATATCGAATTGTATATTTTAAATTGTTTATAATTGTACATGTACTATGATTTTTCAGTTTGCTCCAGCCAAGTGCAATTTTTTTAATTATTCATAGTTGGCACTTTGGCAGCTCTGAATCTGATACTGTGAATAAACACCAAGTCCATTTTTAGTACATTTTATCCTATTAATCAACAACTTGCATGTATGTACATATTAATAAATTGAAATTATATGCATATTATTGTGTAGAAAAAAAAATGAAAAACTTGTTCACTGAACTTCACTTGGATTAGTTAAAGATACATGTTATATTGTAAAATAAAATTAAGCAACTTATTAGAGAAGTTAATAGTTACAGTTTTACTACTTTCTACTAATAATGCTATAATGCAAAAGATAAACTTCCTTTTAACTCAATATGATAAATGTTGTAAAAGTCTTATGTATTTTTTTTACTCCTTAAGTGGGAAAATAGACAAACTGAGCTAAGATTAATTGAGTTAACCCTACAATACTAGACCGTTGTAATTTGTTCGAGCTTTCAAACTATTTTGCCCGTCCCTCCCCCACTTTCTTAAAAAGGTGTCTGCACGTTTTAGTACCTTCTTGATCTTTGAGAGAGTACATACTGTAGTGGTTAAATTTATTGTGAGTTTTATTGATTTTGAGTTATAGACTGGTGTTCGTGAAAATTACGACAATCTGGTAGTTCAGCAACATTAATTTTCTGAGGTGGTTTTGGTAAAATGTATTTTTTTCATTTCTTTTTTGTGCAACATCTACAATGTTTATATTTTTTAAGTGGTTAATAAACAATGGCGTAGACATCAAAATATGAAGGTGGTAGAGCTATTGGTTTATTTACATTTAATATCTGATATTTAACCAGAGTAGTTTTATTTGGTTGTTTATTTAGATGAGTTTCTAAAATACAATGACCTATTGGACATAAGACTTCGTCTGTAAGCGTTGAAATTCTGCCCAATGCTTTCTTTACCTCTACTTTTATTTTTCAATTTCTTGAATAATTGCAATGGCAACATACTGCAGTCTGCCCCAATATCTAACCTGAATGTCACATTTAATTCATGATTTAAAATGCACTTTTCTACTCATTGTTCCGATTCATTTATTTTATGCAAATTCTGTACAAGTATATTTTCATCTGTACTTGCTTTTCTATCGATTACTTTGTCATTTAGGTACCTCAAACACATTCACATTTCTCCGTTAGCAAGCAATGCTAAAATTATTTAATTGCTTACATATGTTACATGTTCTAAGATATGCTGGACTATTCTTAATGTAATGTGAACGTGAACAGTTCTTAATATAATTATTTGATGCGCTACTTGTGTTGACGGCAACACACAACCCTGCTGTCCTGACCTTGGTGATGAAGATCTCGCCCCAGATGTGCGCTTTATGAAGCTAACCTAGGACTTTTCCATATTTTCAATTTGTATTTTTGTGGTTTCCGGAACTTGACAAATTTCCATCGCACATTCCAACGTTAAATTAGGATCCAGTCTGTCTTTAATTTTCACTTCTTTTATTCTTAACACAATTCAGTCTTTGACCAAACTATCACTTAATTCACCAAATTTACACATACTTGCCAGTTTTTTTAATTCTGTGCAGTATTCGTCAAAGGTCTCTTCTTCATTTTTATCGCGTTTAAAAAATTTGTACCTGTGATACGTAATGTTTTTTATAGACACAAATTTATCGGCAAATTTAGCAATTATATTTTCACACAAATTTTTATCTACATCCTTTTTCCATTTAAATGTATTGTAAATTTTAAGTGCTTGATCATTTTTGCTTATATTTGACGCTTTTAAGGAAAATTTCGAACTTCTGTTTGAAAAAACTCCAATTTTTTGCCATATTGCCTTCAAATTCCAGCAGTTTGGGTTGCTGAACAAACCTCATTAATTCCATTTTCATTTTTTTAAAATTATTAACATTTAAATATTTCCTTCATTTACTTATTTTGCCATTACTGACTGCGCCATGTTATAGTTGTGACTCAGTTAATTTATTATTTAGCTTTAGGAGATGGGTATTAAATAAAATGACTAACTTCAAGCTTTACATATCAACTGCCTTATTCAGATGTTGTCGCATGCATTAAGTTATTGTGCATGAGCACTTACAAGTATCTTTGGCATTTTGCTATCCGATCTTTTACACTGCTTCCAAAAATTTGTTTGTAATATTAACGTGCATTTAAAATAAATTGGAGACCCCCCAAAAATTGAGACCAATGCTATTGATTAACCTCTGGAGATTAATGACTCTTGTATTTCATGGTTAAATGAGTTCTATCCTGCGGTGACTTGCCCTAATTTTACAAGACCAATGTTCTACGGGCCAATATCATTCAGCCTTAATCGTCTATAAGTTCCATGTTATTATAGATGTGTACAGGACACATAGGTAATGTATAACGCAGGTGTTATTTTATACATGTTTAACATATTTTCTTACGCATTTGAATACTTCATTCATTTACACAGAATGAAATAATTCGTGGGGGTTAGTTACACAAAGGTTAATTATAATTTTGTGCCTTAAGTGTTATTATTTAATGGTTTATGTACTGGGTTAATATTTTTTGAGAATATAATTTGTACGTGTTTGTTTTAATTATAAGGCTGGAAATAACCCAGTCTTATTGTTGACTATATAAAAGGATACTTCGACTAGTAGTATGTATTGATTTAATATGATTATCTAAATGTACAACTACCATTGCCAATATCACAGCCATCACTAAGACGACACATTGCACTGTTAAAGTTTGGGAAGAAACCAGTGTAATTTTTGTAGTAGCCTAATACTGTACCATCGGCAAAGGCTGTGATTAATTGTAACTACATCCATTTGTTCCTATTTTTACCTACTTTGTAAATGAAATTCAAGACCCAAACTGTATGCTCAGAGGGCCAGGACGTAGTTTACATTCATAATTAGTTACATTTATTTTAATTAATTGCTTCCACGTTACACCGTAGACCTCTAATCCATGTACGGTCCCCTCTCTAGTATCAATATTCTGCAAGCTTGCCATTAGGTGAAGGTTGCATATATTGGACCATTATTCGGTTTTAGGGTTATAACTTTAAGAAAACAAATCAAAACACTTTCAAATTTATACACCAAATACTTTAATATGTTGTACACTTCTAGTAATTTTCATTTTAATTGCAGCTGGTCCATTATCGGCGACTGGCTGTCTAAATTGACCAAGTGGGTTCCTATATTGGACCATCTATTTCACTTACGTAAAATTAATGGCCTCAGGGGTCTTTTATGTATACATTTGAGGAACAAGAGAATATAATTTTATTTAAAAACCAAATATCAAACAAAAATTTATTAAATAAACATTAAAAAAGTCAAATCCTACCAGTCTCTGCATTTTAGGCACTGAATCATGTCTTCAACAATGCCCTTGGAGCAAAATTTGCAGGACCATTCTTTGACATGAATGTTTTTTTTTCTTAGAAATGTCTGAGTTTGATTTTATTTTACGCTTGACAGTTTTCTTTTTTGAAATATTTGATGATGTCTGTTTAACTTCAAGATCATCTTTGTAAGGTGTGGATGTAATGATTTACACTTTTTGGATACTTCCAGTTGGTTTCATCTTCTTGTGATCAACAACTGTACTTTTTAATATTTGTTCTATAGAATCTATTTTTTTTTTGTGGATGAATCAACCTTCAGGTGATGTAGTTGCTATTTGTTCCATAGCTGATGTTGAAGCTCTTTGATCTATAAGGTTCATTTCTTTTGTTGCAACTGGTTTTTTACTGTAGCGACTCAAGGTCCATCGTCCTCACTGGAACCGGAAATACATTCATTGTTATCATGTTCAGCCATGTCTTGTTTTTGGGATGAGTATATCTGAAGGTGCGAAATCAACATCGCTGAAAACATTACGGTCTATCGGCCAAATTCCCGTCTTCTTGAAACCATTCATAACAGTTGCTAACGCAGCTGCCCTGGCATAAGCTTCTCCAAGGAGTTTAGCAACTTGGTATTGAGAAACTATCAATCCCGGATTAATCCTTAGCCATTTCTCATTAGCTTCAGTCTAATAGAGCTCCAGTGGCTTAAATACAGCCACGTCTAGGGGTTGAAGCCGATGTGTAGTATGCCCCAGGAGCTGTAACATAATCACTCCATTATTTCGTGCCAGCTTTATTGCCTCAAGATTTTTAAAGTGAGTACTGCGGCCGTCTAAAACAAGCAAAACTTTATTGGTCCTTGTTGGTTTTACTGCATTGATAAAATATTTGAGCCTGATATCAAAAGTTCTTTATTGATGTATCCAGTGCCAGATATCTCTACCACGCGGTCAGAAGGTGCTCCAATTCTGAGATCTGGATTAGCTCTTTTTCGCTTGAATATTATCATCGGTGCACCAAATTGACCGAATGCACTAGCGCATACAACAGTCGTGGTATTCACCCCACGTTCGCCGCTCGCAACCGAACCTACTTGGCGCTTGCCCTTTAGGGTTAGAATTTTCTGGCACTTCTTGGCAACAGTTGAAAAACCAGACTCGTCTACATTGAATATTCTTGTTGCATTAAGCTGGCATTCATCGACAATTTTCTCTAGAAGGTCGAAGAACTGGATAACAATATCCCTATTGAATCCCTTGCACCGAGCTATGAAAGTAGATTCTGGTGGCCGCAACGAAATATTGGGATGACTACGCAAAAATGCGTAAAACCACTTTTTACCAGCCTGCTTTTTTTCTCTATTGAAATTGTGTTTGGCGTTGTTTTGCTCGCCAGTTCATACACTGCATTACGGACAACTTTTATGGTGCCCCCATAAAACGTCTTCTCTAGATTAAGGATATGCGCTGCCAACCTCTCCTCAAACTCCGGTAAAAAGACGGTGGTTCTTCCGAAGATTTTACGCTCTTGGTTAGCCTTTTTATTTTTTGAGTCCAAATGTCATTTGAACGTCGCTTTTGGGATACTGTAATGCGGCATATTTAATTTAAACCATAGTTTTTGCCTTTGTAAACTTCTAAGGCTTTCGCCATATCCGCTTCACTCCATTTACCATATTTTATGCCTTTTCTATTATTGGAAGACATAGCCTATGTTGGACCATGATAATTCTATTTTCTTAAATTGGACCAGTCTAATTTAGGCAACACCATGGTGATCCAATTTATGAAACCCCCAGTTATTTTCTAAAATCAATGTTAAACATTTCAATGTATTTGGGTTTGATCTTTTTAATAGCGATATGAATAGGGTAAAACTTACTTGTTTTAATCAAAATAACAGCGCTGCTTGAATTTCCAACGTTTGCTACACAAACGCTTACGAATTATTCACAAAAACTACTTCGAAATAAGAAAAATCACCAAACACATCGTACGGAGGCAAAACGTGCATCAATGGTCGCGAATTCTCTTGTAACGACGCCTTTGTAACAAGGGTCAAAGAGGATTTAAAAAATGTCGCTACCATCGCTCTTACTCATTCAAATATGGCCGTGGTCCAATTTAGGATGCGGTTCAATATAGACAACTTTCCCCTACTTTATTCTTTATTGTTACCAGAGAAGTTTACAAATCTTTTAACTGTATAATAAGCTTTAATAGCCAACGTATGTAATTTTCAATAATGGGGGATAGTACTAGCAATTCATTATTTTTGTATGCAACAAACTTATTTAAAAAAACTTAAACATAAGCAAAATATAGCATTAATACAATAATGGAAAACGTAACATTCCAAAGGTTTAGTACAAAAATGTTTGATGAAGTTTTTAAATTGCATAAATGCTCAATTTCGAATTTGGGATTTATATCGTCTTTTATTTATCTAATTGTAGCAAAAGGATCGAATTTAGAAGGTTAATGGCCTCAGGGGTGCAGCCTTTTATCCCGAATTTTAGGTCAATGACCACGGGGCTGTGCTCATTCACCTCAAAGCGTGGAAGGTTATAGACCCAAGCGCTGAGTTAAATAATCCCTGGTCAATGATCTTTGGGCTATGGTTACCCCAAATTTCGCCTCTAATGTTACGGCGTCAATGAGTTCATGCTGCGGGTACACTTACCCTTAATAATAAATCTAATATATTTAATGTAGTTTTTTCGCCACCATATATAAATACTGTGCGATCTGCAAAAGATGTGATTTCTTCCTGTTTCCACTTGTTCCCCTATTACCTGCCTTGCAAACGAATTCTCATTAAAAAAAACAGCAGATTCTAACCGAAATAAATTTAAAAAAGCTACCTCATAGTTTTTATTTACATAATAACAAAAATATTTACTTTATCAATTAAAAGAATATTCATTAAAAATAATGTGATATTCTTGGTGTACAATCGAGGTTAACTACACAGACTGTGATTGCATACTAAAAACAACCCTACTACATTACAGTAACTCAATAATACAATATTTTCTTTTTAATTTCATAGAGCTACAAAAAAGCTTTAGACTAAAATATCACAGTTACTTCATTGTAATTACTTAAAATATTTGTGTATCTATACATAGCAATTAAAATGTAAAATTTGTCACTTTTGAACTTGTTCCACATTCACTGACCCATACTTAATGGGAAAATCATCATCATTATCATTTTGATAAAGGCTGAAATCAGTTGGAACACTAGTTGATGGTTTTGTCATTAAGTTTGTGTACTCGTCAGTACCTCGTGCTAAATTATACATACTACGGCCACGGATTCTTCTACTTAATGAACTACCTATAAAAAAAAATTGTATTTTAAATTTTATGCTAAAGTAATTTTCATGAGTCAGAGCAGTTGCGTCACTAATATTAATAATGTCAGAGGACGCCGATGTTGTAAGATTGTGAAAAATAACAGTCAGCTTCAGGAGTTTAGTTTATTTTATCGGCCGTAATTACACGAAGGTTTTTTTTTGTCCGGATAAAATTGATTTTTTTTTATGAGAATTTGGTTGCTTGGTAAATTGACGAAACAAACCACCTACGATACAAAAACGAGTCTGAAGGACGAGTTTTTTATCTGGTGGCCTGTGAAGTCAATTTACCAAAAAGAAACCAAATAAGAGTTTAAAAAATGAAATTTTATCTTGGAGAAAAAACCTAGAGTGTAATTCAATGAGATAATTAAAAATAATAGCTAGGTAATTATAAAAATTCAAGAATAGGTAAATGGAAAATTCTTCATTCGTTATCATAGCAACAAACAATAATCAGGTTTGAGAAAGTCTGCCATGGAAGTTTACACACTTTTTATTCTGATGCAAAGTTAGGGCTAACTTTATCCGATGTCAAAGTGACAAATTCATCGCGGCGTATGGGATTTTTTATACATCAATTATCAGTAGTAATATCACAAGCGAGTGAGAATAAATTGAAAATAATTTGACAAATCTTCGAAAACCTGTTGCCAGACAATAGACATGAGAGCCCCTAAAGCTCGAGTGGCTATTGCCGAATGATAACAGGGTTGAGATAATATGAAGAATTATTTTCTAATTTATCGAAATCTCCGTGTGGTATTCGTTGGATTATTTTTGAAGTTACAATAAGAAACACGTTTACAATATTATATTTTTATTTTAATAAATTAAGGTTTCTGAACTTTCAAATTGATGACAGAAGTCAAATCGAAAAATACGTTTTCATTCAATAAAAACAAAATACTGGCGGTAATAATGTAGGTAGATTATTCCCACTATAATAATGTTTTGATTGACTAAAACGTACAACAAGACTGAAATTGAAAGTTTCTATTGGTTCTTAGAAACGTCAAAAAATAATCGGCTGTAATTACAGGAGAGGTTTTTTTTTGTCCGGATAAAATTGATTTTTTTTTCCGAGAATTTGGTTACTTGGTAAATTGGCGACACCTATGATAAAAAACGTGACCGAAGAACGAGTTTTTTAATCTGGTGGTTTGTGAAGTCAATTTACCAAAAAGAAACCAAATTAGAGTTTAAAAAATGAAATTTTATCTTGGAGAAAAAAAAACCTGGATAATTAAGAATAATAGCTAGGTAATTATGAAAAATTCAAGAATACATTTTTTTATTTAAAAATGGAAAATTGTCCATTCGTTATCATAGCAACAAACAATAATCAGGTTTGAGAAAGTCTGCCATGGAAGTTTACACACATTTTAGTCAGATGCAAAGTTAGTGCTAACTTTATCCGATGTCAAAGTGACAAATTCAAACACAGGACAGAATTACCGACCTAAATCAGTTCTATCTGCATTATCTCGCTCTCGTGCACAATAGGCGGATTCTAAAGGTGGTAATGAAACAAACATAGATAAGGAAGTGGAAACAAAGTTAGTTATGACGCAATTGCTCTGACTCGTGAAAATTGGTGTAAAGGGCGTCCGCGGAGGAACTACGAAGAATTCCTTTACGTATTCTTTGAACAATTTTAAGCAAAAATGATAATGTGCAATTTTTTCCACTTCCTAATCCTTAAGGAGATATAGGCGGTTGAAGAAAAATGTAAAAGTAAGTAAAGAGAATACTTTTAACAGGTGCTTAAGTCTTAAAATGATCATAAAACAAAACTTTCAATAACAATTTGCATTAACAAATTAACAAGAACACAACATAGCACAAAAATGCACATAAAATAATGAGGTGACAAACAAAAATGTTTACAGTTGTTCAAAATTAGATTCACCAACCTCCACACATAATGCCACACGCCTTCGCAGCTCTCTTTACCATTCGATATTTGCGAAATTGTCACGAATGTTGATAAATTCATCAAAAATTCTTTCAATCAATTCTTCTTTTGAAGATGGTTTACTCCTCCCGTACGCTAACGACTTAACATCGCCCCACAGATAAAAGTCTAAAGGTGTGAGATCTGGGCGGCCAGTGTACAGGCCATTTCTACCAATCCATCGGTTGGGAAATTTTCTGTGCAAAAACTCCGTTACAACACGCCCGTAGTGGAGACCCATCTGTCAAATACCACACGTTTTGACGTACAATTAAGGGAACATCAAGCAATGCTGGTAAATCTTCTTCTAAGAATTGTTTGTACATTTCGGAGTTTAAGTGCCCATTAAAAATGTGCGGTCCAATGAGACTGTTAGCCATAATCCCGGCCCAAACATTTACCGTGAAGCGATGTTGAAATTCGGTAATAGTCATTTCGTGACCAAACATGCTCATTGAGACAATTGTTCACTCCATCCCGAGAAAAAGTTGCCTCATCAAAAAAGAGTGTAACAGGAATGTTATGATCATGTGTTATTATCCATTCACAAAACCGAACTCTTGGAGCCAAATCACCGGGACGGTGCTGAACGGGTCGAAGTGATACGGATGCATTCCATTTTCGCGAAGAATTTTCGAAATCGTGGTCCTGCTTCTACCAGTGTCTAATGTTCGTTCGGCTATCGATTTCAACTTCTCTCAGCATCTCTTCTGCAAACGCATGTCGTGGAGACTCTCGATCACTTCGATGTGTAAGAAAACTTCCTGTTTCTCGAAGGCAGTAACAAGTCCGGGCTATCGGTTTGTCAGTAGGAGCACGACGATTTGGAAAACGATTTTTGTACTCTGATGCTGCTGCATAACAACCGTTAAACAAACCGTACAGGAATACCATATCACTGTATTTCTCAATTGAAAATTGATAAGGCACGATTTAATTGTAATTAAATTAATTCTAATAGATACAAAGTAGATGATAAAGTGTATTTACATTCAAATAATGTTTGATACAGTGACATGAAACGTCAAATAAGACACATTGTCTCAGTTTATTGTGGTAATACCTGCTAGGAAAACAACATTGCTCTTACGATTTTTACAGTGTGAATCTCATTTTGAACAACTGTAACCATTTTTAATTAAAAATTATTATTAATTGTAACCATTTTTGTTTGTCACCTGGTTATTTTATGTGCTATGTTGTGTTCTTGTTAATTTTGTAGGTACCGGACCGTGAAAATTTTATTATTGTAATAAACGTTTATCAAATCGCCATTATTACCACGATAGAAAAGATAATTAGTGGATTTTTAATATCTTGATGATAAGTCGTAATTTGCTGTTTTCAAAATATTTTATTTATATATTTTTATGTAAGGAATGTTGTAATTGATATTTGTCTAGGGTTGTAAAACACATGTTGGGGGGTGAGTAACGAATCATTGGAATTTTTTATGCACGCTCTTCATGTAAAAATGTCATTGATCTAATGATTAATTATGGCTGAACGGGCCACGATCAACGGATACCTTTGTTTGTTACTTGAAACTACGAGAGAGAAATGTAGTGTTGTTACGGACGAATGCAAGTTTTTAAAATGAATATGTCGTGCAGTAGTTGATATGAAACTGTTCCAACGGGAATTAATGTTTCTTGTTTTTATATGATTTTTGGAAGATGGGGGTTGAATGCGGGAGTGAAGTTAGTTGGATTATCCGGGGAAGAGTAGTTAGTGTCAATCGAGCCAGATCGATTTTTTGGTTAATTAAATACCTTCATCGTAAACAGTTTGTCTTTACACTACTTCTTGCGTGTACATCTTTCTTTTGAATTCGCCAACACTAAGTTGTCTTTTCTTTCGGGATTAAACCGCGTATGTTAACGCCTTGTGCCTGGGATCAATTAAGGGAATATTTATTCTAGTGTATTTTTATATAACTGAAAGCTCGCAGCCAATCATTTTACCAGCCTATGTACCATATTAAAAGAACCAAACATTGTCCTGCAAAGGTATCTTATTCGTATGCGGACTCATTAAGCTGAAATCTGATAAAATAAAGACAGCACAGGGCCATCTCATTCTGGAATTTGTGCGAATTAGCATTGTTGGTTAAATTTATATTTATGTAGAGGTGGCTGGTGAATGGGTATAGGATACCACTGGTTATTAATTGTAAAAGGTAATTGCCAGTTGGTACACATTCCCAGGCCAGACCATTAAACACTTCGAATTTTTATTTCTATTGTTTTTATTTGTTGTATAGATGAATGTGTAACCTAAGAGAGAAGCACTGTATTTTTCTAACGCACTCAAACTTATATATCAGTCACGATGTTAGTGATCTATTTATAACTTACCCTTGTAAGGCTTTGTTTTAATGAATTTTTTTTGTCAGTTTAAGTAGAATTATTTGCCTGCGAGCTGGTTTCTCTTTGTATCTGCTTTATTGTAATTTGATTTATGTATTCTATGCTTTAGTGGCCACTAAACAATTGGGTACTTGCAAATTCCTTGTCTGTTTTCTTTTGTCCTTGCCTTTACCTTGTTATCACCTGTGCAATTTTACTGTTGTTGTATTTTATATGTACCGTAATTTGCTTTATTGTTTTGTGTTTATTTACTTAAAGGCCGACACGATTGGTTTTTAAAGGGCCACATGTTTGGTGTCACGATTTTTATTTTGATTATTTATGACCACCCAATTGTACGTGTGACTACATGTGGTTTTTTTTATTATTGTGTTTCTGTGTAACTAAATTGCTTTTTATTCATTTTCTCTTAAAAGTTATAATTTTGTACGCACTTTAACCTGATTTAATGGTGTTTTGTTACATATTTAACCCTTTCATTGTTTTTTTGTGTTATTTCATTTATTAATGTACTTGTGCAAGTACTTATTTATGAATAAAGTGGGTTTTATTAGTGGTTCTTTCCCACAACAGTACATTAACAGGCTGAAACACCGCTGCGCAACGCTCGTTGATTTTAATTTGAGTAGTTTCATTTTTTTACCTGCTTCTCATAATGCAACACTTATACCTCATCCAGCCTATCTAATTTAGATAGCCCAACATAACTACCACTAGACGGCCACCTCGTTTGATCAGATTTGATGTTTGTGAGTAATGAAATATCAGGCTTGTAAATAAATTCTAATGTTTTAATCATTGCCAGTAAAGTCAAAGTAAGGCAAGCAGTTAATTTGAGTAATAGTAACATTATTGTCACTCAAGTCAAGATAAATCACTTAGCGATTGTTTTGTTCTTGAATTTGCATTATTGCAAATAAGTTCAAATTACACTTTTCAAGATAGGGTACCTGGGGGACGCTACAATTTGTTAATGAAAATTGTTATTAAACATTTTGTTTTATGATAATTTTAAGCTGTTAAAAGAGCATTCTCAGTTTTCTTCAACTGCCCATATCCCCTTAAGGGTTAGGAATTGGGAAAAATTGCACATAATCAATTTTGATTAAAATTGCTCAAAGAATATGTATATGAATTCTTCATAGTTCCACCGCAGACACCCTGTATAACAAAATTGGCAAATTCAGTTATTGACATGACTTCCAATAAACCGTTACGATTGACCTCACTGTTTTGGAAAATTTATGATATATTATTACTATTAACATTATATGCTTATTATAGATGTTTTTAGCAAAATTTGCTAAAATCATAGTTTTTTCTTCATGTTGGTTACATTTGCTTATGACTGCCACAATTGGAGGATACTCACTTTTACTAGTAACAATTGCAATATTACCAACATGGTAACCAATTGTGATTTTTTCTGTTTTCCGAATTAAAGTATGCAAAATAGTAACACAAAAAACAAGTTTCATAAGACAGGTAGCTAGCTGTCTTATGAAACTTGCCTTTTTATCAACTTACTAACAATCCCAATATGTTCTTGTATATCATGGTGGACATCGGAAACATCCCACATTGCTAAAAATGCCTGACAACAATTTAACGGCGATTCAGTGTTTATAAATTGTTTATATGAAAACTGTAATGATGTGCAACTGCCGCCATACACATTTCTATACATATTAGAAAGTTCTAAAATATCAATGTTGAGATTTTAGCCAAGACGAATTAAAAACCAACCTGAAGACGTTTTGACACATTTAGTTCTTCATTTGTATTCGTATCTTTAAAAATTATACCTGAATACACTAAAATATCAATTAAAACTCCTTGGCTACAAAAGGAAATTATATACACTAACATACTAGGTTAATCAATAACTTACAAAAATGAAAAAAATACGACAGCTTTAATACATAAAAATTTTGGTAATGGTTTCATTGGTCGTAGTTCCGCAGCTGTCGCTTTGTAAAAGAGAATCAAGCAATACATTGCAACGAATTGTGATACATTGTTAACTGCTAATAAATAAGGATATGCTCTATTGCCGACAAATTCACCTTCACCATAAACACCAGAGACTTCACAAATACTGCAAAATAAAAGGCTCCGCTTATAGAACATAATAAAATTCACTCTTACACAGAAAAAGCGGTACTTAACGGACGAATTACGGTATATTGTAATATTCCGTGCTTACAAATATGCACAAATTCCCTACAATCAAATTTTAAATATGTGGTTAATGTACGAGTGTTTTTATAACCTTCCCATTTCCCAATTAGGTAAAAAACACATGGGGAAAATATGCTTAACCTGAGGCTTTAGTTCTAAGTTAGCCTCTAAATCCATTTCGGCATCTAAATAATTTAATAAAAACTTCATAAAATTATAAATAACGAAAGCCTCGTAACATTCACGACCACTATCCATGTAAATGGATTGCTCCGGAAATAATAGTACTAACCACTACAATAGATTGTTCATTTCGGACTATGCTTATAGTATCATACTTACAGCATTTATAGCATAAATTGGTACCATCCACAATATTCTAAAAATTTTAGTTGCAATTACGTAAATATACATGTTATTTACTACTACCTTATGATCGGTTTTTGCAATTTCGGTTCTGAATAATTGATAATATGTTGAATAATTTCCCATAATGAGATGGGAATTGCGAGCCAAGCAAATATTCCTGCGATAAAAATCTCTTGATCTCTTTTATTAAATCCATCCTCTACAGATTTAACTAAAAATAAAGGAACAAACACTAGTACAGCGATAGCATAAAAAAATATTGCTAAAGGCCCTATCCAATATCTCCACCTTAATATACAATTCCTACAATTAAATGCCATTTTTATAAAAAACCCTCATTATATTTTTGTTAATAATTAAAAAGATTTAAATAATTTTATCATTAGACTGATTACCCAACTTTAAGGTTATTGACGTAGTTCAAACGTCAACCGATAGATGGATCATTGAAGTTCATTTCTATTTTCATAATCAATTAATTAAACAATACTTTTAGATAAATATTTTAATAAAATTCTACTCTAAAATGTAAAGTTGTGTTACTTATTTAAGTCGTTAAATTAAATAAAGTTTCATTTAAATTCTTTCTTTTCTACACAGAGCCGCACTGTTTCTAGGACCGTAATAATTAATTTACCTTCAAACCTAAATTATTAGAGGATACGATTTCTTAGGCAATCCATTGCTGCAATGCAACTAGAATTGGCTCGTGTTTTACAAAAAAATTGCTTATATCGTAATCGTTGCATGTGTAATTTTTGGCTACGCATTATTATATTTTTATCCAAGTTAGTAATAATTGCTTTTTTGATGGACATGATCATGGGCGCCGGCGTTTAAAAATTCCCTTGGGGGCACATGAGTAAACGAACCATAAGTCCTATTCACTATTTCTAACACAAAGGAGTGTCACAATCTTTTTGTTTTTACATAAACATTGTCTTACGTGTTACATAATTAATGGAGTTTTTTTCGTTAGGAAGGTATTCTGGTGAACTGTTTGCTTCCTATGGAGATATCCGAAACAACATTTGCTTCAAGTTTTTAGGCGACGTTGGGTCATAATGGTGAGGTCTTTACTCTTCCGAGGGCGAAAATCATCGATCAACCGTACATATACGGAGATAGTAAGCAGTATGGCATAAATTTTACTATTTCTAAAGTAGCAAATTAGTGTTTCCTTAGATGAAAGAACTACGACTTCATGGTCACGTCAACTAGTAGCGGTATTTTTTTATTTAAAAAAGTCTAGAAAGAAGAGACGATTAGCATTGAAGTTTCCAACACAAAATTCATTATCTTAACTAACTGTTGTTTCCTGCTCGTTTCCAATCATTGTCAGTTCCAGCGAGGGGCATGGAGGCCATGCCCCCCCTCGAGACAGAATACATCTGTACATTTGATGTGGTTAATATAAATTAATTCCATGATGATATAGATATTCCTACAGTAACAGAATCCAAATTATAATTTTAATCACAATATTTGTATTAATGAAACTGATATAAATAACGTAAATGATGATATGCCTGTTATTACTTACTTAGCTGGATATTGTTCCCACATAGTTTTAAAACGAGTGAAATTCGAAAATTGTAAAATACATTAGTTTTCTCAGATGATTTAATTGTAGACGATAATTTTAATCTAATTAGAAATATTAGTCAAGGTGCTTTACTTTATCCTAAGCCAGATGCCGTAAATATAGTGTTATATAACTACTTAATATTTAATAAATTAATAAATACTCAGAGGAAGACTTTTTAAGTATAAATAATAAGCGTGACTTTAGATGAAAATATGTTTTAGGTAAATTTTATATCTGCCAACGAAGTTTTAAACGCGTTTTTTACTTGTGAAGATAACAATAAAGACTTTATTGCTAGGCGCCTTGATTTCATTGTATAAGGCCTTGCAGAAAAGGATTGACTGTATCTTAAATCTTTTGTATCTTGATCTTTTCATAAACCATATTCAATTTCATTCATAGTTTCACTTTTTCTCCTGTAGACTGCCAGTGCTAAAAAAATAAATCCGAAATTATTAATTCTTACAGATATTGCCATTTGCTGAGGTCAATAACTGTCATTGTTATCGAAACGTATAAATGTGTATAAAATATAAATAGAAAAATACACATTTAAAATACCCAAAAGCTAAGTATTCTAATTATGTAAATAACGGTGAAAGTTTACATTTTCATGCTTCAAGCATCCATTACTGTAGAGCCAGTGTCCGATTTCTTAGTATCCGTATGATCATAAGGAAAACAAGTATTTCATTGTAATATTGGTTTTAAGAGAGGGTGCTCGACATCACCATCTTGTAGACCGAAATATTAAATGGTCAGAATCGTCTTCGATTTGGCGGTTCTTGTTTGAAAATAAGTAATCTGCCTGTTGCAAGAAAATTTCGTACTGCAGATACTGCTTTCAATTAATTTTTAACAATCAAGCTCAATCAAAGGTCTTTGATACGTACTTGAAGACCTATGAGTGCACCACTTATATTGGCCTGTACATCAACCTCTAGTTATATATACTAAACCGAAATCGAATAAAAAAATTATTCAAAATTCGAATCAACGTCTCGGATGTGATAGATGTAGCTTAATAAAACCAAAAAAATGCATGTTCAAGATTGGAATATATGGAGCGAAAGCAGATAGACTTCTTCACTGGATTCGGCTAGTATTACTGAATAGTATCCAGCACTCCACAACATTTAACATTTTTCTTAAAACTTGGTGACAGGTAAACATAGTATTTATTATTATTTGTAACCTGTTTAATGATGAGTGCTATACCTCAGCTTTTAACATAAATGTAGGTATAATTGATATCTACGGAGGTTTGAAATTTTAACAGCAATTTCATTAACAATAAAATAATGGGCATCACAGACTTGCTATGTTTCAATCAAATATTTAATTGTCTGTCGGTCCTTTTTCAGTTATACCGTCACAACACTTACCTGGGGCATCTGAAGCTACATCTTCCTCTATTAATCGAATAAAACGGTTAAATAGAAGAAATGATAAAGCTGTAGTTCGTGAACTATTATACACATCTGGACAACAACAACCCATTAATAAATACATTGAAAAATCTAGACAAACTGATTGCAATAAATACGTTAAACTTGAAACCAAGTACAACAAGTTATTAGCAGAACACGAAACGACGTTATTTGAAAAAGATGAAGTGATAACTCGGCTGCAACAGAAAATAAAATACTTAGAAACAGAGATGTTATTATTGAATAAAACGATAAGAAACTATTGCAGCAGGTACAAAACAAAGAGTTGCAGGAAAGAGAAGATTGTTTAAAAGGATTTTTTACTAGCAATCAAATCAGTTTACTGTTGAAGAAGAAATAAAAGGTTGTTTGGAATTCAGATGAAATTTCAATGGCATTTACATTTAGGTACTTTAGTAAGCAATGCTATGTGTACTTACGAACATCTTTAAAGTATCCATTGCCTTCTATTTCATCACTACAGAGGTGGTCTTCAAAAATTAATCTTCGACAGGGTTTACTTCGGAATGTACTCCGAATAATGAGCATTGCTGGCAAGTCTATGACCGCTTTTGAAAGAGAAACGATATTGAACTTTGATGAAATGAAAATATGTTCCGTATACGAATATGATAAAATGAATGATGAAGTCGTCGGACCACATGAACAGATGCAAGTGATAATGGCGCGAGGCTTATTTTCAAAATGGAAGCAGCCAATTTTCATAAATTTTGATCAAAAAATGACTCCAAACATATTATTTGATGTAATTCAGAAATTAAATGAAATTAATTACAATGTGTCCGCATGTGTTTCGGACTGTGGTGGCGGTAATCAGGGACTTTGGAAGCAAATGGGTATATCAATAAATAAAACATATTTTGCCCACCCCGTAACTAACAAAAATGTTTATTTCTTTGCCGATGCGCCTCATTTACTAAAATTAACCAGGAATTGGCTTTTAGACACAGGTTTCACCTTAGAGGACGGTATAACCAAAATAAATAAAGAACCTTTAAATATTTTAGTTGCTGGGTCTAACACTGAAATTAATTCTTGTTATAAATTAAGGCAGGATCATGTGGATTGTCAAAAAACCCAAAGACAAAATGTACAATTAGCTGTCCCACACAACTGCTACGGCCTTAAAACATTATGATTTTGGTAATTTAAGTAAATGTGCAACTGATTTAGGAACATTCATTGAAATAGTGAATACTTGGTTCGATTTAATGAATACGTACTCTACCGGCTCTTTGTTGCCTTCCAAGCAGCCCTATAGATTGGACATTGGAAAACAAAATCAAATCTTAGATGAAGTTTATGGAATGTTCCTTAATATGAGATGTACATCAAAATTAGGTCTACAAGCTTTTCAAAAAGGTATTTTGTTATCTATCAACTCTTTAAAAGCCCTCTTTGCGGACATGAAAGCGACACACAATGCTAAATATGTATTAACACACCGTCTAAATCAAGATTGCCTGGAAAATTTTTTCTCTCAAATTCAAACATGAGGCGGACTTCATGATCATCTATCGCCACTAAACGCTATATATAGGATTCGAATGATTACATTAGGTAAAAATCCAGGCATGGTACAAACTAATTTAAATACTAGAGATATTTCTCAAGATGAATATGTATTAGTAAGCAAGTTCACGTAAATGTGAATAATTCTGACACAAATAGTAATTCTGAACTGATTGAAACTTTTGAGAATCAGTCGGACGCTTCAGATTTAGAAAGCATCTCATCAACTGCATCGTCAAGTCAACCATCCCTGCAATTAATGCCGAAAACTGAGGAGGATGGTCTCAAATATTTAGCTGGTTGGATCGCCAGGAAATTTAAAAACAAATTCTCAAATTTGGGAAATTACACCAAAGATAGTACTGAAACAATAACAGTCAATTTTCCATCGTGGTTACAGCATTTGTCCTTTGGTGGCCTAACAGAGCCTTCAAATAAGTGGTTACGTCAGTGTAAATATTTAGATGGATATTATAAAAAAGTTAATGGTGAACCTTTTAGAAAAATTAAAAATCTTACCAAGAAGATGACAAAAAAAATTCTGGAACTCAACACAGATATACCAGAAGAAATAATTAAATGTTTTTTTCAGCAGCGCACCTATATTCGAATGAAATATTTAAATCATAAAAAGAAGGTTAGCATCATTAGCCGAAAAAGAAGTGGTGATTTAATTACCGACAAAGTGCAACGCAAACTAAGAAAAATTGTCTTCTTAGCTAAACAAATAGTAGAGAAACATCGGGAATTTAAACGAGTTCTGACATTTGAATTCAAATTTGTAATTCAGAAGTCACAACATTACAAATGTAAATTGTAATTCCAGTCTAATACAAATTAAAAAGTAGTAGTAATTCAAACCAAACGAAATTCAAAAATTCATTTTTAGTATCCTTTGCGTTGCTGCTAAGCAGATAAATTGAAATTGAATAATGAATTACTTAATTTTAAAAATGTACATTTTTAATTAATACGGTTAAATAACATTTATTATTAATCTGCGTTGTTGTTTGTAATATACTTACGTATGTCCTTAATAATAATAATGGTTTGCTTTATTGTGTCATTTTCGTTTGAAAACAGCATACCTCTGTTTACCACAATAACATATGAATTACGGAACTGCTACATTCAGTTAAGATAAATATTGCTTGTTCTTTTAATTAATTAATTATTACTAAGTTGCTTTTACATTAACGCAGTGATAATTTATATACTGGTTACTGTTATTCCCATAACAGTGCTCTAACGCCTAGCTTAAAAGTCGCTGACCCACGTCACACGGTGTTGACCTATAAGAGGGTTTTCAGCCGATGAGGCAACCGTAGTGGGTACAGATCGTGGTCCACGATAAAGATTTGAAATACGCTCTAACCTCGAATTCAACAACATTGTCTTAAATGTAAAATATATTAACCAGAATAAACTTACCTGTCTAAATCACAGTAATCCTCCTTTTTGAATTGTACACACACCCTTGTATTATTTTCACCTGAACACATTATTTTTGTTTATAAAGAAACAAGACCACAAATATTTTATTTTTGAACATTGGATTATAAGGCGCTTGTTTACAGAAAATTTCCAAACCGACGACGACGAGCACAGATACACAGGCGACACCTGTCCCTAACCATTAAACAAAAATCTTAGGGACCGCCGACATTTCAACGACACCAGTATTACTCTGATGTACGGTGGGCTGCCCAAATACCAGGCGCTGTATGAAGAAACCCCTTATTAATTATTATTAGAAATTTTTCGTTTATTTTCCATCATTGTGTTTAACTTGAAAACTTAATTGTTTTACCAGAATATCATTTTTTTTTATATTATTATTATTATAATTCCAGAAGTTTTGTTTTAATATATGTATTAAACCCGGATACGAAATTGTTTAACAGTTATATAAGTCTAAAAGCCCACTTCCCAAAATTCCTGACTAGCCGAGATTAAAAAGAAATCCACATAGTGGTATTAGTAAGTGTGCACAAAATTATGGGCCTTACAAGATGTTACCAATAATCGTCAATTAAAATCAATTCTTTTTTATTGCTCGTTGAACGTCGCATAAATAATTAAAAAAATAACAACAGTATTATCTCTGATCTGGTTTTGCTACTCCCAGGGGTTACGCTACTTGATAATGCACCAGGAGGATGGCCTCAGCTCCCGTAATGTGTTCGGTAGTAGCTCTTGGAGGAAGTCTCGGACCACGGTACGGTAAAATGGTGCGGGTACAACTGCTCGACAGATGTTATGTCAGATGAAAAGACGTCGCATGAAAAACAAAACGCGAACTCTGTCAACGCTTTCCACTTGCTTGTCTTAACTACGCGACTGTCTATATGTATTCACACTAATTTACAACTTTTCTTTATTAGAAAAACTGAAGTTCAGCTCGGCTTAATTAATTAATTGTTTTTTGTTAAATTTAAATCTTTATACGTTAACGTAACTTTAGAAGGTTAATATTTTGTTTTTAACAAGTTTATTTGGATATCAACGGGTTGTAACTTAAGATGTTCGGCATTTAAAAGAACGTTAAGTTACTATTCCGCAAAAGCGATTTTCTCCTTGAATGTAACGAATGCACTAGGTATAGCACAGACGTAAACCCCAGGTGAAACTACACAAAAAGGACACGAAAGTCTATGCCTTTGGTGGGCGAACAAGATCCCCTAAGGGTTGATCGTGGTAAGGCAAAGCACAGACCTCTTCGACAGAAGTTCGTAGCACCAAAAGGTCGGTTCCCAACGTTCTCTAACGTACCTGCCCGATAACGTCAATATGCAATCAGCCGAGATTGATCACTCTCCGATCCAAAAAAACCACTCATCTCCACCTTGAAGTTCAAATTCCCCCTCTCTACTTTATCTACCTCTTAACCAATCTTAAACGAATCTCGAGTAAAAAACGCGAAGTACAACTTTGTTTTTGCTTAAGTGCTCCCAATAGTACCCGCAAGTTATACCTTTCATTCAAAACAGAAGTTATCATACTTAAATTGGTTTAATCTTTATGTTTGCAAAAAAAAACTTACTCGCTGTATTTTTAATTTTCTACTTTTAATTATACAAAAGCTATTCCTACGAAATTTCTATAAAACTTAAAAGCAAGAAAAACGTTAGTTAAGTTACACACAATTATTCACATATAATGTAATGACATTACTCAGCATCCAGTAAACGGTATTCGTTATTTAAAAAAAACTTAAACGTTAACCACACTAACTCTAAAGGTTACACTACACCACGGATGAACTCAATGACAAAATAAAATGTTTAACTGCACAAACTAACGGTAAATCTTCAGCAAATCACGGTCCTATGACAAACGAAATAGCAATTGGAATAGACCTGTTTCTGTACCGATTTCTATTTCGGCATTTTTTGATAATCTCAGTGCTTTTTCCATGCACACCTTATGTGATTGCGATACTTCATGTTTATAAAATCCTCTTTCCCTTTCCAACGCAATTTTCCAGTTTGAAAAACCGCTAGAAGAAAAAGCTGTTTCCTTAGATTCATTATTTTTGAAAACGTGATTGAGTGACATTCTCTCTATATGTTTTCTTATTATCAATTTTTAATAACGGAACTTCCAAATGTGACGATCTAGAAGTACTAGCATTGACGTTCGAGACTTGCGTTGGATGTATTGGTGTTTAATTTAATTAGCCACGCATCCATCTGCATATAAAATTTTCCAATAATATAATTCTCTATATTAAAGAAGACTTCTTACTTTTTCTCAACTTTCAATGTGACTTCAAAATGAAAATATAAAATACAGACGTGTGGCGCGCTTTTGAATTTGCAAGCTTGGCAAGGTTAAAACTCGCTGTAGTGATCTGTTTTAGACATTGAGTATATTTATTTACATACATAAATGTTAGAAATGTTGCAACACATTTAGTTTTCACTTTTTCTTATCCGCACCGCTATAAGTTGCTAATGCTAATTCTGGAAAGTGTTCACAGAATTTATTCTCTGTTTGGCCAACTTGCCACGTGTTGCCACTGTACATTATTCCCGAAGTTGAAATGCGGCAACGACAAGACCGTTACACAATTTTCTGGAGTGCGACGACTGATCTGTATCCTATACTGTGGTACACTGACTAAACTGTACTTTAGAATGGGGTACCTATGCATGTAATAAAACGTCAACCTTGAACGAAAAAAAATTTATTAGATGTTTCTCAGAATGGTGTAGCTCAGATACTCTCCCAGGAAATCTGTTTTGCCCTCTTTGTGATGCATTCAGTAACCTATTTGTCCTTACATATTTTGAAATTCCAACAATAAAGGTGAAAAATAATTCCTTCAAGATTGCCTGGAATTCTTAAAAAAGTGGATATTTAAACTACTTTTTGCGTTAATGAAAAACAAGAAGAACAAGAACGGGTTCTGTTATTACAATGTATGGTTATAAAACACCTGGACATCGAGGGCACTTGGCTTGGCTTGAAACATGACGGTATGTTGTTTAAGTTTACAACTGACCGTAAACAAGGGTCACATCCTCGTATTTCACATTTTAAGAAATAAATGGTGAAAATAAATTAATGCTGAAATCATAATCTGCACGGGGGTAATATAACACTATATGGAGGAAATGCCTCTTTTGCCCACCATTGACTACGGCCCTGACTGAACCGCCATATTTATGGTTACTTCTACCTGCAAGTCTATCTGGGTAATTTATAATCTGTTTTATCTTAACAATCCGACCAGTTGGAAAGATTTTCTTTCTGCCTTTGGTAGATCTTGTCTGGAAAAAACAAAACGCACACAACACTATAACTTCCCGCGGAAAACATATCCTGTACACAAATCCTCTTTGCTTTTAGGAGTATTCCTGAAAAATACTGAGGTTTCCTACAAGAACTATTCCCTAAGGCCTAGGCCTTTAGAGGTGGTTCTTGTACATGTGCTTGTCCGAAAGGCGTAGCCTTGTTCGATCTAGCATTCCTTCTATCTAACCCATGGAGCGTAAGACACATTGAGTTAGATAATCCTTACTAAAACACCTACCTGAACAGTCACACGACCGAGCTGGAGCACCCAGTAAAATTACAGACATCTGATCAATTAAATAATTGTCCCAAACCCCTATTTCAATCAACTTTCCATGAGAAAGTAAAGAAAACCGTTATGAAATACCGATAATACATCATTGATGTTGTCATCTGTTTATACGCATCCCGGAAAAACCCAGTAGTTGATAAACTACTTCCTGAAAGAAAATCAATTCTTTAATTATAAATCCAATTTTATATATGGTAAAAGTTTCGATTTATTTCTATATAAAAAGAAATATTCTTTTTGTATACCTGAAGCGATAAAATACATCGCATATAAAATCTAAAACTCATGTAGCTATTTTAAAACACTTACGAAAATATTCCATTTCGTAAAAGCATTATAAAGAAAGCCCGTAAATAAAACTTTTATTTATGTTTTAAATTTACGAGCCCCGTCCTGCTACGTTGTATCTAATTACAAGAAAATAGCAATTAGCAATCATAAATAATAGAACCCGAAGTCCCAGTTTATTGATGGGATAAATGTTTATTTTAAAGCCGATGTCCTACAACGTTTGACCCAATGACCAATATAAGAGCGAAGACAATGAACTCATAACCGTGTTGTCAGTTCTTTTGTTAAATTATCTGAATAAATATAATGGGAATATCCTTTTAACTATAATAGGAACGTTTTACACGTTAAAGAATTTGAAATACTGAAATCGTCTTGATTTATTTCCTTATGAAATTAAAAGGTCATTATCTCAATTAAATAGGTTGTTTTCGTAAAGTAATAATTTGCGTGAGTGTGTAATCACTTGAGGGTTAAAATAAATTACCTAAAGTAAATCTAAGGAATTATTACGGTACAAAGCCCCCTCAATTACGTTAACCATTTTATCACTAGGTATTCCAGTACTCAAGTTGAAACCGCCATGGGCCTGTTGAACCGCTGGAGGTAACCTGGAGATCCGATTTTGTTTTTTTTATTTGGTGTTAAGTTGAATATTTCAAATATCTTTTTAGATTTAAGTTGAATATTTTATAGGCAATAAAAGTAGTGTTTGTAGAAATCTGTTGTTGTTCAAACTACGAGCCGCCCCGACTGATAGATAACGGGCAAAGCAAAAGTAGTCGCTACGCCAGAAACGGTACTCTTAAGGGATTGAGCAACTTTGAATACTCAAAAAAATAGTTTTTGAGCGTGTGATACACAAAATATTTTGCGCTGACGTTGTTAATTTATTAAAAATGTTATAAAACATTTTCTTGTATTATTTTAAGTTGTTGGCAGCACTGAACATCAACGTGTCAAACGCTAGATAATTGTTATGCATGAAAAATCAGTTGTGCCACACTAAATATTGTAACGTTTTGCTCGCCTAAGCCAGAAATAACTTGTTTCTAGACCATCTTGACGATTTGAACGTTAAGCATTGCCGAACGAAAACGCAAGAAAAATATCTCATTTAATAACAAATGACACTAGGTCTGTAACAGACTAAATATTATTAAACAGTGTAATCTATTTAAACCATTTATAAAAATAAACATTATTGAATTTAGTAGAAGTTCAATTTATTAAATATAAAGTGAAATTGCTGATTATTGTGTTACATGTTAACAATGCGTAAGTGCTACTATTAAAAGCACGTAGTAGTTTGAAACTCTTTAAGGCAACCATTATAGTATTGATTTTTTGTAATATAATCTGTGTAAAATAAACATTTGCAATTCATTGAAAAAAATATAACCCTAACTGAAATTTTTGTATACCTTTTGACTCTGTTCCCTATGAGATACCTTCATGGTTTATGAAACAATCTTATTTTAGTAGTCAATGGTTTATAAAAAAACCACTTTCAAAATTAAAAATTTCTACATTGTAATACATATAGAATAACTATTTAGATTGTGTTAACAATGAGATATACAATTTTGGTTCATGAGGCTATCTTTGAATGCTCTATATGAATCCATTTTCAAAATTTAACAACAAAAATCTGTTTTTTTAGAAATATTTACAATCTTTGATCGCCATTTTGACAATGGCGACACACACACAAGCATTGAACCCAGACTTAGCTTTTTAATATTTTCCTGTCGTAAGCTGTACATTTTTGTATTAATTTCTGTAACTCATTGATTCAATACTTTAGTACTAATGTAGGTAATAGTGGGTGCTTAAGGTACCCCTCTGAAAAATTAAAAGCAAACATTTTTTCAAATTAAATTATCTTCAAAAAATCTCTATACTGCTTGCTCTAAAGTTGATATTTTCCAAGATATTCACAAAAAGTTGTACTTTAGGGGTTGTATAGAAGAGCCTTGTGAGACTTATTACCCTATGGTATATTTATTATTGTACAAAAAATATATGCAAAAATATTTATTCATAGCGCTTTAGGGACAATTTTAAAGAACCTTTTTAGAACATACACATTTTTAAGAAAAACTTTTCATAAATTGAACTCTTTGATTTTTGTTCTGACGTTAATAATAATTTACCGTTTATTTATGTTTTTCAGTATTGTTCTCAACTACTCTAAATCAAAAAATACCTACTTAATTCCAAATATAGAGGACAAAAGTTATCGACTTTATAATTTGCAATCGCATTTTGTAAAATTTAATACCTTTTTTTATCTGTACAAGGTGTAATTTAGTTTTAAATTAGAAATTTAAGTAATTACTTATATTATATAGTATACTAAGAAAACCGATGATGGTTCAGAGTTTTAGTTATTTTTACTAGTATAAAATTATGCCCCTTAATGAGGTATTCACCATATACGGATTTACATCAAAGAAGTTTCATTAAAGTTAATAATTTTTAAATTTATCCTAGAAAATAGCTTACATTGTTTTAAGCATCCTCAAAATGTGTAAAACTTTTGAAAACCTGACTGATTATTTTTACAATATGTATACATCCTTTTTAAATAAGAAAATAAAATTAATTTTACCTTTTTGAATCTTGCAATTAATTCTTCCAATTGTCATTATTCTTCAAATTATTTCAAAAAAAAATGTACCACACTTGTTAATTTACAAAACAAGAATCAGTAAGTATATTATGTTACAAGTTCACTGGTAAGGATGTTTTTTGACACAAGAACAAAAGAGTGAATGCTATTTATTTATGTTGTTTTAACACAAAGTAAGACAGTTGAACAATTTAGCTATATAATGAAAGTATTTGCTTATATACGCTTATTCTCTTTATATATCTAGAAAAACGGAAACGTGGAGCTATTTATGCTGCATTGAAATCAAAATGTGAGACAACTTGGAAATAAAACATTTTTAAAAATGTTACGAACAGAACAAAATTTTTTCAAGACTATTGAGGGATATATATTATCCTAACATACAAGGTCTTTTATGGTATAGGAAACCCATGTACCGGAATGTTTATAAACACTACAACATGCAGAGCACATTGCTACTTGTATTACAATTAGGCAAAAAATGGTGACAACAATAGATTCAGAGACAAGATACACAATGTTCAATTGCAACATTAAACATTGTAGACAGGTTTTCAACAAATCGTTTCAAGCTGAACGTGCTTAAAATTGGTACATAATTTATTACAGCAATTAAATATTTTTGTACAGTTGAATATCTAAATTAAATGCAATAAAACTACACTCTGTAAAAAACGTGTAATATTCATATATAAATAAATAATACTAATACTCCACATATCCTGAATCAACAGTTCTTATAATAGGATCATTCTTTAGTAAGGAAGCGATCATCCTGAAACACTTCAATTATAAAAATATCTACAAAAGGTGATACTTACCAATACAAATAAACAAAAAACAATATTAAATAATACCCTAAATGAATCATAGAATCCCTTAAATGTTTTTTAAGTTGTCCTCGATTATGTATTTCAGTAGGATCGTATAGACCTAAATTACCTTTTGGTACATGCATAATTTCGTAACATAACCAACATATCATCGGCAAATTAAAGAACAGTAATATCCAATATCCTGAAAGACCAAGTAGGGCAGTAATAAATGTATGAACTACTAATTTCGGCACTATCCACGGATTTAGTTTAGAGCAACACTGTTGAGCATTTAAATAATCACATTCTAAATCAGATAACGTTATGATCTTAATTGAGTTAAGTATTTAAGAGACATAGTAAAATCAAGATACACAAATCTTAAAAAAGGATACAAAGTAAATGTGTAGGAATAAAATTGCCCCTGTGTCTAATAAGGCCAATGAAAACAGAATTGCGTCTGAAAAAATCATTTCTTTTCAAATAGTAATTTATACTTGTTTATAACTTTTATCATAAACATTACATTTAAATTAATATTTAACAGTTTACGTATTTAATTGTACATTATTATTTTAGTTAAAAAATGTAGTAGTTATTTTGTATCATGAATTAGTAAATGATTAATTCCTTAAATTTTATATACGAGATGAGATCATGTAGTTTTTAACATTTACATCACTTTCATTTTAAAAGTGCCATTAAAGCTATCGACATGAAATTTGACACAAAAATTCGTTGCCATAAAATCTAGGTCAACTTCATTAATGAGCAAAATCCAACCAGTGGCGGGGCATTTTTAGGGGCTTAGAACATTAAAAAATTCATTACTTCAAATTTTAAAAAGTTACAAAATTAAAAATAAAAACAAAGAATAACCAGTAGCGCACCGTTTTTAGGGTGCAAAATTATGCATTTTTAATTTACAAACCAATTTTTTTAAAGTCGGGTATTGGTGGTTTTAAGTATAAATCATTTGTCAAAATTAAAAATTCAAAATGGCGAATCAAGTACTATATTTGTTTTTACTCCTATATACGTAATACACGAATAATGAAACTCTCTACTATATGTATAACTTCTCTATTACGTAATACGGTTACGTAATGAAAACTTGAAGTGTTACGTATATATATATATATATATATATATATATATATATATATATATATATATATAGTTTTAGAAGAAAAAAGTAATCTTGACTGTGTAAAATTAATAATATTTTTTTTCGTTTGAGAGGCAGTCAATTTAATAAAGTATAATTAGGCCAGGGTTAAAAGAAGACTGTTTGATATATGTCAAGCTTTCGAGACTGTTTAATCTCTTTTTCAAGACAGGTGTCGTGAGGCTAAAATGCTACTCTTTTAATTTTTCCTACAACTTAAAGGGTTGGCCAACAATAATCAACACTCATCAAAAATGGCAGTATCTTTGGAATGACAAGAGATATGTTCGCGGTTTTAACTGGTCAATAAGTCATCTTGTTTGCCTTTTTGTAAGCTGGTTATAGTTATAGCATTTTATTTGAAAAATCATATATATATATATATATATATATATATATATATATATATATATATATAGGTTGTTATTTGTTTCTGGAATCTACCTTTAATTCTCTTTGCATGGAGTCTACGTTTGTGAAAATCGATTCAGGCTAATGGAAGTTACAGTCTTTTATGTCAACGAAAGAACATTTACCCCACCACTTCAGAATAGGTAATACAGAAAAATGACTTCAACAAAAGTTGTAGAATAAGGACAGTAGTTTCTAAAATTGATGTGTTTTACCAATCTAAATTATATTTTGTAAGTGATAGATTGCGCCACCTAACGGAAAACTATGAATTCAAAAACATTTTTAATCACTCTTTTAGAGCCGATTTTGTCATAAAATTTTTTTTCCCCAAATTCTAGGACATACGGTTTTCGAGATACGGCATGTCGCCACCCTTAATGAATCACCCTGTATTAATGAACTATAAATTATTAACACATGTCATTGTAACATAACAGTATAATCTACTTTTTTTACTTGTCCCCTAGATTTGGGAGTTATTTTTACAAAGTTGGTATAATATTTTTCACTAGCGTCAAATTTGATTAATTTATTTTCAGATGATTGATATGTTGCCTTTTTTTTAAGTATTATTATACAGTGATCCGTGGTTACCACTGAACTGTACTTATACGTGGTTACTATTCATTTCAATTAAATGTGGCAACTGTTAAATTAATTTTGACATGTAATCAGATTTGAAGTTAGTGAGAACCGTCTAATACTGGACTTTTGGTGTAATAATAAAACATCCCAAATCTAGGGGACAAATAAAAAAAAAATAGATTATATACAGAGTATAAATTAAGTATGGATAAGGTAATATTATTTGAATACGGCCATAGGTAGAACTCTGAAATTTGGTATATAAATAAAACATGCGGTTTTCTACTAATATTCGTGGTTCCAATTTTTTTACCGATCGTTACGACGGCCAACTTGGTTATTTTTTTAATTGAAATGGGGGTCGAAAGTACCATCACTACAAAGCTGTTTTTGTGTAGATCCAACAATGTAGCACTTGAAATGGCAGTTTTGAAAAATATAACTTCACTATACCAAATTAAACATTAAGAATATTACTTTCAACGGCTTGCTAAATATGCTAAAAATTTAGTTGGCGGTGAATGCTTTGTTTTGTTTTTCAACTTTAAGCAGTACATTTATGAAGAATACCCATTTAACCATTGTATAGGAATTTTCAAGGAGCGAAACCATCTTGATGTTGAGAAAAAAAAACAAATATTTGTTATAAAATTTCAAACAATAAACAACGTACTAGTAACTGGCTACAACGTCATACTGACTAGTAATAACTAAAACAACATTTAATTTAAAAAAATTAGCAGATGTTTACAAAAGATGTTCAAATTGCTCCCCATTCACTTCTCGGTAGTGATGGATTCAATTTACAAATAACCCAACGGCATGGACAATGAAATCACCAGGAATATCTCTCACTTCCTGCGAAATCCTTTGAACTGATTCAACTAAGTTGCCTGGTTTGTTAATGTATACACGACTTTTTACGTATCCCCACAAGAAAAGTCTAGAAATCCGCAGATCTCGATGGCCATTCAATATGACCTCGTCGTCCAATCCATCTTTGAGGATAAACTGTATTCAAATGATCACGAACTCCCCTGGCATTGTGAGTAGGGGCTCCATCCTGTTGAAACGGTTATTGTGTTAGCACAGCTTTGATTTGGGTACAATCTTGTGAGAGCAGGGATAATCTCATTTTGTAACAATCGTAAATATGTCGCTGAAGTTAGAGTGTATTCCATAAAGAATGGTCTTATGATATTCCTACCAATGATTCAGGTAATTAAGATGCAGGAAGTATTTAGTATTTTGCAAAATTTTCTACCCTACTATTACATACCTACGCAAACGTTATTTTTTTTGGAAGTTGGGTATGCGATTCTTCCATGCACCGGGGATTGCTATCTCACCAATACCTACAGTTTTGTCTATTGACCTCACCATGTAAGTAAAACGTAGCATCAATGAATACAATGTTATTCACAAAATTTGGATCATGATTCATGCGATCCATTATTATTTCGCAAAACTGCAGTCGTCGATCGAAATCATCTTCATTTAGTTCTTGCACTAGTCGAACTTTTAGGGAAGTTTTTGGATTGTTAACAACGTCGAACATTACATTTAATGCATTTCCATCATTAGTAACTGTTGTTGGGCGGCCCGATTTTGCGAGGTTTTTAACACTGTCAGTCTGGTTGAAGCGTTTCAATGTTTTGCAAACCGTAGATTTACTAATAGGATTTCGATTAGGGTATGTTGCATTAAATAAATTACATACTTCCGCATAACTATGTCTTCTATCACCATATCCATCATCAAGAGCATCTCTATTTTCTCCTTTTCTGTAAGATTTTCCATGGCACTTTCTAACTAACTACGCAAATTCAAACAACGCTTATAATTTTTGACGTTCAATATTGGTTAAACAACAGTGGCATTGTTTTGTTTTCTACGCTTACTATCGGTTTCAGTTATCTAATACATTTTTATTGTAAGGATTAGTTTTTTTCGTTTTACTACGCTAACAATAAACCGTAATTAAATTAATTAATATAAGTAATTTGATTGTAATCTCATTATATAATTATATATAATTAACATCAGTTCTACATACATAAAGACAAAATTTACATCGATTGGGGCTTGAACCTTGATGGCGCAGTTGGTTAGCGCGGTACTCTAGCAAAGTACAGGTCGTAGGTTCAAATCCTACTCGAGGTAAACTTTTTATTTATGTATTTAATTAATAATAATTTTTAAACCGTAATTAAGTTCGACAATTAATTAAGTCCACCGTTTCATATTGATAAGAGTAGAATTAAGTAGTTTTATTGATTCGTAATAAAGGTCAAATAAATATACAAGTGTTAAAATTTTAGCTATTCAGAATAACATCATTTATGACAAATAAAATTAAAAAGATCTAAGAGATTGCCGTTAATTATAAATAGAAATTTTCTCTTTTTATTCCGAAACTAGAACGTGATAAATAACAATTTAGTTTGTACTAAAATGCATCTCTTAAATGGAAAATTAGATAGAGATAAGTAAACTAGTTTAGGTAACTTTTGGATATACGAGTGTTTTTATAAATGGTGCAAATCATGGTATTCAAAAACCAAAATATGTTATACATTTTTAAAAACCTAATAGAAGGCATGAATAACATTCAAGAAAAAGTTATAACCTGGAAGGACCGACATAAGAAAGTTTTTATAAACAACCTGCAAAAACTTTTGTGCTTTGTGTAAAAAGGTACATTTGGTTGCAATACATGTGTAACTAAAGAAGTGTATGCATAAAATTGTATGATATACCGAGACCTGGATAATACATCAAGAACTGATGCTTCGTTTCGTCGGAACACCCAGGAAGCATATCATAAAGTAAAATCACCTTTAGAAGACCTTTATAATTTTAACATTAAAAACCAAATGCTTCTTGAATATACGCATTTAGTTTTACTAGGAGTCACCAAGAAAGTGTCACTGTAAGATTTTATTGAGAGAACACTAGGAACGCGATTTTTTTCTGAAAAAATTAACGCCATTAATAACAAAATTACTAATACTAAATAAAACATTGCTTATTGATAAGTCTAGTAACCTAGGTCACTAGACTTTGTTGATGAATGGAAAGCGATGGAGTTTTGTCAATTTTTACTGTATACAGGTCCGTTTATTCTACAAGGTGAGCTACCAGACGGACAATATAGACACTTTTGACGGCTTCATTAGATTGCTACGTCATCCGTTCATACGTATGATCCAAAACATATATTTTTTTATTGGTGCCTCATTTTACCTATTTAAAGCACGCCTTAGCGTGTTTAAATTGAACTTTCAAAAACGCGCGTTTTTTAAAGTTACTATGGCAACATCAACAACTCAAGAAACGTGAAGTCTAAATGACAATTTTTTGATTATTGATCTGACAGGAGTACCTTGTAACGTCAAATACTACTACTACTAGACAAGACAAGTGTAGGAACTACCATGTAGGCCTTCGATCTTGTGTTAGGGTCTGCGCCTCTGTCGTGGCCCCCTTGGCGGGAAATTTGAAATAAGGGGGCCCTAATGCTAACTTGTAAGACACGTGTAGATCTTCAAAACTTGTTCTCGGGCCTTCGCCCCTGTCGCGGCCCCCTGGTTGGGTATGGTATGGGGCCCTAACCTTATAAGACAAGTGCAGAAACTTGCCCTATCGTGGCCCCCTTGGCGGGAAATTTTAAATAATGGACTCTAGCCTTGTAAGACAGGTATAAGAACTTGTGTTACGGTCTGCGCCCCTTGTCTTGGCCCCCTTTGAGTTAAAATTGATTTTTAGCGCCATCTAGTTGTGTATTTTTAAACTAGCGAGTGTTTTCTGTAATAGAAGTTGATCATGCACACCTCTCCGTTTCTCTCTGTCTCTCTCACTCTCGTTTATCCGTTCTCTCTCTCTCTCTCTCTCTCTCTCTCTCTCTCTTTCGGCTTTTCTCACAAACACATACAAATCAATTAATTAATTAATTAAGCAGATGAATCATGCTCGATCAAATTAATCAAATCAATCTCAATCAATCAATCAATCCACCAAAATCAATAAATCATATCTTACAGTTTGCGTAAACCAGATTACAGTTCAAAAACTGATTTGGTATAATTAATTACAGTTTGCTTGCTCAAAATCAGCCACAGTTCAAAATACCAAATTGCTATAACGGAAATAAAAGACTAAAGGTTTTAACAGTTTATTATTATATGCGAATCAATAACTACGAAGTTTAAAACCAACAAATACGTACCGCACAATGATATTAATTAATTTTAAAAAAATAGCGTAAGACTCTAACCTTTACCTAATTAACTAAATAAATGGGTAGAGTAAGAGCTGATGCAGAGTTGGCTGGTTTTATGACAGCCTCCCCCAATAATACACATTAAAATCTTTAGTGGCATTTTTGTGAACAATATCAAGTAAAACATATATTAAAAAATAATACGCATATCTTCAGATGTGTTTTCCTCTCGATTGTTCTAATACTAACTGCGCTTGAGAACTAAACTACATATTGAAAATTTTATACTACCACACTTACTACAGCCCGTATTCACCTTTCACTTTCGCACACTACTTAGAGCGACCTTATATGAATTTATATACAAAACGGTGTTTGTTGTTTACAACATACATTTTAAAATGATTTCACCTACATGATAAAACTGTTTTTGTGGAATCCAGTATGAATTGGAAAGTAACAATTAGTCCTCAACATCGTGTTAATCAATATGTTTTACAAATATTTTTAAAAAATCGTTACTGCAAAATACACATCACCATCAAGAATCTGGGATGCATTTTCTTCATCCGCTTCATCTTGAGCGATTATAACTTATTAACTAATAAAACATCTAATGCCCAGATGCTGCTTCATAATAATGTTCACCCGTTAGTAATTGTGTAAATACACGCAAGGGCTAATGTCTAATACTTTATTTTATCATTAGTATTGCACAGATATCAGATTATTCTTAAAAATTAGCTAAGTTCCACACACTACCTTGAAATACTACATAGGCTTTCAATTCTTCTTCGCCCCTGAAGCTGCACCACATACATCTTTCTTTATCCAACTCCGGATCAGTAGCATGTTTTCTAATACACACAAGACAACATCTTCAATATAGTGTATACGCCGAAAAAATGGCTTCTGGATTCTTCTTCTTTAAGCTAGATTTTACTTCTATACAGCATACAAGCTCTATCTTAGCTGAATTACCTCTGTCAAAAAAAGGGTAAAGTATAAAGTATAAAGTGACCCTGTTTGGTTTTGAAATCTGTCTAACCCGACTGTAATAATCATCGAGGAAAAAATTGTGTATTAGGACATCATAAGTTTGAAGAGGTATTTGTTTACCTAATACTGTGGTCTTCTGTTCTTTCCCAATTCTTATAGTTAATTCGATTCTAAAATTAACAAACCTTTTTTGTGTCAAATATTCAGAAGTCCGGAAGAGGAAACTATGACCCTGTTTGCCTCTGAAATCGGCGTAAACTGAGGCAAACTTTGTGTATTAGGACATCATGAGTTTGAAGAGTAATTTGCTCACCTTTTTATGCCAGGGGTACAAAAGTGTGGGACACGTACTTGTGCCCCTGTTTGGTTCTAAAATCTGTCTAACCCGACTATAACAATCATCGAGGCAAAATTGTGTATTAGGACATCATAAGTTTGAAGAGGTATTTGTCTTTTACCGGGTAATACTTTGGTCACTGTTCTTTGCCTTTCTAAATTCCAACGAAATGTTGCAATTAAGAGTTTTTTCTAACTTGCTGATTTCATCTAATTTTATATTAGACAAAACCTTTTTGTGTCAGTATTCAGAAGTCCGGAAGAGGAATTTTTCTATGACTTGCCTGTTTGCTTCTGAAATCGTTGCGTAAATTGAGGCAAACTTTGTGTATTAGACATCATAGTTAGGTTTGCTTTACGGAGATGGTATTTGCTCCATTGTCCTATTTTATCACAACAGGAAAAATTGTACAGAAGTGTGGAACTTACGTACTTGTGTCCCTGTTTGGTTCTGAAATCTTTCTAATCTCGACTGTTTGACAATCAAATCGAGGCAAAAATTGTGTATTAGGACATCATAGTTTGAAGAGGTGTACTTTGTTTACCGGTAAATGGACTCTTGGTCACTTGTTCTGTTCCTAATTCTCATAGCTCTTTTGATTCTAAAATTGAACAAAACTTTTTGTGTCATTAGACATTCAGAAGTCCGGAAGAGGAATCTATGTTACCCATGTTTGTCTTCTGAAATCGGCGTAAATTGAGGTAAACTTTGTTTAGGAATTCATAAGTTTGAAGAGGAATTGCTCACCTTTTTTTACCAGGGTATCAGAAGTGTGGACACGTACTTGTGCCCTGTTTGGTTCTGAAATCTGTCTAACCGACGTACAATCATCGAGGCAAAAACTTGTGTATTAGGACATCATAAGTTTGAAGAGGTATTTGCTCACCTTTTTATACCAGGGTACAGAAGTGGACACGTACTTGTGCCCCTGTTTGGTTCTGAAATCTGTCTAACCTCGACTGTAACAATCATCGAGGCAAAATTGTGTATTAGGACATCATAAGTTTGAAGAGGTATTTGTTTACCTAATTACTTTGGGTCGACTGTCTTCATTCTATAGTCCCTTTTGATTCTAAAATTAACTAAACCTTTTTGTGTACAAGTATTCAGAAGAATCCGGAATAGGAATCTATGACCTGTTTGTTCTGAAATGGCGTAAATTGTTAGGCAAACTTTGTGTTTTTAGAATTCTATGAGTTTGTATTAAAATTACTAACTTTTTTATACCAAGGGTATCAGAAGTCGGAAACGTACTTGTGCCCTGTTTGGTTCTGAAATCTGTCTAACCGACGTAACAATCTCGAGGCAAAAATTGTGTATTAGGACATCATAGTTTGAAGAGGTATTTGCTCACCTTTTTATACCAGGGTACAGAAGTGTGGACACGTACTTGTGCCCCTGTTTGGTTCTAAATCTTCTAACTCGACTGTACAATCAATCGAGGCAAAAATTGTGTATTAGGACATCATAAGTTTGAAGAGGTATTTGTTTACCTAATACTTTGGTCGACTGTTCTTTCCTAATTCTCATAGTTCTTTTGATTCTAAAATTAACTAAAACCTTTTTGTGTCAAGCATTCAGAATTGCCGGTTAAGAGGAACTTTTTCGGGATATGACCCTGTCCTTTGCTTCTGAAATCGAGCGTAAATTGAGGCAAACTTGTGTATTAGGACATCATGAGTTTGAAGAGGTATTTGCTCACCTTTTTATACCAGGGTACAGAAGTGTGGACACGTACTTGTGCCACTGTTTGGTTCTGAAAATCTGTCTAACTCGACTGTAACAATCATCGAGGCAAAAATTGTGTATTAGGACATCATAAGTTTGAAGAGGTATTTGTTCCTACTTGACGTCTTTCTATTATATCTTCAGGGGTTAAATACAGAACTTTTGTGTCAGTGAACGACAAGATCTTGTGCCCCTGTTTGTTCTGAAATCGTAACCGACGTAACAATCATCGAGGCAAACAATTGTGTATTAGGACATCATGAGTTTGAAGAGGTATTTGCTACCTTTTTATACAGGGGTACAGAAGTTGGACACGTCTTGTGCCCCTGTTTGGTTCTGAAGTCTTTAACTCGACTGTAACAATCATCGAGGCAAAATTGTGTATTAGGACATCATAAGTTTGAAGCGAAGGATACTTTGTTAATACCTAATACAATTTGGTTCTGTTTCAATTCTAAGTTTTTGAATTCAAATTATAACCTTTTTAACGTTCAGATCGACAGTACTTGTGCTGTTTGATTCTAAAATTAACCAAAACCTTGAAATTTGTGTCATTAGATTCAGAAGTTCGGAAGAGGAATTCCTTTTTCGTAATGGACTCCCTGTTTGTTCTGAAATCTGACGCGTAAATTGAGGCAAACTTTGTGTATTAGGACATCATAGTTAAGGTTTTGTTACAATACTTGGTTCTGTTCTTTCCTATTTTATATCTTTCATGGGTACAGAAGTTGGAGACAACGTACTTGTGTCACTGTTTGAGTTCTGAAATCTGATCTAACCCGACTGTTGACAATCGGAAATCGAGGCAAAATTGTGTATTAGGACATCATAAGTTTGAAGAGGTATTTGCTCACCTTTTTATACCAGGGGTACAGAAGTGTCGGGAACACGTACTTGTGCACCTGTTTGGTTCTGAAAATCTGTCTAACCTCGACAGTACAATCAATCGTAGGCAAAAATTGATGTATTAGGACATCATAAGTTTGAAGAGGTATTTGTTTACCTATATACTTTGGTCGACTGTGTCTTTCCCTAATTCTTATAGTTCTTTTATTCTAACCAATGTAACAATGAACTTTTTGTGTCAAGTTATTCAGAGTAGTCCGGAAAAAGAATCTATGACCCTGTTTGCTTCTGAAATCGGCGTAAATTGAGGCAAACCTTGTGTATTAGGACATCATGAGTTTGAATATGTATCTGCTAACCTTTTTTATACCAGGGGTACAGAAGTATGGAGCACGTACTTGTGCCACTGTTTGGTTCTGAAATCTGTCTAACTCGACTGTAACAATCATCGAGGCAAAAATTGTGAATTAGGACATCATAAGTTTGAAGAGGTATTTGCTCACCTTTTTATACCAGGGGTACAGACGTGCGGAACACGTTCTTGTGCCCCTGTTTGGTTCTGAAATCTGTCTAACCCGACTGTAACAATCATCGAGGAAAAAATTGTGTATTAGGAAATCATAGGTTTGAAGAGGTATTTGTTTACCTAATACTTTGGTCGCTGTTTTTCTAATTCTTGTTCTTATTCTAAAATTAACAAAACTTTTTGGTCAAGTTCAGATTGTCTACTAAACTGATTTCCTGTTTGTTCTAATTAATCTCATAAATTAAGCAAACCTTTTGTTGTCATAGTTATTCATGAAGCTTTTTCCGGAAGAAGGGAATCTATGACCCTGTTTGTTCTGAAATCGAGCGTAAATTGAGGCAAACTTGTGTATTAGGACATCATGAGTTTGAAGAGGTATTTGCTACCTTTTTATACCAGGGGTACAGAAGTGTGGTAACACGTACTTGTGCCACCTGTTTGGTTCTGAAATCTGTCTAACCCGACTGTAACAATCAATCGAGGCAAAAATTGTGTATTAGGACATCATAAGTTTGAAGAGGTATTTGTTTACCTAATACTTTGGTCACTGTTTTCCTAATTCTATAGTTCTTTGATTCTAAAATTAACAAAACTTTTGTGTCAAGATTCAGAATCCGGAAAGAATCTATGACCCTGTTTGCTTCTGAAATCGGCGAAATTGAGGAAACTTGTATTAGGACATCATGAGTTTGAAGAGGTATTTGCTCACCTTTTTATACCAGGGTACAGAAGTGTGGAACACGTACTTGTGCCCCTGTTTGGTTCTGAAATCTGTCTAACCCGACTGTAACAATCATCGAGGCAAAAATTGTGTATTAGGACATCATAAGTTTGAAGAGGTATTTGTTTACCTTATTATACTTTGGTACGACTGTTGACTTTCCTAATTCTATAGTTCTAATCTTGATTCTAACGAATTAACAAACTTGAAAATTGTGTCATAGACATTCAGTTAAGGGTATTTGTATTACCTAATGACCTTGGTCTTCTGTTCTAATTCAGCTAATTGCTTATAGTTCATTTGATTCTAAAATGTAATTTCAACCTTTTTTGTCCAGGTATTCAGAAGTTCGGAAAAGAATCTATGACCCTGTTTGGTTCTGAAATACTCGCGTAAATATGAGGCAAACTTGTGTATTAGGACATCATGAGTTTGAAGAGGTATCTGCTCAACCTTTTTTATACCAGGTGTACAGAAGTTGGACACGTACTTGTGCCCTGTTTGGTTCTGAAATCTGTCTAACCGACTGTAACAATCAATCGAGGCAAAAATTGTGTATTAGGACATCATAAGTTTGAAGAGGTATTTGCTCACCTTTTTATATCCAGGGTACAGACAGTGGGAACACGTTCTTGTGCCCCTGTTTGGTTCTGAAATCTGTCTAACCCGACTGTAACAATCATCGAGGCAAAAATTGTGTATTAGGACATCATAGTTTGAAGAGGTATTCACTGTTTACCGTAATACTTTGGTCGTACTGTTCTTTCTAGTTCTATAGTTCTTTCATTCAAAATTACAAAACTTTTTTGTCAAGTATTCGAAGTGAACAATCTATGCCCTGTTTCTTCTAAATCGGCTAAATTACAAACTTGTGTATTAGGACATCATGGTTTGAAAGTATTGCTACCTTTTTATACCAGGGTACAGAAGTGGACACGTACTTGTGCCCCTGTTTGGTTCTGAAATCTGTCTAACCGACTGTAACAATCATCGAGGCAAAATTGTGTATTAGGACATCATAAGTTTGAAGAGGTATTTGCTACCTTTTTATACTTAGGTACAGACGTGCTTTCTAATCATAGTTCTTGTGCCCCTGTTTGGTTCTGAAATCGTCTAACCCGACTGTAAAATCATCGAGGACAAAATTGTGTATTAGGACATCATAAGTTTGAAGAGGTATTTGTTTACCTAATGACCTTTGGTCGACTGTTCTTATCCTAAATTCTTATAGTTCTATTGATTCTAAATATTAACAAAACCTTTTTGTCAGTATTCAGAAGTCCGGAAAGAATCTATGACCCTGTTTGTTCTGAAATCGACGCGTAAATTGAGGCAAACTTGTGTATTAGGACATCATGAGTTTGAAGAGGTATTTGCTACCTTTTTAACCAGGTACAGAAGTTGGACACGTACTTGTCCCTGTTCTGGTTCTAAATCTGTCTAACTCGACTGTAACAATCATCGAGGACAAAACTTGTGTATTAGGACATCATAAGTTTGAAGAGGTATTATGTTTACCTAATGACTTTGGTCTTCTGAAATCGCGTAATTCAGCAAATTTTATTAGGATCATTTGAGTTTGAAATGTATTAAGCTAAACCTTTTTGTGTCAGTATTCAGAAGTCCGGAAAAGACTCTATGACCCTGTTTGGTTCTGAAATCGGCGTAAATTGAGGCAAACTTGTGTATTAGGACATCATGAGTTTGAAGAGGTATTTGCTCACCTTTTTATACCAGGGTACAGAAGTGTGGACACGTACTTGTGCCACTGTTTGGTTCTGAAATCTGTCTAACTCGACGTAACAATCATCGAGGCAAAAATTGTGTATTAGGACATCATAAGTTTGAAGAGGTATTTGCTCACCTTTTTATACCAGGGTACAGAAGTGGGAACACGTTCTTGTGCCCCTGTTTGGTTCTGAAATCTGTCTAACCCTGACTGTAACAATCATCGAGGAAAAATTGTGTATTAGGACATCATAAGTTTGAAGAGGTATTTGTTTACCTAATACTTTGGTCACTGTTCTTTCCTAATTCTTATAGTTCTTTTCGATTCTAAAATTAACAAAACCTTTTTTGTGTCAAGATTCAGAAGCTCCGGAAAGGAATCTATGACCCTGTTTGTTCTGAAATCGGCGTAAATTGAGGCAAACTTGTGTATTAGGACATCATGAGTTTGAAGAGGTATTTGCTCACCTTTTTATACCAGGGTACAGAAGTTGGACACGTACTTGTGCCCTGTTTGGTTCTGAAATCTGTCTAACTCGACTGTAACAATCATCGAGGCAAAAATTGTGAATTAGGACATCATAAGTTTGAAGAGGTATTTGCTCACCTTTTTATACCAGGGGTACAGACGTGCGGAACACGTTCTTGTGCCCCTGTTTGGTTCTGAAATCTGTCTAACCCGACTGTAACAATCATCGAGGAAAAAATTGTGTATTAGGAAATCATAGGTTTGAAGAGGTATTTGTTTACCTAATACTTTGGTCGACTGTTCTTTCCTAATTCTTATAGTTCTTTCATTCTAAAATTAACAAAACTTTTTTGTGTCAAGTATTCAGAAGTCCGGAAAAAGAATCTATGACCCTGTTTGCTTCTGAAATCGGCGTAAATTGAGGCAAACCTTGTGTATTAGGACATCATGAGTTTGAATATGTATCTGCTAACCTTTTTTATACCAGGGGTACAGAAGTATGGAGCACGTACTTGTGCCCCTGTTTGGTTCTGAAGTCTGTCTAACTCGACTGTAACAATCATCGAGGCAAAAATTGTGTATTAGGACATCATAAGTTTGAAGAGGTATTTGTTTACCTAATACTTTGGTCGACTGTTCTTTCCTAATTCTCATAGTTCTTTTGATTCTAAAATTAACAAAACCTTTTTGTGTCAAGTATTCAGAAGTCCGGAATGGATTTACCTAATGACCTTGGTCTTGTTCTGAAATCGGCGTAAATTGAGGCAAACTTTGTTTAGACATCATGAGTTTGAAAGATTTGCTAACCTTTTTTTCCAGGGTACAGAAGTCGGGAACACGTACTTGTGCCCTGTTTGGTTCTGAAATCTGTCTAACCGACGTAACAATCATCGAGGCAAAATTGTGTATTAGGACATCATAAGTTTGAAGAGGTATTTGCTCACCTTTTTATACCAGGGTACAGAAGTGCATGTGCCTTTTGTTCTAATGTCAACCTTTTGGTTCTGAAAATCTCGGAACAAACTTGACTGTATTAGCGAATCATCGAGTTTGAAGAAATTGTGTATTAGGACATCATAAGTTTGAAGAGGTATTTTTTACCTAATACCTTTGGTCAGAGTTTCGATTCCGTAATCTATGACTGTTTGTTCTGAATGTGCGTAAAATTGAGCAAAACTTTTGTTTAGGATCAAGTTTCAAGAGATTTGCTCCTTACGGGTACAGAAGTGAATCTATGTACCCTGTTTGGTTCTGAAATCTGTAACCGACGTAAAATTGAGGAAAATTGTGTATTAGGACATCATAGTTTGAAGAGGTATTTGCTATACCACTCTTTTATACTCAGGTACAGATCGTAATGGAACAACGTTTTGTGTCACTGTTTGGTTCTGAAACTGTCTAACCCGACTGTGACAATCATCGAGGAAAATTGTGTATTAGGACATCATAAGTTTGAAGAGGTATTTGCTCACCTTTTATACAGGTACAGAAGTGTGACACGTACTTGTGCCCTGTTTGGTTCTGAAATGCTAACCCGACTGTAACAATCATCGAGGAAAATTGTGTATTAGGACATCATAAGTTTGAAGAGGTATTTGTTTACCTAATACTTTGGTCATTCTGTTCTTTCCTAATTCTTATAGTTTTTGATTCTAAAATTAACTAAACCTTTTTGTGTCAAGTATTCAGAAGTCCGGAAAAGAACCTATGACCCTGTTTGGCTTCTGAAATCGGCGTAAATTGAGGCAAACTTGTGTATTAGGACATCATGAGTTTGAAGATGTATTTGCTCACTTTTTATACCAGGGTTACAGAAGTGTGGAACACGTACTTGTGCCCCTGTTTGGTTCTGAAATCTGTCTAACCCGACTGTAACAATCATCGAGGAAAAATTGTGTATTAGGACATCATAAGTTTGAAGAGGTATTTGTTTACCTAATACTTTGGTCGACTGTTCTTTCCTAATTCTATAGTTCTTTTGATTCTAAAATTAACAAAACCTTTTTGTGTCATAGTATTCAGAAGTGATTGTATTACTAATGACCCTTGTCTCTGTTCTGAAATCGGCGTAAATTGAGGCAATTTAGTTTTAGGAATCATGAGTTTGAAAGATTGCTAACCTTTTTATACCAAGGGTACAGAAGTCGGAACACGTACTTGTGCCCTGTTTGGTTCTGAAATCTGTCTAACCGACGTAACAATCATCGAGGCAAAAATTGTGTATTAGGACATCATAAGTTTGAAGAGGTATTTGCTCACCTTTTTATACCAGGGTACAGAAGTGTGGAACACGTACTTGTGCCCCTGTTTGGTTCTGAAATCTGTCTAACTCGACTGTAACAATCATCGAGGCAAAAATTGTGTATTAGGACATCATAAGTTTGAAGAGGTATTTGTTTACCTAATACTTTGGTCGACTGTTCTTTCCTAATTCTCATAGTTCTTTTGATTCTAAAATTAACAAAACCTTTTTGTGTCAAGCATTCAGAAGCTCCGGAAGAGGAATCTATGACCCTGTTTGCTTCTGAAATCGGCGTAAATTGAGGTAAACTTTGTGTATTAGGACTTCATGAGTTTGAAGAGGAATTTGCTCACCTTTTTATACCAGGGTACAGAAGTGTGGAACACGTACTTGTGCACTGTTTGGTTCTGAAATCTGTCTAACCCGACTGTGACAATCAATCGAGGCAAAAATTGTGTATTAGGACATCATAAGTTTGAAGAGGTATTTGCTCACCTTTTTATACCAGGTACAGAAGTGTGGACACGTCTTGTGCCCCTGTTTGGTTCTAAAATCTGTCTAACCCGACAGTGAACAATCATCGTGGCAAATAATTGTGTATTAGGACATCATAAGTTTGAAGAGGTATTTGTTTACCTAATACTTTGGTCCTGTTCTTTCCTAATTCTTATAGTTTTTTGATTCTAAAATTGAATAAACCTTTTTGTGTCAAGTATTCAGAAGTCCGGAAAAGGAACCTATGACCCTGTTTGGTTCTGAAATCGGCGTAAATTGAGGCAAACTTTGTGTATTAGGACATCATGAGTTTGAAGAGTATTTGCTCACTTTTTATACCAGGGTACAGAAGTTGGAACACGTACTTGTGCCCCTGTTTGGTTCTGAAATCTGTCTAACCCGACAGTAACAATCATCGAGGAAAAAATTGTGTATTAGGACATCATAGTTTGAAGAGGTATTTGTTTACCTTTTAATACCTTGGTCATCTGTTCTTTCCTAAGTTCTTATAGTTCTTTTCGATTCTAAAATTAACAAACCTTTTTGTATAGGAATCATAAGTATTCAAAGTCCGGAATTAAAGTTAATCTATGACCCTGTTTGTTCTGAAATCGGCGTAAATTGAGGCAAACTTGTGTTTTAGGACATCATGAGTTTGAAGAGGTATTACTCACCTTTTTATACCAGGGGTACAGAAGTGTGGAGCACGTACTTGTGCCACTGTTTGGTTCTGAAATCTGTCTAACTCGACTGTAACAATCATCGAGGCAAAAATTGTGAATTAGGACATCATAAGTTTGAAGAGGTATTTGCTCACCTTTTTATACCAGGGTACAGAAGTGGGAACACGTACTTGTGCCCCTGTTTGGTTCTGAAATCTGTCTAACCCGACTGTAACAATCATCGAGGAAAAAATTGTGTATTAGGAAATCATAGGTTTGAAGAGGTATTTGTTTACCTAATACTTTGGTCGACTGTTCTTTCCTAATTCTCATAGTTCTTTTGATTCTAAAATTAACAAAACCTTTTTGTGTCAAGCATTCAGAAGTTCCGGAAGAGGAATCTATGACCCTGTTTGCTTCTGAAATCGGCGTAAATTGAGGTAAACTTTGTGTATTAGGACTTCATGAGTTTGAGAGAAAGGAACCTTTGCCTGTTTGGTTCTGAAATCGGCGTAAAATTGAGGCAAATTGTGATTAGGACATCATAAGTTTGAAGATGTATTTGCTCACCTTTTTATACCAGGTGTACAGAAGTGTGGAACACTGTACTTGTGCCACCTGTTTGGTTCTGAAATCTTCTAACTCGACTGTTAACAATCATCGAGGAAAATTGTGTATTAGGACATCATAGTTTGAAGAGGTATTTGTTTACCTAATACTTTGGTCGACTGTTCTTTCCTAATTCTCATAGTTCTTTTGATTCTAAAATGTAACAAAACTTTTGTGTCATAGGATTCAAAGTTTGGAAGAGGATTTGTTTACCTAATACTTTGGTCTTCTGTATCGTAATTCCGTAACTTTTATTAGGTTCTTTGATTCTAAATGATTCAAACCTTTTTTGTACCAGGTATCAGAAGTCCGGAAAGAACTTATGACCCTGTTTGGTTCTGAAATCGGCGTAACATTGAGCAAACATTGTGAAATTATTAGGACATCATAGAGTTTGAAGAGGTATTTGCTCACCTTTTTATACCAGGGTACAGAAGTGTGGAACACGTACTTGTGCCCCTGTTTGGTTCTGAAATCTGTCTAACCCGACAGTAACAATCATCGAGGAAAAATTGTGTATTAGGACATCATAAGTTTGAAGAGGTATTTGTTTACCTAATACTTTGGTCTTCTGTTCTTTCCTAATTCTTATAGTTTTTTGATTCTAAAATAATAAACCTTTTTGTGTCAAGTATTCAGAAGTCCGGAAAAGGAACTATGACCTGTTTGTTCTGAAATGGCGAAATTGAGGCAAACTTTGTGTTTAGAATCAGAGTTTGAAGAGTATTTGCTACTTTTTTATACCAGGGTACAGAAGTGTGGAACACGTACTTGTGCCCTGTTTGGTTCTGAAATCTGTCTAACCCGACGTAACAATCATCGAGGCAAAAATTGTGTATTAGGACATCATAGTTTGAAGAGGTATTTGTTTACCTTAATACCTTGGTCTCTGTTCTTTCCTAATTCTTATAGTTCTTTTATTCTAAAATTAACAAACCTTTTTGTGTCATGTATTCAGAAGTTCGGAAAAGAATCTATGACCCTGTTTGTTCTGAAATCGGCTGTAAATTGAGGCAAACTCTTGTGTTTTAGGACATCATGAGTTTGAAGAGGTATTTGCTCACCTTTTTATACCAGGGTACAGAAGTGTGGACACGTACTTGTGCCTGTTTGGTTCTGAAATCTGTCTAACCGACGTAACAATCTCGAGGCAAAAATTGTGATTAGGACATCAAAGTTTGAAGAGGTATTTGCTCACCTTTTTATACCAGGGTACAGAGTGGGAACACGTCTTGTGCCCTGTTTGGTTCTGAAATCTGTCTAACCCGACTGTAACAATCATCGAGGAAAAAATTGTGTATTAGGACATCATAAGTTTGAAGAGGTATTTGTTTACCTAATACTTTGGTCGACTGTTCTTTCCTAATTCTCATAGTTCTTTTGATTCTAAAATTAACAAAACCTTTTTGTGTCAAGCATTCAGAACTCCGGAAGAGGAATCTATGACCCTGTTTGCTTCTGAAATCGGCGTAAATTGAGGTAAACTTTGTGTATTAGGACTTCATGAGTTTGAAGAGGAATTTGCTCACCTTTTTATACCAGGGTACAGAAGTGTGGGACACGTACTTGTGTCACTGTTTGGTTCTAAAATCTGTCTAACCCGACAGTGACAACAATCGTGGCAAAAATTATGTATTAGGACATCATAAGTTCGAAGAGGTATTTGCTCACCTTTTTATACCAGGGGTACAGAAGTGTGGGACACGTACTTGTGCCCCTGTTTGGTTCTAAAATCTGCCTAACCCGACAGTGACAACAATGGTGGCAAATATTGTGTATTAGGACATCATAAGTTTGAAGAGGTATTTGTTTACCTAATACTTTGGTCTTCTGTTCTTTCCTAATTCTTATAGTTTTTTTGATTCTAAAATGAATAAACCTTTTTTGTGTCAAGTATTCAGAAGTCCGGAAAAGGAACCTATGACGCTGTTTGGTTCTGAAATAGGCGGAAATTGAGGCAAACTTTGTGTTTTAAGAAATCAAGAGTTTGAAGATGTATTTGCTCACTTTTTTTATACCAGGTGTACAGAAGTGTGGAACACGTACTTGTGCCCCTGTTTGGTTCTGAAATCTGTCTAACCCGACAGTAACAATCATCGAGGAAAAAATTGTGTATTAGGAAATCATAGGTTTGAAGAGGTATTTGTTTACCTAATACCTTGGTCTTCTGTTCTTTCCTAATTCTTATAGTTCTTTTCATTCTAAAATTAACAAACCTTTTTTGTGTCATGTATTCAGAAGTCCGGAAAAAGAATCTATGACCCTGTTTGTTTCTGAAATCGGCGTAAATTGAGGCAAACCTTGTGTTTTAGGACATCATGAGTTTGAAGAGGTATCTGCTCACCTTTTTTATACCAGGGGTACAGAAGTATGGAGCACGTACTTGTGCCCCTGTTTGGTTCTGAAGTCTGTCTAACTCGACTGTAACAATCATCGAGGCAAAAATTGTGTATTAGGTCATCATGAGTTTGAAGTGGTATTTGCTCAGCTTTTTTATACTAGGGGTACAGAAGTGTGGAACACGTCCTTGTGCCCCTGTTTGGTTCTGAAATCTGTCTAACCCGACTGTGACAACCATCGAGGCAAAAATTGTGTATTAGGACATCATAAGTTTGAAGAGGTATTTGTTTACCTAATACTTTGGTCGACTGTTCTTTCCTAATTCTCATAGTTCTTTTGATTCTAAAATTAACAAACCTTTTTTGTGTTAAGTATTCAGAAGTCCGGAAGAGGGATCTATGACCCTGTTTGCTTCTGAAATCAGCGTAAATTTGTGTATTAGGACATCATGAGTTTGAAGTGGTATTTGCTCAGCTTTTTTATACTAGGGGTACCGAAGTGTGGAACACGTGCTTGTGCCCCTGTTTGGTTCTGAAATCTGTCTAACTCGACTGTGACAACCATCGAGGTAAAAATCGTGTATTAGGACATCATAAGTTTGAAGAGGTATTTGTTTACCTAATACTTTCGTCTTCTGTTCTTTCCTAATTCTTGTAGTTCATTTGATCCTAAAATTAACAAACCTTTTTTGTGTCAAGTATTCAGAAGTCCGGAAAAGGAATCTATGACCCTGTTTGCTTCTGTAATCGGCGTAAATTGAGGCAAACTGTATTAGGACATCATGAGTTTGAAAAGGTATTTGCTCACCTTTTTATACCAGGGTACAGAAGTGTGGAACACGTACTTGTGCCCCTGTTTGGTTCTGAAAGCTGTCTAACCCGACTGTAACAATCATCGAGGTAAAAATTGTGTATTAAGACATCATAAGTTTGAAGAGTAGTAATATGGGGCTGGTTCTGGACCAGTTCAAGGTCACTCGCCCTCTGGTGGTGAGAAACGAAAGCTTTTGGAGCTCTTTCAAGGTCAAACTTTATGATGGAAATTTAAAATTTTGGAGCTGCTCAAGGTCAAAGCTAAACATAGAAATTGCAAGGTAATCATAGATCTAAAAATAGAGTTTTCAGGATCAAAGATTATTGACCTACGGTGGTGTCATATTACATTTCTTAGAAATATACAAAGGTCAAGGTGAAATGCTAAACAATAGAAATTGCAAGGTAATCATAAATCTAAGAATAGAATTTTCAAGGTCAAACTTTTTAGCGGGAAATATAAATTTTTGGAGCTGTTCATCATCATATTGCATTTCTAGTCAAGGTCAAAAGTAGGTATTTAACAAGTTTAAACATGTTGTAATATGTAATCAAGGATGTATATTTCTTATATAAATTGCAGCGAGCTGTATGTTGAGATCAGTCAGTCTGCAACTCGTAATTGTTAAATATGGAATTAACAGGGTTAAACAAAACCACCTATTGCAAACCCTTTAAAAATGCGTGCGAGCTCGATATATCGAGAAAGTATAAAGTAACGAATATAGATATAATTAATATTAAGTAACACTCCTAAACACGAAGGATGTGTTCATAAGTAGTTTGGGTGCAGCTGGCAAAACAACAAACATAACATTTTCTTTTTAATAGTAGTACCCCTACCATATGTAAAATGGGTATACTTTAACTAGAATTATTTTCTTAAACAGTGTTTAGTCATAGTGAAATTGTGAGCAAGTAAAGTCTTGCAAGCAGCAATAAAATCATTTCTGGAACGATCCAAACTCAGAAGTTCACCGTTATATATGGATACCTCACATCATTGCAGTAACGATCTGAATAACAATTTAACGTTTTGTTGTTGGTGCTGTCAAAATAGTGATGGTAGTAGTAGTAGTAAAAATGAAGAGAAACACGATGAAGGTTATTCTTCTCTTAAGACTGACTGGACATCATCATCATCATTTCAATATAAGGATGAAGTGTATAAACAAGCAGCTAAGAAATACTTAATCGATTGTACTTATTATAAACTATCGAACGATACTCATCATGCAAAACATCTGGAAATTGGATACAGTACACACCTCAACCTTCCACCAGTGGTGTGGTAATAGTGATCAAAGTAATAATAATGTAGTGTTGGATATGAAGGAATGGAATGAACTTCTAAGATGGCATTCATATGTAGAATTACAATTTTGCCGATCGCAAGAAATTGAAAACAAAATTGATTGGTCTAATGTAAACGAAGAAGAAGATATAATCTATGATCAACATTATGAATCTCTATCCAGCAATCTTGGTATCTATTACAATTGGGAATTGATTAAAGGATATGACAGAATCTTAAAAACTGTTATGATAGAAAACTACAACTGCTGTTCTTGCACATTCAATGCCCATAATGTTGAAGAACTATCCAACTTAAAGGATATAATAAGCTATAGATTGGAATTTCTTGAATCTTACAATCTAACATGTTTTTATGAAAAGTTCATACAACAAGTTGTTGACTACCGTCGTTTTCGCGAGAAAGAATTCCATGGTAGTGATGATGACATTTATAAAGACATTGAAGATGTTATAAATGCTAAGTATAATATTAATTCACATAACACTGTATGCTTAATGGAAATATTGAATTATCGTCCTGCTTATCTAATGTATAGTATTTACTAAATAAAGAAATATTAATAGGTATGGTTTGTTTTTCTCAATTTAGGTCTAATACCCTGCTTTATCCATCTAGTTAAACAATGTTATGTAAGAAGCAAAAGAGTGTAGGTGGATTAGTGAATACCCTAATCAATAAACTTCCGTTTGAATTGCATTTACCCGGTTACCAGTATTGTGGTCCTGGTACAAAATTAGAGAAACGACTCGCACACGAAGACCCCGGTATTAATCAATTAGATGCTCAGTGCAAACTTCATGATATCAGTTACAGAGATTACTGTAATTTAGAAAGTAGACATAAAGCAGATCAAATTTTAGCATAAAAAGCTTGGGAACGCTTTAAATCATCAGATGCAACGTTAGGTGAACAAATTGCGACTATAGCAGTCAGTACTACCATGAAAACAAAGAGAAAATTAGGAATGGGGTGTAAACGTCGATCCAATCTGAAGAAGAAATTTATTGCATTTACGAAAAACAATAGCTAAAAAATTAAACCTAACGAAAACTTCACGGACACAATAAAGTCACCGCTTTCAAAGGCAAAACGTGTGGTAAAAAGTTTAGGAGGAAAGAAAAATATTAAAGTTCCTCGAGTAATTCCCTTACCTAAACAAGAAGGGTTTTTACCATTTCTTATTCCGTTAATCTCGGGGGGTTATGTGATCTGCGCTTTAGCTGGCGGCGCATCGAGAATTGTTAAAGCAATCAATGAAGCTAAAAATGCAAAAAAATTGCAAGAAGAGACATCACGCTACAATCACATGATGGAATCTATCGCTATAGGTTCCGGCGCACTTTATCTAAAACCATACAAATCTGATGGTGGTGCGTTATACTTAACACCGTTTCCAAAAAACTGAATAGATTACCCAAAAGACCGTCAACAGATATTCATTTAAAAGAAATACCCAAAAATGTACCATACTCTAGGGATATTTTTATGCCTAAATTACCATAGAAAAATGAATCTGGAATTTTATCTTAGATAGCCGAAGCGTGCCAGGTACGCGTTGGGTTTGCTACAAAAGCGATAAGTTCGGTAATCTTCCACCACCAATCGAAGTGATTAAACTACATTCGGGGATGTGAAATTATAACCAAGATCAAGAATTTAATACTATTATTTGTACCTAGGCCTTCAATTTTTACATAAATAACCGATACAACGTCAAATTTTCTCAGTGATGTCAATAACATCAAGTTTAGAAGCTGTTGGTAACACGGCTACAATTCTATCCACCGATAGAACTAGATTTGGGGAAGAAATACGTTATCGGATTGGTTGGATTTTAGGGCTGCAACAGCATTCGAAACATTTATACAGGCAACGATAGATTTTATTTTTAAAAAAATTCATCTCACTTGCGAGTGATTAATATTCCATACGATGCACATGAGTTAGATGAAATTAGTGATTCTCTAAAATCTAAAATACCCACCGAAAAGTTAAACATTTTAGCAAACAACAATACACTTAAATGTGAGATAAACAGTTCATTTGTCTATACGTAGAGTGCAACATGATAAAGGGATTTTATCGAAAGGCAAAAGTATTTTATGAGATTGACGTTTCAGTTCCACCCGGTTATCGCCTAGTTAAAACTCCCAGCAATACTCTATATTTAGAAGTAAACAACGACATAATTAGTAATATAAAAATTAACTTGACTAATCAAAAGGGTGAATTAATAGACTTTGGTGAAAATGAACCATTCACGGTACGCCTAGAACTACAAGAATATGGGTCAGAGAATTAATCAAGGACCAATTCCATCTTCATATAAAAGACATCATCCCTAGAGTCATTAATTAGTCATCAACCTTCATTGCGGTTAACATCTATAGCGAAATACTTTTTAAAGTCAATTGGATTAAAAGTTCTCGGCGACAATGGCCGAACCATTAAACGTCTTTGAAAACGTACATTTTGATGATACTATAATTAAATCCGATATTTACACTTATCTTTCGTATGGATATTCTAAATATAGACCTTCTGAAGAAATGCGCATCTTATTTCAAAGTCAAGATCTAATTACGGCTACCCACGATAGTTTTCTGTACATAGAAGGTAAGTTTGAGCTCAAAAAATACGCTGAAGAATGCAAAAAAAAAACTAATAAATAACGAAGGTGATGCAAAATGTTACAAATTATTAGCGCAGTGTACATTATCATTATTAATTGTTTTCAATAGAAGACGAATTGGCGACGTCCAATATTTAAAAATAAAAGATTATTACAATGACAAGCGGGGGAATAGTAAAGACTTTGAAAATGCTCTAACAGACAGAAAAGGTTCTAACCACGAAGTACAAAAGGGTAGTCAATAGTGGAAAAGGAAGCCGTGCTGTGGTAATACTGATTCCGGAATTGCTTAAAAAATTTATTGATATGCTGCTGCAATATCGGCATAATTATATTTCCACAGATAACGATTATGTATTTGCCATTCCAGGAAGCAAAATTAAGTGGGGAAAAGGCGATGTTGCCATTCGGACGCTGGCAAAAAAGATAAAATTAGAGCACATTGAGACATTTACCAGCAACAAATTAATAAAGCATATCGCTACAGTTATGCAGATCTTAAATTTGAGCAAGAGTGAAACTAAACAGTTCGCAAATTTTATGGGACATACCGAAAAAACTCATGACGTATTTTATGAGTAAGTTAAAAGTTGTACTTGCTTAGTTTACATAAAAAAATATGATAATCTTTAAGATTTCCGGTGGACATATACCAGACAGCAAAAGTATCTAAACTTTTATTAATGATGGAAAAAGGATCAGTGCCTGTTGAGTACAAAGGTAAATGTTTAGCAGAGATCGACCTCGACCCAAACTTAGAACACGCTGAGGAGGATGATAATAACGGTAGGTGGTAATTATTAGACAAAAGATTTAAAAAACATTCTAATTCTTGTAGATGAAGGAATAATATGTTTAGAAAATGAAGAAGAGGTCATGGACACATATATAGATCCGAATGAGAATGAAGTAGTACCACAACCAACTGATCCCAATGAAAATATACATACAAATAAGGAAACGAATGCAGAAACTGAAAGTTCAGATGGTGATGAAGGATTCTTTTAAGATTTACTTAAATTAGTTACACTTAAATTAATTTACAGATTCTCTAAGTGTTAATATTAGCCCAAGAAAAAGAAGAAACGCTAACCCAAGCAAACCTATAAAAAAGCAAAGTAAGCAGATTTTACGATCGTTTATTGATATTGCGTATTACTATTGTGTTATAATGAACTGTTTAAGATTGGTCTAATCAGAAAACCGAAGCACTTGGACAGCAATTTGCATCTAATATTCGAAAAAATGTCTATCCGTCAAGAAAAGAAATACTAACGTTTATTTCGAAAACAAAATCCAAAAGGAGTGTTGCGGTAATAAAAGCAAAAATGCAACATTTGATGAAGAAAAGAAAATAATAAATTTACTGTCATTTATGATTCTTGCTTATGTATTACGCCTCTAATAAATGTAGCAATTCACATTTATCATAAAAATAAAGTTCTGAAGAACTTTATTTTCTCCTATTATATGGCATCTATCCTTTAAATACTGGCTTTTGTTAGTACAACCAAAATTTCAACACTTTTCTTAAGAACTTTTAGCGGTAATTTCATCTACATTAGTACATAATTCATTTACTAAAATTGTTTAATTAATTAGTAGTACTTGTTAAGTACTTTTTCATTTTAATTATTTTGTATATACTGTTTCTATGGGATTTGTGCCCTTCTATTTAGTAGAAATTAATAGTAAACACCAATTACATTAAAACGGCGTTATTTTGGTTTATATTTTGTTTTAAGCAGAATTGTGCGTACTGACTATCGGTCAAGGCATCTGTCGAAACAGCGCGGCCCGGCGTGGCAATCTTGCTGGAAGTGTACAAGTTAAATATTTATCTGACGATGTAGAGGGGGGCTTCATATATGCACAGAAGTGACTTCGTCACTTCAATAATATATAGAAAAAATTTGAAAAATGTTTTCCCTCTTTTGAAAACCATGTAATGGAAGTTCCCCTCAAGCATATATGGAAGTCGGTATACAAATTGCATGCTCGGAAAAATGAAAGTCCGCCTCCTCCATATAGTGGAAGTCACTGCTTAACAGGGATACACACATATATATATATATATATATATATATATATATATATATATATATATATATATATATATATATATATATATATATATATATATATATATATATATATATATATATATATATATATATAATATATATATATATATATATATATATATATATATATATATATATATATATATAATACATAATCTTCAATCACATCATAGTTAAATTAGATTGTTCTCTACAAGATTCTTGGTTCTGGTGCTACTTAGCGGACTTGCTGTTATTTATTTAGATTTCTGAATTAGAGTTAGTTGTTTATTTAATGTAATATTTATTTTTTACAGATTGGGTTTAGTTATTTATTGATATCAGCTAATAAAATATATTCTTATGACAATGGTTATGTTTGTGTAGTATTATAGAAAGGAGGTTTATAGCAGATATATAACATTAAGTAGGAACTGACTTCAATCTTCAGCTGTACATTTTGTTTATGAATCACATACAGCATGTTTTGAATTTTTATACCTACTGCTACAAATACGTATTTATGATTTTTATATACCCCACGCTACCATGGGATAGAATATGCGACTTCATTAATTCTCTATATTTTTGTTATTGCAAAATGTTTACGTGCTAGAGTATTTGCGCTTTTAGTATTTTATGATTATGAGTTTTAACAAGGAACCGTATTTTTTCCCTAGCACTTCAATGCTATAATAACCCTAAATACTATTTGCGCGCCTCTTTTTCTATGAACCATGTTACATGTACTAAAATTCTACTGGTTCGATTGTTATTTATTTATTATTAATTCAAATTTAGAACTTATTGATTTAACAATTATTGTAATTACAAAAATGTAAGTGTTTGAGTTAAAACCTAGATAAAACGAGTGGTGTTTTACTTTAACATTTACCTTAGGAATATGAGTTTTAACAAACGTACCTGACAGGTTTGAAAGGAAATGTAGTTTCATAGGATGTACATAGAAATGCAACAATCCTGTTTCCGCGCCTTTTTTATTTGTGTATTTATAGAACCATTTCACATGTTAAAATTCTACTGAATTAGATTAATGTTATTATTTGTTTATTAATATTCAAACCGCTGGTTATAAATTTGTTCAAAAACTCACCCTTATTGTACACTACTGATTGATTTAGAAACTGTCAATTTTTTTAATAGGTTGTATAACTATAAATGTGTAGACAATGGTGAAGGTGAGCAAGTTTTCCATTACTTTCTATTTAATAGTTACCTTTAACAACCTAAATTAGAAGTAGAAGAGAGTGACTTGATTAACAAAATTAATGATTATATTGTTACATAATCTTTACAGAGAACAATTTTTTTGTTAAGGACAAATTAAACACTGTAAAACTAAATATTCAGTAGAAATTTAAATTATATGTAAATTAAATAATATAACCTTAAAATTTTATTGTAGCCTTAAAAGCATACTTCTTTTGTGTAAAATTATATTAATTGTAATATGGAAATTTACCACAAGTATAATCTTGTGTGTTTATTAAAGCAAAAGCATGAACAGTTATTGCAATATCAACTCATTAAAAAAGGAGACATTCCAAAAACAATGTTATTTTAATATAACTACGCATGAAAATATGTCAAAATTAACATCGTTGCTAAACCTTACTTAATGAATGCTTATTTTATAAATATTTCTTTTCATATATATATAATATATTACTATACATTTCACAGTTATATACTATTAAAATGTGCAACACTACACAAAAACAATTACAAATGCAGAATAAAAAAATAATAGAAAAAGTAGACTTCCGCCTGAAGATGGATATAACAGGATTAACTGTAAATTCACACAATTATTATTGGTTTTTCACCAATATTTACAACTCACTTTTTCTTAAGAGTGAAAAAGCTGCGTCGTTTAGCATCCTCCTTTTGTGCAGAAGCAGGAAGCGTTTGTGATCGTGAAGGACCAGATGAATCCGTTTCAACTTGGGCAGTAATACGAGAGATCCAATTATTCATATCGCCATCATCGTGTGCTTGTAGTAAAAATTCAGCGCCACTATCTAATCTATAAAGCAAATTTTAGTTAGCAATTTGAATAACATTAACATTAATTTACATACTTTAACCTAAACACATGTTTCTTCTTTTTATAATCGTGTGCAACGGAAGCTTTTGCATGATGTAAGGAAAATGGACCTTCATTTCTGTAGGTTTGTTCTGGAGTAGTTTTTGCAACCTTCGCATCTTTATAGAAAGCTATATGTGAACCCCGAACAACAGCATAAATTTTGTCCCATGATCGATTACTAGCTTTCACTGTTGTATTTTCCCATTCATGTTTTCTTACTAACTGACCTTCAACAACATCCTCATCTGGGGACGCACTTTGCTCTAATAAAGAAAAAATCTTTTAGTTTCAACTCGAAGACAATGAAGACAATCAAGCAAACATAACAACAGCGAACATCTAAACAGCTTGTACCTGACATAACTGCCTCATCATCACTGATGGTTCCTGATGCTTTAGGACTTTTCTTCCAACGGAAACTCCTGAATGGCGATTTACTACGTGAACGATCCTTACGCCTTGTTTCCTTTTCCAGTTGAGACACTTAGAACACCACAAATCAAGCAAAAACATCACAATAAACATGCCACAAACTGTGGCATTTACAAAAGCAAATATTTACAAAAAAAAAGAAGCGTTTAAAACAATTATTATAACTTACTAGTCTGAGCCTTAGGTGTAATAACCTGTGCAACCACCTGTGGTTTTGGCGGAGAAGGAACAGGTTCAATCGTCTTCCGTCCATGCACTACCGAAACAAGCCATGCAAAATTATTTTCATCAGCACACATGCAACATGGTTCTTACTAACTTCTTAACAACAAACTTAAAAACATTGTTTATAAAAGATATCAAAATCTTGATTAGTTTTAAGTGCTAAATTAGTTTGTATATTTCGTAAGCATTGTGTATAGAGATGACAGACAGCTTAGCAAAGTGTGGAAGACCCAACAACTGCACTTATATAACGCTTTTAACTTATTTTAGTACGGTTCACTTTCAAGAACTGAAATAGTTTTCTATTGCCTGTATCTTTAATTAATTAAGAAAAAATAATTATACGCCAAAATAAGTCGAAGTTGCATTACCATTCCTCAAAATATAGGTAACTTCTCTTGCAGTTTTGTATGTAAACAGCAAATTAGTTTAATTTTTACTTACCTTGTCAAATGTATTTCATGTACAATGGTATGCTACAAAATTAATGTATCTGATTGGAATATTTAATTGTTCCATTTTTTGAAAATGAGATGTGTATTTGTAGAATTGTGTTTAAATCTGATTTTTCACATATGAAGCTACTTTTACAATGGGAAATGGCATTTTTTAAAATGATCGGTCTCTGATCCAAACATTTTTAATCAGTTTGCTTTTCGTGATGGCCAAAATGATAAATAATTCATTAAAATGCAGTTCACATGAAATACAGCCCTGAACCAAGAAGCAAAAAAAATGTCTTCAACATTATAAATAAGGAACACTAAAGCATAGAAAAGGAAGAAAAAATGCATATAAACTTCAGGGCTGCTAAGAGGATTATACTCTCCGCTTTAAAACATTCATTCATTCGTAAAGGATATGTAGAAAGAACCAGGAAAAGAAGATCGTTCTTTACATTTCATTTTCTTCACTAAGTTGTTTAGTATTTTTTTAATTTTTCAAGTCCACTCCAAAATTTTAGTTACATTTTTTATATAAACTATAACGATAAAAAATTGATCTTTTTAAAGTACTATTTACACTAGCTATATACAATGCTTATAAGTTGTTAAATACTCACGATTGTACAAGAAAAAATTATTTTTGGTTTTTTTGTGAAAAGTTTATTACAGTTGCTTTTGTAACTCAATTCTTAGTGCTATGGTTACCCTATTCTTAATTTTGATTTATAAAGGCAACATATTTAACATTCACCTATTGCAGCACAACTGTCACAACATTGACGGCAGTGAACCAATGTACTATACATAACTATAATATGTACATGTAATGTGAAAGCAAACATTTTTTTCAGTAAACGAGGGCAAACCTTAAAGCTTTGGTTACTCTTTCCACTAAATATGCTTCGACATATAGAGGTAATATTTAGGTGTAAAATTATTTATTATCCCATTTATAAACCAATAGAGATTCCATTTATCCATACCAATCAATAAACCTGTTAATCAATTTGATTGTTTGCTTATTAAAAGATTTATCATTACACAAAAGATGCTCTTAATATGTTATTCAGTCCTATTTCAATTTCCTTCAAAATTAACAAAGCTGATTTGGTCAATTATATGAAATAATTAACATTACACGACCTTTAACACGTATTGTGCCACCATATATTGAAAGAGTCCGGTCCAGGTGGCCACCACCTTTTTTTTTCTATTTAGGTTGTAAAATATTCCAACAATCAATATTCCATACATCAATGTCAATTTGTGACAAGTTTTTCTGTAATTTATATGAAGCCACATTGGTTGTAATAATTGATCATTTCATAACCTGTGACTGTATGGTACTTACATATAATAAATATTTTATGGTTGAAAATGGGTACATACGAACAAGAATAAAATTATTTGACAAATCTTCTGACGAATATGAGTTATGATGATTCCGATAATAGTGTTGTCCCTCCATCAAATAAAAGAAAGAAGTATATCCACTCAAAATGGAGAAAATCTTCCTTCCACATCACTTCAAAGTACAATGCGAATCTTCCTTTCACATCACATCAAAGTACAGAGACGAACTTGGCAAAGTCTATTGAGGAAACTATTGAAAATGTTATTAGGGACATGCTAAGTTTTTCTTCGGATAAAGAACAGGCAGAAACCGAAAGGGCTGACACAGATATAATTTGGAGTCCTGGAACTGGTGGCTATCTTAAAAAATTAGATTTTACTGAAGCAAATCATGGATATTGTACTCATTTATATGCAGATTTCCACAATAAGAAACCATACGATTTTTATAAACTTTTTGTGAACGATGATATCATAAACTTAATCGTAATTAAGTTTCTGTTTCCTTTCTTTTTTCGGTTTGAGTTTTTTTTCTTTTGTAGGTAATTGAAACTAACCATTACGCTGACCAGTGCACTCAAAAAAATGTACTACGTAAGCTCGCATTACCTCATGGAAGCCAACAAATGCAATTGAAATTGAAAAATTACTTGGTGTACTCTTATGGACGGGTTTATGCCCTATGCCACAAATACAATTGTATTGGAACAAAAAACCGATGTATGAAAACTATTTAAAAGATGAGATTTCCCATAACAGGTTTCAGCTATTACTGCAAATGTTACATTTTAGTGACAACAGTGTCATAACTGAAGATAGATTACAGAAGATAATGCCTTTGGTAAATATGTTACGAAAGTCTTTTCAAGAACCAGTAATTCCATCACATATATATATATATATATATATATATATATATATATATATATATATATATATATATTGTGTGTGTGTGTGTGTGTGTGTGTGTGTGTGTATTGATGAGACCCTCGAACCATTTCGCGGAAGACTAAAATTTTTGCGGTATATAAAGGACAAAAAACACAAATTTGGCATCAAAATGTTCAAGTTATGCCTACAAAAAGGATATACATATGACTTCCAGATTTACAGATCTTATGGGAGGCTTATTAGGTAAAGGCCATACAGTTTGAACCGACAATTATTACACCTCCGTTGCTTTGGCACAAGCCCTACTTTAGTGGAAAACACACCTTATTGGTACTTTATGTTCTAACAGGAAAGATGTCATTAAAAAAAATGAGGTGAAACAGTAGCAACAGAGTGTGAGCAAGGTATAGTTAAACGGAAAGATAAGCAGGATCTTTTTACATTTGGTATGAAACATACAGACGTGATGGTCAGTGTAAAAAAACGAAATAAAGAAGTCATAAAGCCACAACATGTGATAGAATATAATAACTATGTCATATATGGACCTTTCAGATCAAATAAAATCTTACAATACCTCAGTACGAAAGAGTCTAAAATGGTACAGGAAGCTGGCACTGGAATTATTAACTGGGACAGCTTCGTAACTGCATATACAACATACCAAGAAATTGCAAACGAAAATATGTCTATTACTACTCTTAGAGAAGAAGTTATCACGGGATTATTGATGAGCGTTGACACTCCTCGGGAGGAAACTGTCAGTGACAAAGTCGAAAATGTACTTATTCACTTGACCCGAGCTGGACGCAGACTTTGTGTACAATGCTACGCAGAGATGGTTGAATTGGGAAGACATGAAGCTACAAAAAAAGCAACACAAACTGTTTCCAAATGCAATGCTTGTGACAAATATTACTGCAACAAAACCACAGTAGTTTGTGTTTTTTATTAAGAGTTGATATTTCTGTTTAGAAACTATATTGAAATTGCTTTATCGGTAGTTTGTTTATCGTTATCTCTATTTTAAAATAAAAACAGGGAAATAAATTGTTGTTTTATTGAGACATAAAAAATATTTTATTAACTGGCCGTATGACACCACGTTGATCTCATACAAAAAGGCCAACTATGTTAAAAATACCGCCAGGGCACATCTTTTAAAATATTATATGTTGCAATGCACTGTGTGAGCTCAATGTTGCTTCAGGCATCCAAATTTATCGAGACGTTACGTGAGTGCACTTTGGCTTCGTGTGACCTAGCGGTCCCAAAAACGTGTGAAACCATGTTGGTCTCATATGGCACAATACGTGTCAACAGTAAATGGGAATTCGATCAAGTGTTTGTTCATTTGACTTTTCACATAACACATAATTGTACTTATTACTTTATATCACAAATAGTATTTTTAAAATGAACAAGAGAAATAGAAAAAGAAAAATACAGCAATTTTATACAAATTTACGTTTTAATAACAAAAGAATCATTAAAGTTACCATCAAGTTGCTATACCATTCTTCAACCGTAAAGCTATAAAGTACTATCGTGCTCAAAAAATACTGGTACAGCAACATTTTGGCTGTGTGCATTTGGTTTGACGGCACATAATCAATTGCGTTAGCAGGTTATGACCATAAAATATCAAAGCGACAGTTTATCAGAGTCTTTAATCTATCAAATTTGCCAGTTTGACAAATGCTTAACCCCTACTTGAAAATTGTGAGATGTCCGATTTACATACAACAAATGTGTCTACATCAAAATTTGAATTTTGGAAGTGTCCTACAGTAACAAGCTGTACCAGAATTTTTTGAGCGCGATAGTACATTGTAATTTACTTTTATACCAAAACAGTCAGGTTATCTCATTAATTATTAGTAAAACAAGATGGCAATTATACAAATGTTTGAAATTTAAGCAATGATACAGTGTGACAGATCTTTTTAAGAGTAAATATAAATGCATTTTCTTATAAATTATACATTCATAAACAAACCAGTTTAACGGTATAATTTTTCCATTTGAATATAAATAGCTCATGAAAGTAAAATAACCTATAAAAACTAGGGCAATATGAAGGACTTAAATACATAGTAAATAATCTAGATTTTCAGTAGATGTTGTTGCGGTTTATAATCTATAAAAAAAAACACTATTTCTAAGACAAAGTATATTTTTTCTCCAACCACCTAAATAAGACACTATATTGTGACAGTCTTTCCCAACGATTATTGACTGAAGGAAGGATAGCTCATTTCGGCCGATCTCTTAGTGGAAGTCGCCAAAAGGTCTGAAAGCCGTGACGTCACCATCAGTACACTTTTTGGACGCGTCTAATTTAAAATGTATGACGATACATTACTTATTTTTTAAATTATGCCGTTTGGCTTTTTTAGATTTTTAAAATAAAAGGTATTTTAGGCTGTTCACATGACCATTTAACCAGAAAGAAAATGGAAACATGAACTGTTTTGGATGGGGGAAGGCAGGGATTTATACTTCTACAAAAGCAAACAAACTTATAGAACTTTAAATTGTATTAATTACTTCTTAGAAAAGTTTTATATGACTTCAAATATTTTGAAAAATTGACAATTTTTAACTTGTTGCTGTATCAAAATAAAAAAATATGGTCACTTATTCACTTTTTAAAAATAAGTACATAAACACAATTAAAAGTGATGGTAAATATTTTTATTGATAAACAGGTATTCTAATATGTCACACATAATTATTCATAGTAAGAAAATAAGGAAACTGAAGAATAATTAAGTTTTAATTTTAAAAAGTTTTTCTTCCCCATGGATAATTCAAACATAAAAAGAAAAAAGCTCCTATTAATTATTTATGTAACTTATATTAAAGGTAAAAGTAGATCTTGTCTTGTGTCTTTAAAAAGACAGATGTTCTACAAAAGTTATTAATTATTTATGTAACTTATATTAAAGGTAAAAGTAGATGTTCTACAAAAGTTAATTCACAGCCAGTCAAAAAAGCAGAAAGACTCGATAAAATGCATGAGCTCTTATGGGAAACAAATGTAAACTACACGTAAACAAAGCGTTTAGTACCGATGGTGACGTCACAACGTAGCTGCCGCCGGTCCAATGTACGTTAAAGGCAAATGAGCTATCCCTTAGTCTATAGTCGTTGAGTCTTTCCTACGTCCTACCAAACGTGGTTATTTGTTTTGGTATATAATATTGAGTACACCAGTTTTTATACATGTTTTTAGTTCCAATGAATCATGCTTGAAGCATATGAACTAAAAATTTTTGGATATAAAAGTCAGGATTTTATTAATATGCCATCATAAAATTTTTCACGTTGAAAATGATTAACTTATCGAGCAATTGAGAATTAGTTTTATTCCGAAGATTTTGAGTATTAAAAGTTTTCAGAAACAAATTCCAATTAAGACATTGTTAAGATATACACACTTTTTTATCGTCAATTTTATATCCATTTCTTTTTACTATCGGGGGTAATACTATAAGAGCTTGTGTTTATTCGGACAAACTTTCATTTTGAAACAAACGAAAGCTTTGTTGTTTGGTAATTGACGAGAGCAAATAACAGGGTAAAATTGCAACACCAAAGGTGGAGCAATTTTACCTTTTGTTATTTACTCGGGTCGTATTTCCTAAAAGCAACAAAGCTTGAGCTTTGTCAAAATGAAATACCGGGAATAAACGCAAGCTTGAATGGCATTTGGTAAGACAATTTAATGAAACATGTAATTAAAAATAATAAACTATACTTTAAGCGTTACTGATAGAATTTAACTATCGTAACCATGGAAATGTATCAACATGTCGTTTTTTCACCTGCGAAGTATACCTACTAGCAGTTTTTTGCGATGTGAAAGTGATAAAGCATATAGTACAATTCATTGTTTTTGACAGATGAATTAAATTGTCATAATTAAACTATACCTCTATAATGCTTTAGTTTTATAATTATTTTACCTAACACACTATAAACTGTTAAAATAGTATTCATGCCAAAGAGGTAATTTAAAAAGATCACAGTCAACAATCACGATACAAATTTATAAAATCTACCTAATCATATAAAAAAAAAATTCCCTATACATGTGTGCGATACAAATTTTATATCCACTTCTTCTTACTACCATAATTAGACTATACCTCTATTCTACTCTAGTAAAAATCATTTTACCCACGACAATTTAACTTGGTTACTCTAAACTAAATTGTCGTAAAACTGTTATAATGGTCTTCACGAGAAAAATGTAATTTATGAGATCGTAGTTGCTAATACTTGTAAGTTGTGGAATGCCCATTTCTTTTTACTACTATAATTAAACTATACTCTATCTTACTTTAGTTCAAACTATTTCACCTAAGCCATTTAACTTGATTACTCTAAATTTTACAACTCATACAGTTCTCTTCATGACAAAAAAGTAATTGATATGATCAAAGTTAATTATAAAAGAATCATGACAAAAATTTAAACTATAACTTTATCCTACTCTATTTCACATTATTTTATCAAAGACATTTAACTTGATTACTCTAACCTAAATTGTAATAATACTATTATAATCATTAAAATTATTATTAATTTTATTAAATACATAAATAAAAGTTTACCTCAGTAGGATTGAACCTCGACCTGTACTTTGCAAAGTACAGGTCGAGGTTCAATCTACGAGGTAAACTTTTATTTATGTATTTAATAAAATTAATAATAAATTTTAATTACATATTACCTTTGAACTTATTCGTTCATAACAAAAACTTATAATAATATTATAATCATGTTCACAACAAAACATAATTTACAAGATGTAGTTCATTATAAAATAATCACAACCAAAATGTAATTTAAAAGATTGTAGTTAATTATAAACAAATTCCTATCTTGTGGCATGAAAATTATATATTCATTTTTTTGACTACCACAATTAAACTATACCTCTATCATACCTAGTTGAAACTAATTCATCTATGGCATTCAACTTGAATACTTTAAATTGTTGCCCAACTAAATACAAACGTGTTCACCACAAAGACATAATCTGCAAGATCATAGTTATTTACAAAAGAGTCATCACAAAAATGTAATTTGCAAGGTCATAGATAATAAAAACATCATCAACACGTAAATGTTGCGGTTTGCAAACTTTATATCTATTTCCTTTTATTACCATAATTAAATTATACCTTTATCCTACTCTAGTTCAAACTATTGTACCTAAGATTACTCTAAATTGTTGTACAACTCATGCAATCGTATTCATGAGAAAAAAAGTAATTTATATAATAGTAGTTAATTATACAAAAATTGTTTATACTTATATCATACTACTGTTACAAGTGTTTTCACATTGATAAATGTAATTTAGAAAATCGTAGTTAATTATAAAAGAATCACAACAAAAATGTAATATGCTTGCTACCATAATTTAAATTATAATTCTCTAAATTGTACCACAATTGATACAATTATCTTCATGACAAAAACGTAATTTACAAGCCTCACAACAGAAATGTATCATAGTTAATTAAAACAAAAATTGCTTACATTTATGTTGTGACATACAAATTTATATCCATTTCATTCTACCACACGATCCTTAAACCATACAGGGGCAAACAAAAGTAAGGAAACATTTTGAGTATATCGATTTTTTCTTTGATACAGCTCCGACCTCAATAATTTCCTGTGCCTCACAAAATGTAAGATTGCGTTTACTTAAGTTTGTCTGTAACCGTATTTTCTCTTCAGCCCATGGGCAGTAATGACACATAATAGAAAAGACTGCTTAACAAAAGTATGGAAACAATCAATTTTTATTTATAAAAGGTAAACGAATATTTCTGAAATTCTCAAAAAAGTTAACACTTTGTTGGATAACCATCAGCCTTGATTACTGCTTGACACTTAGAGGGCATAAAATCTACAAGTTAACCATCAGCCTTGATTACTGCTTGACACTTAGAGGGCATAAAATCTACAAGTCTTCTACAAAAGTCTTGAGGTACATTGTTGCATTCAAATTTTAGAGCATCCCATAGGTCATTGCGATTGAAAATGTGATGACTGCGCATCGTTTGTCCACATAATTCCACAAATCTTCAATTGGATTTAGATCTGGACTTTGGGACGACCACTCCAGCAACACGATCTTTTGGTCCTGAAACCATTTCGTTGCTAGATGAGACTTGCGTTTCGGATCATTGTCTTGCTGGAACTTCCATAGGAACGGGTAGATGTTCTTCGTAGGGTAGTAGATTGCTAGTTAATATGTCAATGTACTTTTTACTGTCCATGATCTCTTCTATTAATGCAATAGGGCCTGTTCCAGATCGGCGAAAACAGCCCCACACCATTACTTCCCACTTCCATGCTTAACAATGGGGACAAAATATTTTGCATCATATCTCTGACGCTTTGAACGGCTGACATAGTTGTTTCCATCACTCCCGAACGAGTTATATTCATTTCTTTTTAATATCGTAATTAAACTGCACCTCTCCTACTTTAGTTTAAACTATTTTACCAAAGATGTTTAACTTGAATGCTGTAAATTGTATAACCTCTTCACAACAAAATTGTAATTTACGTGATCGTAGTTAAATATAAAAAAATTACAACTATTACTTACGTGTTACCACGTGCAAATCTTACATCTGTTTCTCTTTACCCATAATTAAACTATATCTCTATCCTACTCGATTACAAATTATTTACCTAAGGCATCTAACTTGACTTCTGTAAACTAAATTGTCGTAAAACTGTTATAATTGTCTTCACAACAAAAACGTAATTTATAAAATAGTATAAATCATAAAACAGTCAGAACAAAAACATAATTTACAAGATATTATAAAAAAACTGTTACCTCTTCATAACAGAAGTTTAGAAAATCATACTTAAGTGTTTCCATAATATGTCTTGCTGCATGTAAATGTTATATACATTTTGTAACTACTACAATGAAACTATACATTTATCCTACGCTATTTCAAATTATTTTATCTAAGACTATTTAACTTGGTTATTCTAAATTGTCGTACAGCTGCTATAATCATTGCTGTCTCTAGAAATCACTCTGAACATTACCTAAATAAAATTCAAGTCGTAACGGGTAGAAATGGGAGGGATTAACAAAGAAGCAAATCAAGTTTTCTGAACCAAGCATATCATGTGGAGTACCAATTAATCATCCCTCAAGGGTCAGTTTTACGGGCTGAAAGTTCAAAATATTGTAAAACATCATGTTGGGTATCAAACTAAGCGTTATTTTACAACCAAAATGAAGATAATTATGGAATTTACGAATTCAGTTCAGAAAAGTGCTAAGGAGGAGGAAATGGGGTGAAATGAGAATTGTTGGGTTCCTTGCAAAAGTATCTTAGAGATCTTTGAAATTCAAATTAAACATGATTTTGGGGGTATGTTTAAACCAATATCACAGGCTAAGAAATAGGGGTTAAAATTCAATGCCCAGGTCAGACCATTAAACCTAGAAGCTTCAAAAATGGTCAACGTCCCTGTATAAATGGGAGGAAGGTAAACTGAATAGAAAAAGGCTGTTCGTATTCCATAAATTAAGGAAGATCCATTCAGTTAGTGTCTGTTGGCATACCCTCCTGTTGGGAAGCACGAGTATTTTGCTAGTGTTTTAATATTTGACAAGCTGCCTATTCATCCTTAATCGGATCAACAGTTATAATGTGTTGTTAATTTAATTCTATGGGTCTAATATTCAGTTTAGTTCCATAAAATTGATTACTTAATTGTTCATCCAACTTTTACATAAGTAAGCCACTTTGTTTTAAATTTAATTTTATATTCATCTTTATTTATAACCACCTGAAGATAACTCATTGAGCCAAACACAGGGTGGTTGTTGCTTTTTATTATTAAAGAATTCATGGAAATGAATATTTGTAATGCCAAATACAAAGTAAATTTCATCACAATAAGTAAGCATTTACGATAATTTGTGTAACATCACATAAATTAAGGCAACAGAAGCAATAACGCTTACATAACAGGTAACTAAACAAATAAAAACAAATAATGGTTAAAAATTCAAAATTCTTAAAACAGTTTTTCATTTGATGCATCCTACAGTAAATTATTTCATTTAAATCAATAATTTCTAATATAAACAAATCAAACATCTAAAACTGGTCAATTTGTCGTTATCATTGATTTATATTCTAAAAGTACAAACCATTGCCATTTCCTTTACCCTTAAAGGAACAGTTTTTAGTTATGTCCTTCTTTAATAATGGATGTATAGAACCATGCAAGGTAGTAATCCCTTATTATACAAGAAATAGTAGACATTTTCCAAAATTATATCAGGTTAAATTGGTCACTTGGAACAATAATTTCTATAAGTGTCAGTGGTTCAGTAAATCTGCCTAAGTCACACTTAATGTCTTGACAAATAATCACACTTTTTTAATGTGACACATGAAATATTGTGATACTTTAGTTTTTTTCTATTTCATGGCTTTTACCTTAAACTTTAAACTTGCTGACAAAAAGTAATCCACAACAAAAATCTAAATATTGCACAATGATGACTGTGCTTAAAAATAGGTATACATCAATTTATAGAACTAGAAACAAAATCTTTGCCGCACTGTATCAATTAGTAGCGCAATTTAATATTAATTCAGAATATTTAAACTTAGACATTAGAACGATTACATAACAAGGCACTAAAGACAATAAACAATGAATAGATTTTATAAGTTTACGATATAACAATTAAGATTTTGAATAGCAATTATAAACAAGCAAGAAAATAGAAAGGTATCATGCAAATGCATATACATTGATAAAACACACCCAATGCATGCAAATTACGATTAGATTACCTTCACCCGAAGAAGTGATAGCCTTAACAGAACTCCTATGTCCACTTAAAGCTGCATTTATTAACCATAAATCATATTATTCAATGTGCAAGTGAATAATTAGGAAAAACATATACAAATTTTTACCTGGTATTTCCTCGGCAATTGCTACACCAGTATCAGCTGTATCAGTTGATGTAATAGCAGTAGTCACTGCAGCTTGTGCTGCGGCAGCAGCTGCTCGTCTTTCACCTTCTTCTCTTTCCCTACGTTCACGTTCTTCAGCTTCTGCCGCTTCTTGACGGCGTTTCATTTCCCTCAATTCAAACTAAAATAAATTTTTACATGCACCCATTTGGTCAAAATATAGGAAAAACATACCGTCGTAAGACGCTCTAAAGCACCAAAGCGTTCTTCTTGAGCCGCAGCAGATTTTTCAAACGCTTCATGTTTCTTAATTAGATTCTCAACATCGTCAATGCTGTGACCTAATTCTGTGCTCATCAAATATGGTTCCTGCGCAATTAACCAAGCTTCGGCAACAGCTGCATCACGAGCAAATTGGTAAACTTCCAAAATAAGCTGTAAATTCTCCCACCTATTAAAAAACTTATTCAATAAGAATCAATCACAGGCTAAAACCTTACCGTTCTTCCCATCGTTGCAATACCGAATTACGATGATTACTTAATGCTAACAATTTGTCTCGAATTTCTTGGCTAGCGTAATGGTTGCGGGATAATAATTCTTTACCAAGTGATATACATGCACCAAAATTATCTTCACGTGCATCGATTTCGGCTTTGAGACTTTGGTGATTATTCATAAGTAGTTCTACACCACTAACATCGCGCGGTTTTTCGCTTGTGTTCATTTGTCGAACAACATCATCCATCCATTGCATTAAAGTCCTCACCATATTGAAAAATTTGAATAGATCACCTGTATCGGCTAATTTATGTTTCCGATTATCACAAGCCGCCTGCAAAGCCATCCATGCGGCCACAACTTCACCTTCTCTATTTGTAATCTCACGAACTTTATCACCAGCATAAGATGCTTGTAGTTTAGCCGATTCTTCTTGAATTTGTGAAACCTGACTTTGCAAAGTCTGCAAGTCTTGCAGGAAATTTAAGTGTTTACGTTGTAAAGTAGAAACTGATCCAGCATCTCTACCTAATTCATCAGACATTGCTACTTGTTTCTCTAGAATGCGGCCAAGCACATCCTTACAATCATGGAAGAATTTGTGTAATTCTCTAGAAGCGGCTAACATTTGTGTACGAGTATCAATAAGTTCTAGCAAATCTTGCCAAGCTTCATTTAATCCATCTTTCCATTCAGCAATTGTTGCTGAATCTGAATGTCCCGCTGCTATTAATTGATCAGCAATATCATTAACTGTTGCAACACGTTCAGAACCAATTGATTCTGTATCTCTCGCAAATTCCTTAAATCGTTCCCATAATAAAGTAACATGATCGTAATCTTGTCCTAGTTCATGAGAGGAAGCCACAACTTCCCTGTCAGCAATCCACTGCTCTAAGTCACCAACATCCCGATTCAACAAAAACAATTGTAAAGCTTCATCTAATTTTCCTCTTCGTTCACCTGATAAATCTTTAAGGCCTGCATATAACTTATCTAATTGGGACTGTTTAACAGCAACTTGTTCGGCCATTGGATGACCTTCAGCTGCAAGAGTACGGACAGTTTCACCTAATGCTCTAATATTGTTGGCATAATCCTCGACAGCTCCTTCTAAGCTTTCATGTTTCTTCATGAGGTTACGAGCAGATGTTTCGTCCTTGCCTCGATCCTCAACCATCATGTAAAGCTCTTGCTCACTCATCCAACTTTCAGCTTCATTTGCGTCAAATAGGTATTGTTGTGCTTGTTCATTACGTAACAGATGAGCACGTCTCGCTTCAACTGCATCTTTCAGTTCTTGCCAGGCTTTTAATAATTCATTTATCAAGCGACCAAACTCTGAAGAATCCTCGTGTCCTATACTCAGGAAAAAAAATATATAAGTCAAATTCATTTCAGTGAGAAGACATAGAAAATGGTGGGAAAGGAAAGTATTAATTACATAACTAAGAAACAAATCTTTAAAGGAAAATGAAAGATGTGCGAGGTAGTTATATAATCTTCAAATTTCAAAAACAAATTATGCTGATGCACAAAAAAGGAATTCACGTTACAACTAAATTCTAAGTTTGACTTTTACAAATATAAAAAAATACACTGTCTAAAATCGAATCCTGTTAATCCTTATCCAGATCCATTTGAGGTAGAATCACTTTGTACGATTTATACTGAGATAATGTTTAGACAAAAAACCGCTCAACCAGCTGTAAGATATGATTGATCTGATCCGGCTTTTAACAGGAAAGTTAATAGTCAATAAAGAAAAAGTGGTATTGTGTTTTTTTACTATTTTATGAAATAAATTTTTTTTAAATGTTCTACTTCAACCTCATAAACAACTCTAAAAGATTTTATTACTACTGAGGACAATAAATACAAAAATACACCATTAAAAACCCAAAAAAGCTAAGTCTTTTAAATACGTGTAATAATGGTGAAAGTTTATATTTTCATATTCTACTTTAGTGATTTACTTTTTCCATTTCATTCAAAATTGAACTTATATGCGAACAGCCACCAAAGAAACATCTACGATAGGCTTATATTCTTTATTCCTTCTTTCATGCCAACAAGTTTGCCCCGATCTTGAAGTGCAGCTAAGTTTGTAGAGTTCTGGAACCACATTTGAAGGTCATCAACACATCTAAACCAAAATAAGTGACTGCTAAAATCCACTATAGAATGAAAATAAAACGTGTCCATAACAAAACAAGCAAGTGGCCTATAAACGCAACTCCCGCAACTATGAGGTAGTAATTACTCCTTCAAGAGTAGCCAGTTTATGTTGTGATAGAAGGGTATAATGTAACGTAACAACCATCTTTTTCCATGTTCACAAATTCTCTGAAAGCGTTAACAATGTCATGACGAACTAATCCTAAGCAGCGCTTCGCTTCAAATTTAAGCTATTTAAGGTCGGTCATATCTTGGACCTCTTCAATCTGCGCAATGAAGATGCACGGTCTCGTCATAAATACATATTCAACTGTTTTAATCTCCGTAAGTGTAGCCATCTTATATTGTTATAGTAAATGAACGATCCCAACTTTCCATGTTTACATTTACTAAAAGCATCCGCGATGAGAGCTGTCGAACTAATACCAAGAAATGCATCATCCCACACGTAAGCTATTTAACGTGAAGCGCGTCTGATACCGTTCTCGAAATTATACAATGAAAATCATACGTAGTCATCATAGAACAAGCAACTTGCTGTCGCAACCTTGACCTGCGCCGATTATGAGCTAGCGGCAATTGCTCATGTATGTTGCGCGCGGTTATAACGTGACGACCGTTTTTTTTTCTGTTTTCAAATTCATCGAAAGCGCTCGCGATGATAGTTCTTAAACTAATACGCATCGCTCCAAATTTAAGCTATTTAAGGTCCGGTACATCCGGAAACGTTCTCGAACCTATACATGCAATGGAAATCAGACGTTACTCTCTCAAAACAAGTAAGTGGCTTGTAAAGTCAACACTCGTCAACTACGAGCTAGCGGTAATTACTCCTTTACGTTGCGCGCGGTTTTCGGAAAGAGTCCAATGTGGTAACGCCTGTAAGAGTAGTCAGTTTACGTTCTGATAGCGACCTACATGTTATAACATCTTTTTCCATGTTTACAAATTCACTGAAAGTGTTCACTATGCCAACTGTCAAAGTAACACTAAGCAACGCATCGTCTCAGACTTAAGATACTTAAAAGTCGAGCACATCTGTGCCCGTTCTCGTACATGCACCATAGAAAAAATCATAACAGAACATCGTCGCAATTTCTCTTTCACCTTCCGCGCGGCTTTCGGAAAGATTCCTGTTTTAATGCCCGTAAGAGTGCCCAGTTTGTGATAGTGACGAAAAGGTTATAACGTAACAATGACCATATTTTTTGTATGTTTACATGTTTGTCTTACACTTAAGCTATTTAAGGTCAGGCACATCTGGTGGGATCGGCTCATATTTATACCACGAAAATTATAGTTGCTATCAGAACAAGTAGGTGATAAAATACAGTATTATTATTAACATACTGTACTATGTCAACAAATCTTAAACAAGTAATAATTCAATTTTTTAAGAGATTAATCATTCCTTTATCACGGCATCCAGCAGCTCTAGAATAGACTCAATAAGGGACACCTATGCGGAAAATTCATTAAGCCAACTAGAAGTATTTAGTTGATTGCCGTTACATTTACTCCTCTGAAACTCAATGATTCCATTTATTTTTGTCACTTTTGTATCGAAAAACGTCGATATTTAGAGGTATTTATAAACACAATGCATTTATCCTATCAAGAAAAATTCTTTGGTTCTTAATCATAGTACCATGGTAAGCTCTTACATACCTGTTCATATAAGTATTTGTAACAAACAAGTATTTACTCACCTTCATCTACAAGTTTTTGGCCATTATTGCACACAGAGTTAATTCTTGGTTCGTGATTATCAACCTCGGTTCGAAGAGACTGATTCTTTTTTTCCAACATATGAACTTGGAACAAACTGGTACCATAATCAGTTGACAACGCTAAAGGCATCTTTTCGGCAATCCACAATAATTCATCCTCCACATCTCTACGAAATTGGAATGCCTCTTTTTTCTTCTCTAATTGTCTTTGTCGTTCAATTAAAGGTTGTTTTAGTTGTTGAAACCTATTTTCCACCTGAGTCTTTTTCACTTTAATCTCATCCATATCTTTATCAGGTACAGTTCTTTGTAAATGAGCAGTTTGTGGACCTAAACTATCAACTTGCCTAGCTTTAACAGCCATTTGTGTTTCGATCGTTTGATGTTTCTGCATTAATATATTAACAGAAGCTAAATCAGAACCAGTGTCGTCACTTTCAATTTGTTTCTCCAAGTCATTCATCCAAGAATCAATATCATCACAAGTTTGATGAATGAGTACTTCCCTGTTCGCGTCAAATAATCGTTCACCCTTATCGTGAGTAGTTTTTTCCAAAATTTCAAATTGTTCGGTTAATTCATCGATCTTTGGTTGAATTTCAGCAGCATACTCTGGTTTTTCTCGTGCTAAATCTTCACCGGCTTTCTGTAAGTTGTGTAAACGTTCTTTGTTGGCGGCAATTTCAGCTTCGAAGGCTTGATGGCGTGTCCATTTAGAATGAACAGTCTTCGCAGAGCGGTAAGTTTCGTCTTGCGCAACTATGAATTTTTCCTGAATCCATTCGCCGAGTTCGTCGGAATCGCGTAGGAATTGTTGAAGTTCGGCTAAATCTCTCAGCCTTTCCATTAACGCGATGGCCTTCTCACGATTAGCAATACGGCGTTCATCAATCGCATCAGCGCGCTTTGCGATTTTATCAGCGGCGAAATGACCTTCTTCTCCCAAGCGACGAGAAAATTGCACAACACCATTTATTTTATCGTCGTTAGCTTCCATGGTGGTGAGGAATGCTTCGTGACGTTTGAGCATCTTCTCCGCTTGCTCTAGGTTAGAGGGCGTTTCATCTTTAGCCAGCGCGTGTTCTTGTTGGCTTAAAATCACTTCTACTTGGCGCGCGTCACGGTTAAGTAATTGCAGTGATAACGATTGTGATAGTAATTGCTGGCGGTTTTCCCACATTTGCTGTAATTCGGCCCATCCATCTTTAAGCGCCTTTAATCTTTCGCGTAGGAACATGTACTGTGGGTCGTCCTGTGTGGATGGCTCAGCTGTGATCTTCTCACCATACTCCATCATTTTACTGTAATCATCTGTATAATTATCAATTTCTTCGCGTATACTTTGGTGTTGAGACAATAGTTTTTCAGCTTCCGCCAGCGATCCCGGCGTATCCTCAGATGCAACGTCTGTTTGAGTTTTTGTTAACCACACTTGGAAGTGATCTAAATCGCGTAAGAAACGATGAAGATCGCCTGCTTCTTCCAGTTTGGCATCGCGTTCTTTCAACATTTGCGTTAATTGCTCCCAAACAATCTGGATTTGAGTAATGCGTTCACGGATTAAGCCAGCCTCTTCCGGATGTTCTCCTTCGATTTGTTCGGCTTCCTTTTCAAGAGCGGTTAATTTCGCTTGAATAGCCGCTAGATCGCGCTCCATTCCTGATAAGCGTCGCTGTAATGTCATGATACCAGTAAGATCCATTTCCAAACTATCTGTGCTTTGCAAAATGCGCTTTTTGTCCTCAATCCACGAAACGGTTTCGCGACATTCGATATGATAGGTTTGAACGCCGTGAGCAGAATTCAATTTGTCACGTTTGTTTTCAGCCTTCTCGCGAAGTTCTGCCCATTTCTGATTTAGCTCATTTTGACGGCCGATCACTTGTTCGGAGTTGGGATGTTCAACGTGTAGTAGTTGTCGCGCTAATTGGTTAACGACAGCGACACGTGATGCGTTGGAATTCATTTCTTTCTCAAATCCGTCGTAACGGTGCTTCATTATCTCAACGTCCTCGATATCTTTTGCAGGTACCATTGTTTGTAACATACGATCTTTCTCGCTGATCCATTGCTCGACGCCATCGCTCTCTGAGAATAATTTATAAAGCGATAGTGTATCTAACAATCGCTGTTTACGTAACTTCGCTAATTCCAATAATTCCTTATATCGATTATCTATTGATGCTAAACGATCTAGCACCTCAGGGGACGCCGCGTCCTTTGGACCCAATTGTGAAGCTTGTTGATGTAATGTTTCGATGACCGAAGAATAGTTTTTAAGTTCGTCCGTAACGTCTTTGTGTTTCTTAAGAAGGGATTGAACGTTAGCCTCATCACGACCAACATCTTCACTGGAAACTAAACGTAATGTATCTAACATCCATATATCAACATCATCCGCATCAGCGAAGAATTGATGGAAATCGACTGCCTCCTCCAAACGTTTTCGACGTGCTGCAGCTAAATTGAGTAAATGATTCCATGTATCTTGAATTTCTTTGAGCCGTTCTTGCACGCGCTCAGCACCAAAATGTCCCGATCCAACTAATTCTTCTCCGACAGATATTACTTGAGTGAGCTGTGGCTCATGAGCACTGATTTCATTTTCCAACGCTTTATGTTTCGAGAGTAGTAAATTAACGGTTGTAAGATCGTGACCAATATCAGTCGTGGACATGATCTGTTCTTTTTCCTTAATCCAATTATCCTCATCCGCCATATCCCAATAGAACTGCCATAATTTGCGACTTTCTTCAAGACGACAGCGTCTTTCAACAGCAAGCCGTACTAATTCAGCGTACGCGTCTTCGAGCTGTTGTACACGATCCAAAACTAAGATGGGATCACACGGTCTATAACCTTCAGCGCTACCGCCATCACCGCTATCAACAAACCTCTGAGATTGATGAGCAACTCCTTTAACTCGTTCGCCTAGTATATTAATATCGGCTTCTAGTAAATTATGTTTTTGTAAAAGATCCTCAACGCCCATAAGATGTTTGCCGTAATCATCAGTGAGCAAGCGGACTTTCAGTTCTTCCATTGAGTCTAATATATGTAACATTTCTTGGAAGCACTGTTGGAGTTGAAGAGATAACTCCAAGCGATGTCTACGCGCCCGTAATAACTCTAGCAAATAATTCCATAACCTTAAAACGTTATCTTTACGCGCGTTAATGCGATCCATGTCGTGGTAGTTTTCGGCTTGTAATTCTTCATCTACGGCCACAACAGCTTGGACACGTTCCTCATATGCCAGAATATCAGTTTCAATCGCTTCGTGTTTCTTAGCAGCTGCTTCAACTGCAGCCAAATCGTGACCAAAGTTATCCTGCGATACCAAGCGTTGATTTTCACTAAGCCAAGTTTCGCGCATTCCCGCTTTACGATTAAACCGAGCGGCTAATTGTTCGAGCTTTTCTTGACGTATTAATTCTTCACGCAGTGCCAATTCGCGCTCGTGTTCGGCTTTCTCCAAACGCTCCCAAGCTTTATTAATATCCGAAATCATTTTACCCTCACGAGGAGTGTACGGTCTTTGGTTATTTGCACGCATCTTGGATTGTAAGGTGAATAGTAATATTTCCAAGTTTCCCTTTTCGACAAATTTCGGTGGCTTTTCTACGGTTCTGTAATTGTTAAATTGTCCCAATTGTTGTTGCACGCCAATTAAGGAATTAGCGAAATTTCGATCACCTAAAGCATCTATAGTTGATTGTATCCAAGCGAGAAGGTCACTGGTTAAAGATTCGTATTCACGTATCATTCTGTCATTCTCCATAGCTATACCAACAACTTTACCTATTCTTTTACCTTGAACTGTTTCTTGTTTCATCTTACTGAAATAATGATAATAAGTGACGACGTACGTAATTATTGATTTCTCATCTGGCTGCTCGACAAATACATCTTCCGCATCCAGCAGCTTGGTAAGTCCTAATTTATCTTCGGCTACGTTAAAAGCGTTATTAAGATTATATATCGGACTTGATTTGGATAATTTTTCATAATTAAGTAAGTCAGGACGATGTTTGTGAATTAGAGCATTAAAAGCTAAACCGTCCCTCCATGAAGTGGTAAAATTTCTAACGTTGACATTATGATACCCAGCAGTTTTCATTTGACACCAAAGTAATAGAGCGTCTTTGGCCGATTTAGTTTCTTGGTTATCTGTTTCTTCGATGGTGATATCTTGAATTTGGAAGCGCAAAATAATAGTCCATATGAGTCCTAACGACAAACGTGGATTACCATCAACTATATCATGCGAACCCATATTTTCTAAATGAACGCGTTGTTCACGTAAAAACTGTAAAGCTTTATCTACGTTTTCTAAACAGTGAATTCTCATTTTGCCTTTTGTAGGCCGTGGTAAACGTTCACCTGATAAAACTTCTAAAAGTTTTATTAAATTTTTTCCATCTCGCATGTCGAGGTATAAATCGGATATACGAGTATTTACACGAACAAGATGAGAATTTACCCATTTTTGGAAAGTCTTTTTTTGTACACTTTCTCTTTCATCTGAAATAAAACAAAAAATTAGTGAAAATCTTATTTCATGCAGAGAAAAGAAATGAGCAAAATACCCGATATATATACAAATATAATAAATTTGCAGCACTTCACACATTTAAAATGAAAATTAACACACCATTTTTGTAATTTCCCCATTATAAATTATTGTATTATATAATATTCTATCTCTACTACAATTTAATATTAGGTATCTACTTCAAATATTTTGCAAAAACTAATTAAACGTGCCGCTGGGTAGATAATAATGACAATACTTACAGTACTATCGCGCTCAAAAAATACTGGTACAGCAAAATTTTAGCTGTGTGCATTTGGTTTGACGGCACATAAAAATTGTGAGATGTCCGATTTACTACACACAAAAAAGCGTCTACATCAAAATTTTAATTTTGGAAGTGTCGACAGTAACAAGCTGTATCAGAATTTTTTGAGCGCGATAGTACTTTATATAATTTTTTCCCATAAGAATGTTTCCCTTTGTAAATAATGATTTTTTAATACTGATGACAGTTTGAATTTCCCTCAAAACAAAGATTTTAAAGGTTGGTAATTATACATTGTCATTTATTATTCCAGTGGTGTATGTATTAATAATTTATTTTTAATTTACAAATAAATCTCCGGTTTTACAACAAATTTTACATTTACACTAAGCACAGTTACGTTATTAACATGTTATTAAATAAACTATAAAAATTGCCCAAAATGTCACTGTTATGTTTACGACACAATTCCACTCTACGCTTCATATTGTCAAACGATTTTTCCAGGGTTGCAATTCTTTCAAGTTCCTCAGTAAATTGTTAGTAAACTAATCACAATAATTACGTCTACTCTTATTACCAACAGCATGCAGTTGTGTACAACAAAACCCGATATGGGCATATGTAGATTTTTATGCAAAATCTCTTGGCATGTTGATAGATAAGATAACCCTGTAATTTGAAAATAAAGTTAGTAGGTATCACAAATGTATCCTACGTTGATAACTTACCAGCTTGAGCACTTAACTAACCGATTGATTTTTTGCCTTAAACGTTATACTACTTCATTATTTCGTAGTAATGGACGACCTATAGGTTTTGCCTTACACATACAATTCTTATTTTCAAATCGTTCAACTGTTCGCTTCTTATGGTGGTTGGTAAATGCTTTATATGGAATATTAACGTTAGGGTGCTCTTCCATAAACTGCTCTCGACAATACTGCAACGAATAAGACCACGTTCCATCTTCATTACGTGTATTACTCCGAAAATGAGCCTTCAAAATAAAGGCGTTTTGTTCTAGTTTATACAAATTAGTCTGATGTAAACATTATCCTATTACTTACTTTAATAAATTCCTTAATTACCGCGTAACTTTGAAAAAAAGTTTTAAGGAACGTTGATAATACAGAATGGAAAAGTAATTGAAAAACAAGAAGAACAACGGCACTGATGTCAAAAAAGAACGAATAAAGTAACTAATAGTATATTATTTTATAAGGAGCTAAAGTGATACTTTTTGTGGCGAATCTGTAGGTTTGACAGACGAACGTAGTGAGTCCGGAAAATACAGATGAGCCACAAAAAGTCACTTTGCTCCGCATAAAATACACTATTTTTTCTTCAGACGTTTTTTACACTTAAATTGTGAAATAAGGAAAAATAAAAAGGCTGTGAAAATGAGGAATACAGTGCTCTGGCAAGCAGCAGTAGACGTTGCTAGGTTTTGTTGAAAACAATGCATTAAACAAGTTGAAAATTGTGAAGATTCTCCGTGTTATTGTAAATATTTTATTAAACTTTTTGTCCCTATTTGTGTAAATTAAAATATTACATTGTTAGGAGTATGATGGATTTGGAGAACTACACGCCGTCAGAAATTACTGAAGCGGCTAATACGGCAATAAATGATCTATTACCTACAAGATCGAGCAAAACCTATGAACGCGCTTTTCAGCAATTTATAAAATGGTGCGATGAAAAAATATTGAAAGCTACTCTGAAACCGTAATGTTAGCTTATTTTGCCGAATTAACAACAAAAATGAAAATGAAAAGCTCGACAATGTGGTCCCAATATTCGATGATAAAATCATTCTTGAACATTCGACATGGCCTAGATATAAGCAAATACTTGAAACTTCGTGCATATCTAAAGAAGCAGAATGAAGGATACATCCCAAAGCAGGCCAAAGTATATACAAAAGACCAATTTAACAAATTTTTATCGGAAGCGTCGGACGAGAATTACTTGGCAATGAAGGTAAGTTTTAGAAATAGAATGAAAACAAGTCTTTATATTTTGTATTTTTTTTTAGATAGTTTTGGTTATTGGTATCTCAGGGGCATGTCGTTGCGATGAATTGGTGAAGATGAAGGTAGACGACATTTATCTAAATTTATATAACAAATATGTTGCTTTGCACCCACGAGATATGAATGATCGCCGATTTTTTTTGAAATATGGAAATGGAAAATGCTCAAGAGCGGTGATGGGAATCCATAAAATAAGTAGTGTTCCTAGGGAGGTAGCTTTTTTCTTAAAATTAGCGAACTATACAGAATACCCAGGGCATTGTCTATAAGAAGAATCTCAGCTACACTGTTGGTGGACGGCGGCGGCAGATTTAATGTGCTTGAAGCGCCATGGTGGCCGGAAATCCAGCACTGTAGCTGAGCGTTATAATTGAAGACTCTAGCAACAAAAAAGGGGGCAGCCTTGAAAATTCTTGCACCTAGTGCAAGCGTTACGAGTACAGAAGTTCATGTAGAAGAGGAAGAATTAAAGACCATTTCCTTAGAACGCAGCGAGACCTCCACTGTTACCTCTGGCGGATTTTATTTTGGAGAAAATGTTAGTTTTAATCATTGTACTTTTAATCTTTATAACTCTAAACAATACATTTGTTTTCGTTGTTGTCTAAATTGGGTATTTGAGTTATTAACTTACATTACTTTTGCATCCGCTGCGAGGGGATGCAAAAGACTTTTGCAGCCGCCGGTGAAAGTGTCAAACTTTAACGTTGTCAGGTGAAGTTTAAAATGTCATCTTTTATTGACGTCTGAAGAACAAAAAAATATTTAACCGCTAATTTAACGTAAAAAAAACTAAAATCGTATGCGCGAAATTCAAACTGTCATCAGTATTAAAGAATCACGTGGTACATAATGATACTCCTAGTATTCTAGTCCGTGAATCGTAAAAGGATTTGTTTTATTAATAGACTGAAATGGCTGTTTATCTTGATAAAACAGCATCGATACCAACACTTCAAGGTTCTCAAGGAATGTAGAGACTGCCACTTTTCTGGGCTAACTTAGATGAAATCATCAACACTGTTTTGTTACGAACTACTGCAAGAATTCATATACTAATCAATAATCACAAGTAATTTTACCACACTGAACAATATAAATAACTATAGTGTAAGTTGTAGGTCAGTGATCTTTGATAATCGGCGAGACCACCCGCAAGCCATTGATCTCTAAGCTCTAAGAAAAAAACTAACCCCTTGTAAAAATAAATAACTAGCGGCGATGTTTAATAACGAAAAACATTGTAGATTACGCAAGATGTGTACTCGATGACCTTATTTGAAATGGTCAATGACCCCACCTAAATTTGGAGAGGACAATAACCATTTATTCTGTTGAGATCAATTTTCTATTGATTAATAAGTTAAGAGTGAATAATCAAGTTTCCAAATGCAAGTTTGATGGCTGGGCAATTGACCTATTACCTTCACGTGTCAACTACTTCCTAGTAGAAGATTAACCCGTTAAGGTACCTTGTTTTATTGACTCTAATGCCACTTATAATTGTGATATTGATCAATAATCTATCCGCAAAATAAACAACATAATTTTATAACTATAAGTACCGTTGGGTCATACATTATTTTTCAAGAGTAAACCATCCACAGATAGATTATCAATTCTCTTGGGCCTCATCACCTCGCTTTGCACGATCAAGGGCTCAAAAAATTATATTAATCAATACTTAACCGACGAGAGTAAATAATATCCAGTTTTATAAAAATAATTATTGTCGTTGGGAATCGATCAACTACTAGAAAAAAAAATCCTTACTAGTTAAGCCCTTTATGTGTTAAACTTACTGTTTACAAGTTACCGTTTGGGTATTGATCTATAATTATTTTCAGCGATTAATTACCTACTAACAAGAGCAAATGACCCTCCATTTTCAAAAGCCTCACGTTGGGTTAGTGGCCCATGATTATTGTCGGAAGTTAATCAGCTACAGTAAGAGACATGACCCCTGCTTAATGTATAATCCTCCTAGAGGTCATTATTTACTGTTATTTGTTGAAGTAAATGCCTTTTAGAATTCTAATCTTAATCAACATTCAATCGCGAGTGAGTAACGTTCTGTTATTTGTCCATTATTTACTGTCTTTTGATGAGATACATAGTTCCATTAATTAATAACCAAATCGCAAGAGCGGATAATAATCAATTTATCAAATAGAATATCCCGTTTTAATGATCTCCCCGTTAAGGTAAATTATGTACTACGTTAATGTTTTTATAATTTTGATATCAATCGATTTATTCGCAGTGTAGTTTTTAACGTGTGTTTCATATTTAAAATCAACATTTAATGTTAATCCGGAATTTTTTGCTTCATCTACAAACTCTACCTCCTATACTTGTATTTAACATAGCCATAACTTCTAATCGTTGATCAGAATTGTGTAGTCCTCCAAAAAGTAATACCTTGCATTTGTAGAAATTAGATGCAAATAATGTACAGCTGCGTATTTGATGAAATCATTTAGGTGTTCATTTATACGTTGATTAGCTATAGTAATGTTGTTTATATTAGCCGTATAAATAAGAGGCTCGAAAATAGACCCCTGTGGTACTCCATTATACATTTTAGCTTCTTCTGAAAGTGCATCATCAATGGATACGATTCGAGTTCTATTCTTAAGGTAAGCAGGGAGGGAGGGAGAGAGGGGGGGGGGGGAGAGAACCCTGTGGTACTCGATTATACATTTTAGTTTCTTCTGAAAGTTCATCATCAATGGATACGATTCGAGTTCTACTCATAAGGTAGACAGGGAGGGAGGGAGGGAAGGAAGGAGGGAGGGAGAGAGATAACTTAGTAGCACTTTGATTAAGTCAGTATAACACAGTATAGCTAACATCACGTTCAGATAATCCTTTTGGTTTATGCCTGACATAATGTCATCTGTCACTTGAATTGAGGCCTTTCCACAACTATAAACTTTCCTGAAACTGGATAGCACTTCAGGAAGGGTCATAAAACTATCAAAGTATACTTTTATTTGAAAAAATAGAACCTTTCCAAACATGTTTGAAACTGTGGGTGAGTAGAATTATAATATTGTTGAAGATCCGTATTTACGTTATGTTTTACAGTAGAAGATCTGAAAATTTAGTTAATTTGACTAATGTTATTTAAACGGGAAGACAAAGTGATGAGTGCGGATTTACGTTGTAATATAACCGATTATACGAAATTGTCACGTTTTTGGATGTTCTCACTTTGAAATCATTTTGTGGCGATTGGTCATGGGTATAGGGAAAGTAAATACATTTTTACAATTTCTCGAAAAAGTGATTTCTAATAACGCCCATATTGCTATAGCCTTCCATTAAAACGTCGACTTAGTAGGGGTCGCTCGATTAAGGTCAAAATAACATTTTTTACTTGGTATGCTATGAATGAGCGAAAACAGGTTCAAAAAAGATTATACCGTTTATCCTATAATCTCGGTCACGGACATTGACCTCAATTTCTGAGGAATAAGTCATAGGTTGACGTCAATAAATTTTATATTTGAAATAAATCATTTCGAGTGAGACGCGTTTTATCATAGTTATCAATTAAAAATTTTTACCTTTGACTTTGAAACAGTAGGAGTCGAGCTGCTACTAGCAGGAATAAATTTAAACTTAATCATTCTCTTGGGTATTATTTACATACTTAAAGTTAATAATTTTTTAAATTTTTATGTTTATCAATACCGAAACTGCAAGATTGAACACCCTCCAAGTACCGACATCGGGCCAGTGACCTAACAAGTTATTTTTTGAGCTCAATATCATTGACCTCTGGTTCTGGTATGATCCTCTGAACTGTTATTAATTACACTGGTTTGTTAAATAGAATGCATCTTAGAACTATGATATTAATCAATATTCAATCGCCAAAAGTGAATAACTTTGTAGTTTGCTCAATTGAACACGAGTTTAGAACGCTCCGCACTTTGCAAAATGAGTGAACGCTAGTAAGAACATACTCAATGGTTAATAGTTTTTCTGTTATACCTAACGTTACCTGGTAGCTAAATTTATACCAAAATTAATATCAGATTAACCTTGTATGTGTGTCCTTACCCGTTTTACTATTATCTGCTACCAACAGACTTGTGTTTGGCATCTGTTGGTATTAACAAGAGAAGATCAAAGCACGGGATGCTTTCATTTTTATGACGGTCAAATAATGTTAAATTTAGAAATACATTTCTATTTTGGAATGGACCGTATGAATTTAATTTTTAACGTAAAATCGTATGTTTTCCTATCAGAATTCGGCCATGTTTTAATATTGTAATTAATAATTTTGTGAAACTTAACCATTTTAGTTTCAAAGCTTTTCATAAAATCAGACGTTGTTTATACAAATCAAAACAATTAAGACAAAATTGTTTTTAAAGCTTCATGAAATTCTTTAATACTTTTTTTGTAATTTGCTTCCATTTTGATTATTTAATAGACATACTATCTTCACCAGGAACGTTTACCGCTACGTTATTAAATTATGAAACTAGCTCTCCAATTTGTTTATACTGTCTTCTCATATAACACAGTTAATTAAATAAGGACGGTGAACATAGTGCATTTGACGAAATCAATATACGGTATTGAATAAGTAAATGTAGCAGAAAGAGTAAACCTATAAACGAGAAATCAATTCGTTTTATACGCATATGAATTTAATTCTCATTTGACTAATTCTACATAACCGCCATTTATTTGTTAATCCTTTGACTGTTTCATCATTTCTTACATTTACTTCTTTTAATTATCACAAGGAATACGTTATACAACATGTATGCAGAAAGTGAGTAATATTACATCACGATCTTTTGCACATGTTTGACATACTAATTTATTTACAGAAAAATATGACACAGTTGCAAGTTTAAATGCAGAAATACTTTCATACTCACATATTAACAAGTGACGGAAGTCTTCATCGTGAAATCCCGTCGAAAGGATTCAAATTAAAAAAAGACTCCAACCGTAGAGCTTTATTGGAAAAAAGTTACATCGCAGAAATACGAATTAAATTTCTTAAACAATACATTAAAGAGATCAATTCACCTAATCGTTAACGGCCAATACAGAATCAAATCAGTCACGACCCCCACACTCTTCAAAACCGAGCTGGATGGTGTAATTAAGTCACATCAAATACAAAAGAGGTACGAAGTAGATGAAATAATAAGAAGCTATGGACACGAAGTATTAAGATTACCGTCATATCACTGTGAGTTTAATGCGATATAATTAGTATGGGCACACGCAAAGGGATACTATGACAAGCATATTAGACGAGATGGCTATAAAGATGAGCACGTAATTGCTATGTGGAACGAAGCTTTACAGCAGTGTGATGAAACCATATGGGCTAATTGTGCGCGACATCCCGAAGAAACAATAAAGCAATGGTATAAACGGGAAGAAATATTGGACATCACAGTTGACAAACTGATTATTAACATCGGAAACTATTCTGAAAGCTCGGATGTAGATAGTGACTCCGATTAGAAGTTTTACACTTTGACAACCATGTTTCTACAACTACAATTAGTAATACAAGTGTGTTAGTTCACATTTAATGCAATTTTTATTAGTAATGTATTTCAATTATGTAAGCACAATATATTTTGTGGTAAAATGCTTCTCAACATGTTAATTCACACATTTCCCATAGAATATATGTTCCACATAACTTAACATCCATTTTGTGTAATAATGTTACCATCTTATTGTGGGCCATCATTGCTACTGAATTGGTAACAACAATAAGAAATTATGATCATGAAACGTACTAGCCTTAAGAGGTGTAAATAGCGTAGCTCGACAGTTGTTCGATGCAAATTGTTTAACCTATAAATTGAATCTCTAATTATCAATTGTATGATTGTGCATCAGCAACTTACAACACAACTTGATTATCTTCGATTTTCGTCTTTTGTGACAGAATTTGGATCAAACAAAAGGCGACTAGATCAAATTTTCATTTTTAAAATTAAGACATTACGAACTACCACAAAAATCCCTAAACTAAAGTAAACATTTTTGTTTAAAAACGGCATATAAAAAGGGCAAATTACAAAAAATAGAATAAAAACGTGTTTCATTAGACCTTGAAGCACTCATTCTTTAAAAAACTCGTGGCTACGCCATTCGCTTTTTAAAGCTTGAATTCCTGCTTTAATAAAGAAGTAAAAAACCATAAAATTAATAGTTACTGGTAGTTTGCTCTGATGAAACAATTACAACGATGATTACAATTGAAAAAACTAGTCAGCCAAATCGAAAAACTTTCCCACCTTCGGTTATTTGTGTCGATTCAATCAAAAACAGGTGACAAAGTTAAAAACAATTCACACGAATTAACAATGAATTTAAGCAAAAGAAAGAAAAATGTTTGATTGGAAATGAATAAATCTAGTTTTTAATTACATGTATAAGGATAAAACGCCATTCCCAGGATACTTTAATTATAATTTATAAATTTGTAAATTCAAACGTTTTTATCGCTAAAGTCAGTATTGCCACCATAAAGTCAGTTACAAATTTTGAAATACTCAAATTTACAACTATGGGGCTATTTAAAAGATTGTATATTTTGTATTAAAAAATATTTCCTTGTGACTTTGAAAAACTCTAAATTATTTTAATTAAAATGATTAAATGAGTATTTAATGTTAATATTGTCAAATCCCCTTCCTCAACATTAATAAATTGTCCCACCAGATTATATCTTCAACATCTTATTACATATCCGTGATTAATTTTTGAATTATTCATTATCCAATACTATTAAGTCTGTTTATCTTCTCTAAAACAAAAAATTGCCAGACATCACAATCGTGTTAACTAAAAAATAAAACGACTAAGCCGAAATTACAATAAAAAAAGATTTATTACAATATTTATGTTTTAAATGCTTCTGTGAAATAGTATATTATATAACGAGCTACGAAAGTGATAGTTATCGCACAAGCGGGAATTTTCAAACGAGGGTGCCATTCCGAGTGTGGGAATCCCGCGAGTGCAGGATACACTTTCGTGCGAGCTTAATGGACACTATTTTTTCTACGAACAGTCTCCTTAATGTTTTATTGATCACAAATTAAACAATTACAAAATATACTTTACGTAAATAGCAGTAAGAGTGGCAACTTAGATCACGACCAAATACCCAGTAAGGCCGATCACAACCGGTAGTTGCTACCATAACTTATGTTATGTATAAGACGAACAGTAATCTTAAACGGGTGTCGTATAAATAATTCAACCACTTTATGATTAAATAAGTCTAGTCCAAGCTATAATTAGCTATAGAAAACAATGGATAACTAGAAGATTTTATGTTACTATGCTCATCTGTAGATTAATAGGTCCAGATTCAATAATATTTGATTTGCTTATTAACAAAATAGAATTGCTTCGATATTTTCGCTTTACAAAAAAAGGTGTTGCTTCAAACCTGAATATAAATAATGTAATCTCGAACGCCAACTTATTTTTAAGGAACAAATAAACCTTAAAAATAGAAAAGTCACAAAAACTCATGAAAATAACAAGTAAAAAATAATGACCACAATGAGTTTTATTACGATACTTAAATTTGATTATAATGGACGATCTCTTAAAAACTAATGTTAGTGATTCTTAATTAATTGCCTTAAACTATAATGTGAATTAATTAACAATATGAAATACCTGGAGTGAATTTCTTTTAGATTTTGGGCGTCACTGGAACTTCAGCAGATAAGGGGATGCTGTCGACTCACCACTTTAAATCTACTGCGCAATTTTAATGGAAGTTGAAGTAAACATCAGATTGATATGCTGGTAATTCCAAATATATAGAAATTTCTTTATAAACATCCAAACTGAATTGATTTTGTATGGTGCAAAGTAAAATTTGGTAATTGAAACCCCACTGCGTATTAGCAAAGCTATTACATCATCTTCCAAAGTTAACGTTAAAATAAAATTAAACCCAAAGTAAAAATTAGTGGTAAGAGTAGTAAAATGGAGTTGATTGAAATGTAAATCTCTCAAATTTCCGTATGATAAATTTAATAGCCCACCATATAAATGTGGCACTCTAAAAAAAAAAAAATTAAAGCGAAAATGGCTTCTACTTAAACACGTAGTTCAAGTAATAAATGAAGGACGCTCAAAGTAACCCTGCGCAATGACCGTAAATGACTCAAAGCGCGGAAAGGGATGTGAAGTGAATAATTGAAATAATTTATAAAACAGCTAATATGGACACTTCCACGCCAATAAGGTATGCAACCAACGCTACACGAAATGCATTTAAGTTGCCAATATGAACGTAAAAAGGTTTGTTACAACAGATCTTGCTTACAGATCTAGTACGTAGGGAAAAGAATAGAAAAAAAAACAATATCTGTCGGTTGTTTACATTTTCGGTAGAAAAATAATATTTGGAGAATTGTGAGAATAAAAGTTCATTTAAAATCCAGCTGTATTTTCTTATATTTATGCAAGGACATAACAGTTTGGCGACGAGGTAGAAAGAATTCACGTTGGTTACAGCCAATATGCTTTGATACTTTAATAGATGCTGATTGAAATACAAGTATTATGCCTGACGAAAGACATAAAGAAGGTACGTCTTCAGTTACTGAAACTGTACAACATTCTGCCCAAACAGTATTCTCAATAGAATCTTTCGATATCACTAAGAAATTTGATGAGGCTGGAAAGTGCTTTTAAGGTATTTGCAATGCCACTAGATAAAAACAGGCTTACTTATTACATTACATGGGGCCTACGGCATACGACGTACTTTGCGATAAATTATCCCCTGCCTCTCCAGAGGCCAAGTCTTGTGAAGAATTGGTGGAGATGATGAAAAATCATTACAACCCCGAGCCATTAGAAATTGCCGAAATATTTAACTGCTCTACAGAGTATGGCAAATAGATGTCAGTTTAGTAACTATTTAAAAAGGGCGTTAAGGAATCAATTTGTGTTCGGATTGCAAAATGAAAATATTCAGTTCAGCATTTAGCTAATTCATGCCTTATGAAAAATGCAATATGCCATAAATGTAAGCAAAAGGGTCACCTAGGTAAGATTTGTATGCAGGTCAAAACTGTTGCAACAGAAGGTAAAATTGAGGAGGTCCAGGTAAATGAAATATTTTACAAGTCCAATGTGAACATGTTCAGTTTAGAGATAAATTGATACTACCACTGAGGGTAAATTAGGTAAATATACCTTTTGAGATTCATTCAGGTGCTGCTGTGACTTTGCTCAATGATACTGATTTTAAAAATCTTAAATTAAACAGTACAGATTTAAAACTTGTTACTTACGGTGGCCAACCATTAGGCATATTGGGTTACGCACTAGTTGACGTTAAGTATGAGAATAAAATTAGATTGCTTAATATTTGTTGTCAATCCAAATAAACAACCTCTTTTGGGAAGAGAATGGATTAGACAGTTAGGTTTGGATCTGAATAATGAAGTTGCGCAAATAAATAATTTGCCAGATTCAAAGTTAGATTTTCTTTTTCAAAAGTATATCTTGGTGTTCAAAAAAAATATGGGAGGGTTGTAGGTCTCAGGTTAGGTTAAAAGTTAAACCTGATATACCAAAATTCTTTATAAAAGCTAGGCGAGTACCTCTTGCTTTAATGCCTAAAGCAGAGGAAGAAATTGCATTTTTAGAAAAAGAGGGTGTGTTAGAAACGGTAATGAGTTCAGAATTTGCAACGCCCATAGTTCCTGTTTTAAAGGCTAACGGTACGGTTACAATTTGTGGTGATTTTAAAAGTACATTAAATCACTATCTTGTAGTGGACGAGTACCCTTTACCTACGATACACGGATTGTTTTCTTCAATGACAGGGGGGATAAGTCCACTAAAATAGATTTGAAACAAGCTTACTTACAAACGGAAGTGCATCCTGATGATAAAAAACATTTAACTTTAAGTACACCTAAAGGACTATTTCAAAGTACACGGTTAATGTATGGTTTAGCTAGTGCGCCTGTTATAAAGCAGAGGGGAAATTTAAAACTTACTAAAAGATATGATGATATAAAAATGACTGCACCAAATGATGATATCCATTTCCAAAGATTAGAATCTGGTATTGCTAGGTTACATAATCATAATGTAAGAATTAATTTTCCAAAACGTCAATTTCTAAATAATTCAATTGAATATTGTGGTTACTTAATTGATAAAACAGGTATACATAAAACTACGGCCATAATGGAAGCTATACAAAAATCTAGAATACCTACAAATAAAACTGAGGTTAGAGCTTTTGTTAGATTGATCAACTACTATGGCCGATTTTTAAAAATTTTTAGTGATATACTACATTTCATTTACAATTTGTTAAAAGATAACACTAAATTTTCATAGACTAAAGAATGTTGCAATGAGCGTAATACCCTTGGATATTACTTTTGTTGGTTTAACCCGCTACAAAGAATAAGGTTTGAGTTCTTTTAAACTTGTTTATAATTTCAACATTATTGAATAAAATTTGATATTGTTATTGTGAAACTGAAAATGATTGTTTTTTAATACATTTTATTAAAACTGAATGGGTTCAATTTATACAGATATCATTTACTAGTTAAATTTTACTTCACTTGCCATTTAATTTCAGTTTGTGTAAATGAATTTTAAGATTTACGTTTGCGAATTGGTTGCGGCGACTAGCTCAAAGTTAAAATAAAGAAATTATCACTATTATCATTTACCAATGCTCATTTCGATTTATTTATTTATCTGGATTCCTATTCAGTTGACCTCTTTCTGCATGTTAAATATTTGTATAAACTTTTAATATTAATAATCTTTAGCAATAAAAGTAAATCAAATGTTATAATCATTTAATTAAATTCCAAATCCGAACGAAAATGCATCAATACGTTGTTTACAACTATATATAAAAATCAAACCTATATCTAAAATAACCTTCTTAAAACAAATAAATTTTTTTATCAGAATTAAACTCATTGTTTTTCGTTTAATTATAATGTTTAAATTTAAAGTTCAGAGGAAATTAAATACAGAAGTATTTATTTATTCACACCATCAAAAGGTTCTTACTTGTTGTTTTTGTTGAAAAACCGATTATGTATACTTGCGTTCCTTTGACCGGTGAAGAGGCCTCAGGTTTTGAGACTGCTGGCGCCTTGCTCTCTTTGTTCTTTTCAATATCTTCTTTGGATCTTTGTTGTGGATGAATACGATTCTAATTTTCTTCCCACAAATTAATGATTTGTGTAAGTTATTGCTTGATATATTTACACTATCCAGTTTTTACTTAATTATTTAACTTCAACGACAAACAACTTGCGCTACAAGCTGCAATATCCAATCGTATTACTCATCATTAACACTTCGAGTTATTATTCTTTATACTTTGATTTACCAATTTGGATCGATTACTGTCTTTTATATTTATTGTTCACTATTTACATACAATTGATTACCGTTCTGATACATACAAACGTGCTATCTTCACTTATTACGTCACCTTTAATGCGAATCTCAAATTATGGTGCAATCCTTTGTATTATCACCAACTTGCTATTACTTGCACTTTTATTATTTTAATAAGGAAGGTATTTTTCTACTTCTTCCGACCGACAACTATCAACTCTGATAAAAAAAACTGCCAGTTACTTTGACAGCGTGTCATCCCTTCCAACACATCAATGCACTTGCAAATGCCGCGTATTTTAAATATCTTCAAATTGAATAATAGGTAACTTATTGAAATAAACTCAAGCTTTTCATCTTAATATTAATTACATTCAAATACAAATAAACAATAACCATTTCTTGATCCAGGAAAATAATGTATGAATATCTAATCAAGTATGATTTAATAAATCAAGTATAATTTGATTTTTTAAAGCTTCCGTTACAATGTCAACAAGCCTTTGAAATGGTCAAACAAGAGATACTATCAGACAGGATCCTTGCACATTTTTCTTTACCTCTTGTTTTGGTTGCTGGTGCAAGCCCATACGCTGTGGCTGCTGTTTTGTCACATATGTACGTAAATGGTACAGAACGTCCCATTCAATTTGCTTCACACTTTGCATTGTTTAGCAAAAATATGCTCAAATTGATAAAGAAGCGTATGCTATAATTTTCGGTGTTAAAAAATTTATTAGTACCTATATGGTAGACCGTCTACTTTATTGGTTGATAATAAACCATTAGTCCAAATTTTCTCACCTGCAAAAAGTTTGCTTACTCTTACAACTGTTTGTATGCAACATTATGTCTTATTTTTACAAAGTTTTAATTATAAAATAAAATACAAAGTTGCATGCCAATGCTGAAGCATTGTCTAGGTTACCCGTAAAAGATTATTCAAAATATAATTATGACGTTGCAGATATTTTCGAAATTTTTCAAATAGACACGTTACCTATTACAATTACTGAATTGCGAAGAGAAACTGTAGATGATGATGAATTATATAATTTATTAAAATGTTTACAGTCGGGAATAGAAATAAAGCCTTGCTATACATTTAATGTTCCACGAATTGAATTTACTTTACAAAATGATTGTATGTTAAGAAACGATAGTGTAGTAATTCTGGAGAAACTACGTCTTAAAGTTTTAAATGAATTATATGCAGCTCATTTTGGTGTGGTCAAAATGAAATCTTTAGCCAAATCCACTGTTGGTGGCCAGGTATCTCTAAGGATATCGAAGATTTGTGTAAAAATTGAAATGAATGCAATGAACACAAAAACAATCAAGTTAAGATACCTTGGCAATTGGCCACTGCCCCCTTTGAGCGTGTGCATGTGGATTTTGCAGGTCCATTCATGATTAAAAATTATTTTATATTAGTAGATGCTTATACACGTTGGCCGAAAGTACAAATAGTAAATTAGGCAAAGTGCCCTATACAATCAGATTGGATGTTGGTCAAAATTGGAAAAGACATGTTGATAAGTTAAGATTAATGGGGGAAAACACGCCCCCACAGTTTATACGTACTATGGCTAGTACGGTTGAAATTACACAAATAATAATTGTATATCAAAGTTATATAATAATCCTTATAATTCTATTCAGACTGAAAACGACATAAATGAAAGTGTTTCGCAAAAATCACCAGCACATGAATCTGAAGTAATAAAAAACTCACCCGATTCATCTGCAGATATTGAAGAGCCAACAGATGTTTGCAATTCCACTATACCTGTATACAGTGCGAGTGTACGAGGGTTGCTATTTATGTATTGAGAATAGGAAGAATAAACAAGCCTTTAAGATCTATACACTTTTGCATGCGATTGAACCACCCTTCAAAGCACTTTGTCCAGTCATGCGTTTTGAAGGCCTCAACTGCTTCTTCGGGCGATGAAAATCGTTGTCCATGCAGTTTATCTTTAATTAGTGGGAACAAGAAGAAGTCATTGGGTGCCAAGTCGGGGCTGTAAGGCGGATGACCCATCAATTCGATCTTTTGTGTGTCCAAATACTCGTTTGTTGCATGTGATGTGTGTGAGCTGGCATTGACGTGATGCAAAATAATTCATCGTTTTGGGTTAGTTTCTCTCAATTTACCGAAAACTTCAGGCAAAAAAATGGTCGTATACCACGCTGAATTAACGGTCTTTTGATTTTCGAGAGCCACAGTTACCACAGGACCGGTTTTCGTGAAGAAAAACGCCACCATTTGCTTCTTAACGCTTCGAGAACAAAAAACTTTTGTTGGCTTTGCTTCACATTGAAACACCCAAACTGTTGACTGGCCTTTTTTTTGGTTCATACGCATAAATCCACGACTCGTCACCTGTGACGATGTTGTATACCGCTTTGGGTGCACTATAGTTGTATTTTGAAATCATTTTATGGCACCAATCGACACTAGCATTTTTTTCAGCATCTGACAACAAATGTGGAATCCAACGTGCACACAGCTTCCGAACACACAAATGTTCGTGCAAAATCTTATGTATGCTGGTCATACTAATGCTTAAACATCTCTCGATTTCGTGATATCTCACATGGCGATCTTATTCAATTAGTTTTCGCACAGCATCGACATTTTCCGGCACAACGACTGATTTTGGACGACACTCTTTAACTTCATCCGTGAGCGAACTATGTCCACGTTTGAATTCAGTGTACCAGCGATATACAGTGGCTGTGGATGGCGCTTTATCGCCAAAAGTTGAATTCAGTTGATTGATGCATTGTTCTTGAGTTAGACCACGTCGAAAGTCATAATAAATCATAGCTCGAAAATTTTCACGAGTTGATTCCATATTTTGGCTGAGATGAAATTTTCAACTTACTGTAAACAACACAAATACTGCTCGCACGACAAAACGTTCTGAGTACGCATAACCTCAAAAATGTCAAACTTTATGATGACAGTGACAAATTTCACCTGGCAATACTAGTGTTGCCAATTCTGAATACATAAATAGTATCCCTCGTAAAGTCTGGAACTATCGCAATAAATCGTTTATTAAACGTTTTTGAAAAATCCTCAAACACGTCAATTTTTATCTGAAATGAGATATATTTTACTGTGGTCGTCACTTAAAGATCGTCTTTTGTTTTTGAGTTGTGACGTAAGTGATAATTTTTTTGAATGGAAACCCTAATGTTTTATGATGCATTTGGAAAGAGCATGAAATTGTAAGATCAAATATGCTAAACAAGTATGGTACTGTATTTTGAAATTTCCGAGATAATTGCCGTTAAAGTTTTAAAACAAAAATCTAATAACAATCGAGAGTTCCAAGTTTTAATTAAAAAATCAAGTAGCCATGTAACAATTGACAGCGTTAAAATTATGACAGTTCTTTATCAGTTTGTTTTATCTGTTTTTATTGTGGGCTTTTTTACGTAATTCAGTAAATAATGGTGGGATATTTGACTGAAAAAGAGCGAATTGAAATTTTAATATTGAGGGGATGTGGCGACCGTACTAGAACACAATAAGAGGTTTGTAAGATATTTAATAACAAGTATCCTGATAAAGAGCGACAGTTTCCAAAATAGGAAGAAAGTTTTCTAAACTCGGGCATGTGAGAGATCGCCATAGGGGTCGTTGTCCAAAGGTCAGTTATAAAGATTTTAAAGAAATATAAATGGCATCCCTACAAAGTTCAATTAGTGCAAGAGCTTAACGGAGATGATCCTGAACGCATAACAGAGTTCTGTGAGGTAATGATGGAGCGGTGCAATATCGATGGCGACTTTTCAAATCGCATCATTTTTTCGTATGGAGCAACATTTCACCTTAATGGAACAGTGAATTGTCATAACTATCGATATTGGGCACCTGAAAATCCGCGCTGGATGAACGAGACGCACACGTAGTTTCCTCAAAAACTCAACGTTTGGGCAGGAATTGTTGGGGATAGAATTCAAGGACCATTCGAGGGTTCATTGACAAGTGAAAAGTATTTGAATTTCTTAATAAACGATTTAATTTCTGCTCTTGCGGTTCTTTATTCGAACAATGAAGATCCGGATCTACCAAGCGATACATTATGGTTTCAGCAAGATGGTGCTCTGGCACATTTTGCTATTGGTGTTAGGAATTATTTAAACGAAATTTTTCCTGGTAGATGGACCTGGTAGATCGACCTAACTCCGATGGATTTTTTTAATGGGGCTATCTAAGAGTAAGGTTTACATAAACCGCCCACAGACAGTAGAAGAGCTACGGCAAAGAATTCGCACAGAAATAAGATTAATTCCACCCGAGACTTTGCATAAAGTTCGTGACGAATTTCAGTACAGACTCGGGTACTGCCCTGCACAAAATTGTGGTCAATTCGAACATTTAATTTAATTGTTTTTCTTTACTTTGTTATTCCTTGTTTCTTTTGTATTTCATAATAATTTCAATAGGTACATTATACGCAATGAAAAAGTAAATAAGCTATCAAATCAATGACCTATTTGACGTGTTTTCGATTTTTCATTACTATTATTTACAATATCTTCCAAATTGAAAAACTCAATATCAGACTTTTTTAGTATATTTCATGTTTTCCAAGTTCACCATAAAAAATTATGGTTTTCATTTAAAAAAAATTATCGTTTACGTTATAACTCAAAAACAAAAGACGATCTTTAAGTGACGATTACAGTAAAATATGTCTCATTTAAGATAAAAATTCACGTGTTCGAGGATTTTTTTCAAAAACGTTTAGTAAAAGATTTATTGCGATAGTTCCAGACTTCGCACTCGCACTGTATAAGTCTACCGGTGATGTACCCTAACGTAAGTCTAAGTGTACTATTAAAATTCCATGTAAGTTAGATCTGTAAAGTTATTTCTGAGTTAAAGTTTTTTTTTGTTGTTATCATTTTTAAGAGATGTTATGTATAAGACGAACAGATCTCGCTTACAGATTTACAGATTCACCGAAATGGTAGCGTAGTGGTGACACGATCTGCTTAGCATTCGGGAGGTAATGGGTTCGATTCCCGTTACCATTTACCTTGTAAGGTACATTTTTTTCAGGGGGTTTTCCTCATACATATGTAGCGGCATGCACACCATGTGCGACTGCTTAGGCGAATCCTGGGGTAGTATTTTCCCCCTCAGAATCCTAACTCCGTTCCTTCCGATCCTATCCTGACCCCACCCATCCTTAATTCCACCGTACAATATATACGTACTACAGTCTGCCCCAATATCTAACCTGAATGTTACAATTTAATTCATGATTTAAAATGCACTTTTCCACTCATTGTTCCGATTCATCTATTTTATGCAAATTCCTTACAAGCATATTTTCATCTGTACTTGCTTTTCTATCAAATTACGTACCGAGCCGGTAGCTTAGTGGTGACACGATCTGCTTAGCATTCGGGAGGTAATGGGTTCGATTCCCGTTATCCGCCTACCTTGTATGAGGTTTTTTCAGGGGGTTTTCCTCATACACATGTAGCGGCATGGTCACTGCGTATATGCACACCATGTGCGGCTGCTTAGGCGAATGCTGGGTTAGTATTTTCCCCGTCAGAACCCTAACTCCGTTCCTTCCGATCCTATCCTGACCACACCCATCCTTAACCCCACCATGCATATATACGCAATGTATGTATGTATGCTGGGAATCCACGATTGTGGGTGAAGGAGCTCGGAAAGCTCGACCAGCCCGCCCTCCCCCTTGGGGAGGAAATGAAATACGTGGCCTTTTCCTTTTCCTTACGGATTTAGTACGTAGTGAAAAGAATAAAAAAAAATATCTGTCCGTTGTTCACATTTTCGGTAGAAAAATAATATTTGGAGAATTGTGAGAATGAAAGTTCATTAAAATCCAGCTGTATTTTCTTATATTTATGCAAGGACGTAACAACTTATACAAAAGCAATGCGAAAGTGAAACGCACTAGCGTGCGAAAGTTTTATTTTCTGTACGGTTAATTGTGCGATATGAATCAATTTCGTACATTGTCGTAGGAAAAATATTTTGCTTATTAATATTTCAGATTTAGAACTCTAAGTCTGTTAACATTATTAATTATCACTAACACTAAATCTTTGTTAGAAATAAATTAATGTAACTTCAAACCAAATTCCCAAAGTAACACTTCTATAATTATTAAAATTATTTAATATTAATTTTATTTAATAGTTAGATTTATTAAATTAAATAATTAATTAAATAGAAATGTTACTGTGGGAATTTGGTTTAAAGTTCATTAATCTATTTCGATAATTTTTCCCAAATTTAAGTATGGATTTTACGTCTAAATCTTTGTATTTTTTTTTCTCTAGTTAGATATCATAAACTATTAGTCTTATATAGAGCAAGAACACTGACAAATGTTTCCTTATTTTTTTTTAATAAATTTTTTACAGTTGAAAATCTTAATTTTTTTGTACAGTTTGGGGCTAGTTATCTCTGGTGGGACTGAATATAAAAATTTGATTTTTGCAAATGTTGTACACCTATATGATAGAAAAGTACTGTAAATACTTCAACATTGATATTTGACTGTGAACAAAGATATGAATTTTTGAAAATGAGAAAATAATCCACATTATGCTATAATTGATCTTATGGTTGTTGCCCATTTAAATGGTGTATTGTTTCATCGTAATAAAATTTAGTTGTAACCTATATTTAGTTAACACTATCTCCCTATATTTAGTTGGTATTATTTATTTTAGGATAAAATATTAAAGAATACGAGCTTTTGCTTTAGTTCTATGTTTAAAAAATTGATTTAGTCTCAATTAACATTATTATAAGTTCAAAATGATGAAATAAAAATAATAAACATGTGAAGTTTCTCTATTCTTGAGAAGGCTACAGTTTTGTGCATTGAATTTAGTCCTCAAGACAAGTGTGTACTGGATCTCAGAGGACAAGAGTAACAAGTCTGCACAAGAGCCCAGTAGGCAATGACAAGTCTGTACACATGAACCGTGTACCCCCACTAAATTTGCTGGGTGTGGCATTGTTTTAGTTACAATGACTGAGTTACTGTAGTTTTAGTCAGTCTGTTCAGAAACCTTTATTAGAGTGGATGTACATACTCGACATAGAGAGTGTAGAATATTTTATGTGCCTATGTCGTGAGTGTAATTTTTAATTAACTAAAATAATGTTTTGCACCGTAGAGATTAAAACATGTATTTTACTTCCTCGTTTTAGAGACTGAAGTGCCACTTTTACACTCTTGGGACATACATTTTTTAATCCCTAAAATAAGGGAGTAAAATGCATGTTTTAATCTCCTAATGCCTAATCCATTTTTCTGTTTTGCAAAAAAACAATAATAAAATGTTCTATTGTAATAAATCAGTCTTTGATTTTTAGTGTCAAGTGAGTGTCAAAGTCAAAGTTTCATTTTTTTATTATACGTTGCCACAAGAGTCATATTTTAACAACGTCCTCAAAACGTTGCTGTGGATCAATGGTAGAGCGCCCACTTTGTAAGCAAGAGGACCTGGTTTTAAATCTCGAGTAAGATCGTTTTTTTTTCAGCAACTTTTTATAACTATTAAGTATTAATGGGTTTCTTTCCACTTAACTATTAAAATTTAATAATAAACATAAATTTGAAAGTTTTTTCCCATTTTAAAATATTTTTTCTACGTTCATGCAAAAAACAAAGCTTTATTGAATCAAAATGTGGTTCTTTATTGCACTCAGTGCAATAATAGTATATTATTTTATATCTGTATTTTGCCGGACTCACTACGTTCGTCCGTCAAACCTAAAAATTCGCCACAAAAAGTGTCACTTTGCTCCGCATAAAATATACTATTTTTTCTTCAGACATTTTTTACACTTAAATGTGAAATAAAGAAAAATAATTAGGTTGTGAAAATGAGGAATAGTTAGATTTACTTAGCGTGCTCTGGCAAGCAGCAGTAGACGTTGCTAGGTTTCGTTGAAAACGATGCATTAAACAAGTTGAAAATTGTGAAGATTCTCCGTGTTATTGTACGTATTTTGTTAAACTTTTTGTTCCTATTTGTGTAAATTAAAATATTACATTGTTGGTATACCGTAATGTTAGCTTATTTTGCCGAATTAGCAACAAAATGAAAAGCTCGACAATGTGGTCCCAATATTTGATGATAAAATCATTATTGAGCATTCGGCATGGCGTAGATATAAGCAAATACTTGAAACCTCGTGCATATCTAAAGAAGCAGAATGAAGGATACACCCCAAAGCAGGCCAAAGTATTTACAAAAGACCAATTTAACAAATTTTTATCGGAAGCGCCAGACGAAAAATACTTGGCAATGAATGCAAGTTTTACAAATAGAATGAAAACAAGTCTTTATATTTTGTATTTTTTTAGATAGTTTTGATTATTGGTATCTCAGGGGCATGTCGTTGCGATGAATTGGTGAAGATGAAGGTAGACGACATTGAGAACCTGAAAACTCTGCTACATATTAAAATTCCAGATAGCAAAACAAAAAAAATTAAATCATTTACAGTTGTAGGGCAATCTTTCCTAAATTTATATAACAAATATGTTGCTTTGCGCCCACGAGATAAGAATGATCGCCGATTTTTTTTGAAATATGAAAATGGAAAATGCTCAAGAGCGGTAATGGGAATCCATAAAATAAGTAGTGTTCCTAGGGAGGTAGCTTTTTTCTTAAAATTAGCGAACTATACAGAATACACAGGGCATTGTCTAAGAAGAACCTCAGCTAGACTGTTGGTGGACGGCGGCGCAGATTTAATGCGCTTGAAGCGCCATGGTGGCTGGAAATCCAGCACTGTAGCTGAGCGTTATATTGAAGACTCTCTAGCAACAAAAAAAGGGGCAGCCTTGAAAATTCTTGCACCTAGTGCAAGCGTTACGAGTACAGAAGTTCATGTAGAAGAGGAAGAATTAAAGACCATTTCCTTAGAACGCAGCGACACCTCCACTGTTACCTCTGGGGGATTTTATTTTGGAGAAAATGTTAGTTTTAACCATTGTACTTTTAATCTTTATAACTCTAAACAATAAATTTGTTTTCGTTGTTTGTTTGGGTGTTTGAGTTATTAACTTACATTACTTTTGCATCCGCTGCGAGAGGATGCAAAAGACTTTTCCAGCGGCCGGTGAAAATGTCAAACTTTAACGTTGTCAGGTGAAGTTGAAAATGTCATCTTTTATTGACGTCTGAAGAAAAAATGTTTATTGCACTCATCTGTCATTCTACTACAGCGTTTTGTAATCATGACACACATAAAATATTGAAATCGATACAATTTACTTTTCTGTCACGTAAAAATACCTCGAACATACGCAGTCATAGTTACTATTATTTGAACATTGAAACATGAGCTGTCATTGCAACTGCTGTTCTAGAAACTTCAGTCAAAAATTAATTTTGACGAATACACATTTACCGCTATAAAATGAGCAATAATAATGAAAACATTTATGATAGTGATGAAGAAGGATTTGTTGGCACCCCACCAGAGGTTAGTGAAATGGCAAATACGGCGTCTTTAAACTTATTACCCAGCAAATCAAGGAAGCAATATGAAATAAGCTTCAGCCGTTTTAAAGAGTGGTTCTTCGATAAAAAAGGGGTAAATATTACAGAAAATGTGCTTCTTGCATATTTTTCTAAAAGATTCTGGTGGACTCTGATGATTGATATTAAAAAGTACAACAAACTAATGGCATTCATGAAGCAGAACTCTAGGTAAGTCAAAAGTATTTAACAGGGAACAAATTTTTAAATTTCTAAAAGCAGCTTCGGACTCCCAGTATTTGATGATAAAGTAAGTCAGTAATTTTTAGCTTTTGTAAAATATTTTAAAACTGCTTGTTGTAGGTCGCTGCAATATTTGGAATCGCAGGGCATGTCGTAGAGTGGAAAAAGGATTAAATTTGATCGATATATATATATATATATATATATATATATATATATATATATATATAAATAAATACGTGAAATTACGTCCTAAACATATTTCACATAAACGTTTTCTCCATTATCGATGTGAAAATATTAACATATGTTTAGTTGATTACTTGAAATTCTATCTGTTTACACAATATTTATTTAATGCCCATTAAGTTAGCCCCCAGTTTATTAACTATTAGTAGTAACTAACAATGCATAAATAAATAATTTTAATGGCAATCCGAAGGAACACCTACATTGGTTGGGCGACTGCTCAGTCAAAATCTTTCGAAACTGCAAGAGCACTATATTCTGAAACTAGATATTAAAATAAAGAAATAATTTTAATGGCAAACTGAAATAGCACTTAATTTTTTAAATAATGTTTACTCCTGAGAGATAGACCCTTGTACTGACGAATGTTCCAATTCGTTCAAAACGGTACGACCACCTAATTCGCAAACCAGATATTTAAAGAAAGAAATCATTTAATGGTAAACCGAAAAAGCACCTAATTTTTTTAACATAATTTACTTTGAGCATTGGTTCTTTATGCTGAACAGATTTCGATGTAAAGCTAAAAAAACATCAGTTTTTGCACAGTTCCTTACCTATGTGAGGCGGATCGCACGGTTGACAATAAAGTGCAACTTTTTGTAAACATTAATGGTCACTAGAGGCACGGGGTATGTATCAATAAAGATTTAATTTTAGTGACAAGTTGAAAGGCTAATTTATTCTTTGCTGGTAGTACTTGTGAACCACTATCTAGCAATTTGAAAGAGGTCATTTTGAATATCATGTTATCTCTTGAAAATTTCATTTGCAAATTGAAGCACATAATTATGTGGTACTTTTTATGTACCAAACGTTTTGGCAAATTCATTTTTTAATTTGGAAGTTCCAGCTTAATGTTATGTTAGCCGCACCCAAATTAAATCCATTGTTGTGCCAAACAACTGAAGCACTAACTTTTTAACAGTGGCACCTAATTATGATTTGGTAACAAGAATATGTGCAATGGTGGGGGGTGGGGCAAACCAATGAGCGTATTCATGTAAACGTAAAAATCATCAAGCGCTAGATTTATAACAATTAAGTTTATTACTACACGAAATTGTTTGTCAAGCACAATTTATATCAAACCATAACTCGCCATAACAGTTCTAAATGAGTCATGTTACAATTCAAAAATCAGCAGTCACTTCGTTAATAAATACATATGCAGTTGTCGATCATTTCCGAAATTGATTAATTATAAGGGTCTGAAAGGTGAAATATTTAACGTTAATCTTTATGACCCCTTAATGTGTTTATCTCAAGTAGTAAAATCGATTTAGTTTTCAACATCAAGATATCTCTCAGGAAAGATAGAATAGGATGATTTGTTTTTCTATTAAAAGAGTAATAATATAGAAAAATGGCAAGACGATAAGCGTAATGTTATTTCCTATTATTTATTAACAACTCGATTCAATTGGAAGTGGGTAACTAGGAGTGGCCTAACCTCATAAATTCCATAAAATTGATTACATTTTCGATATACGTGAAGCTAGTGGAACAATTACACTGATTAACGCAACTATAAAGTTCGTTTGGAATTTAACGGAAATTTTAACTGAACCAGTATTCGATATCACCCTTTGCTAATCCACATATAAACTAAATTTTTAATTTTTGTGTACAAATTTATCAAGAAAAAAAATGGTTTTTTTATAACGTTTACATCTCAAACATTATTTTATATGACATATGTGCTTTAAGAAGGCCTTCATTCCAAGGTTTAATAAAAAACGAAAATCGCAATAACCGGTATCATAATCATATGATAACAAAAAAAAAAAAAAGTACTATTCTTGAAGCTGAAATAATCTAATAACCATTAATTTATACCTATCATTACAGCATATATATTATACACTACAAAAATTCGTGTAAAAAATTGTTTCTATTTCCAACGAATTTTATCAACACATACTACGATTTGCATTACAATTATGAGAAAAAAGTTAACGTAATTGGAATTCTGTTTAAATCATATTAATGTCAATTTTAATTCTGATTTAAAATAAAATAAGTTTCGAAATTATTTAAAAGGTTTAACAAAATTATATTTCCATCGATCTTACGTAATTCAATTTTACATAAACATATTAAAATTTGTTTTTAACGATTTATCTCACGAGCAAAAAAACCCTAACATGAAAATAGTTTTAATAGATTTTTATCAAAGGGAATAGATCAGATACCTAAGTACGAGCTGTGTAGTAAGTAAATGATTTGATAGTTTATTTAAAAAAACGAGCCCCGAGATATATCCCTGAAGCACATCCTTTTATAGTTTCGCTTGAATGAGCTGATTTAAACAGGTGTATACAAGATTTGATGGTATCAAGAATATCACATTGCAGTGTTATCCCCTACCATGTACGTTGATGTTGTGTACTGAATGTTATAAAAATATGATTAACTACAGAAAAACCGAGAGAATAAAATATGTGGTACTAAACCAATAGCGGTCGTGATTTTGAAATGTAGTCACGTTACAGTATTATTTCGCATTATTGATTGTGTTATATCCATATTAGTAGTACCCGGGCACCATCCCCTCCACTTTTTTTACGTCATAAGCCCCGCCCTCTGGGCCACCTTTGCCGCCACTTTTTATATATGCCAACGTGGGCATCATATTGTTTACACCCGAGAATAAAAAAGATTTTATTTAATCTGTTAATATTTATTAGGGTCCGTTTTTATCAAAGGAGATTGCATAATTGTTATTAAAATTATTATATTTTATAATAAGGGGTCTTGTAAAACGGAAATCTGTTCGCGGCTTCGCCCCTGTCATAAAAATTGTATTTTAATAATGGGGAAGAATTAATAGAGGACATGTAAAGATGACAAGTGTCTTTTTCATAATAAAAAGATTTTATTTAAATTGTTATTAATATTTATTAGGGCCCGTTTTGATTTTTATTTAGGATATAAAAAAGATTATGTTCTATGCAATCTTTAAGACTGCATTTAAGTGCTAGCTCAAATTTTTTCAATGTCTGAATAACTACATCAAAATTGTGACCTTCTACGTTATACATATAAATGAGTAATTAAGTCACATAATTAGTTTGCTTTAAACGATTTTCACTTTGAGAACGTTAAATTATATGATCAAGGTTTAAGTGGAAAATAAAAATTGCATTAATACGATCAATGGTTACACATATGCAATATAGGCTGTTCTGCGTTTCATTGTGTACTCCCTTTAATAGTGTTATTAATTACAAGTAAATATTAAAGGTCGACAGTTAAAATTATGTGTACAAGGTTTAAGTGGAAAATAAATTGCATTAAATGGTTACACATATGCATTACAGTTGTTTTACGCTTCATTGTGTTTTAGTTCAGGGATGACTTTTCTAAAATCAATTGCATTACTTTTAGTACCTAGATTAAATTGCGTAAATTGATTATTGATATGGAATATCATACTTTCTTTAAAAACACAAACATATATTCATAGCCATAAAGCTTATAATACAGATTAACTACTATTTATTTATATAGATCAGGGTCGCAAAAAGGTGCTACAGTAAATTATCGAAAACATCCTCAAATCTAGGAAATCTATAATCTCCTACATTAAATATTAGTGTGAAGACGTTTTAGCCAGTCAAGACTTTTGGGATGGGTGCACCTCCCTTTATGTTCAAAATTAATGGATTAATGGATCTGGATCTTCATACAGAACATCACTACCAGCATCAACTTCACCGCTTTCATCTTGAGCGATTATACTGTAATAGCTTATTAACAAGTAAAAACAGCTAATACCCCTGATACTGCTTCATAATAATACTCATTCGATTGCAATTATGCTTTAAAAAATACATGCAGCGGATAATATACAATCTTTATTTACCGCTATTATTATTACAAAGATATGGAAGTATTCTCAAAATTAGCTAATTTCCCCACACTACCTTGAAATACTACATAGGCTTTCAATTCTTTTTCATCCCTAAAGCTGTGCCGCATACATTTTTCTTGAGATTATCCACTTCCTGATCAGTAGCATGCTTTCTAATACACAAGACAGCATCTTCAATATAGCGGTGTATACGCCGAAAAAATGTCTTGTATCTTCTTCTTTAAGCTAAATTTTGCCTCTATACAACATACAAGCACTACCTCAGCTGAATTACCTCTGTCAACAAAGGAGCTATAATCAAATTATTAGAACACTATCTTTTTAATCCTCGAATTTTTTCCGATAAGGGTCGGCCATGCCATGCTATCACATAAGACGGCATTACATACACACAGGTTGCCTCGGCTGAAATACATCATGTCGAAAAAGAATCTTAGATTTATAAAATGTACGCCCAGGACAGATTGCTCTTTGAATTATGACATTTTTCACTGTTAGTCTTCGACCGTTAGAGGGTGTTCTGATCTGTCATTTTCAAGGCACTTTAACAATATTTATTTATTAAGGATGCAGTTATCTTATACAGTGAGTCCCCGAAGTAATGTCTAAATTTATTTAAAGTTCAGGGGCCTAGTTTTTGCAGAAACGCTCGGGCACGTTGACTTTGGGTACAGGACATGGTACATGAGATTTACTCAGAATTCAAAGCAGATTCAGAAAATGAAATAAAAAACAGGTGTTTCCATTTGACAAAATCAAGTTGGTGGTGGTAAATAATTTTTGGGCCACCTTATATACAAAATTTTACCACTAAAAAAACCGCAGTAAAAGATAAAAATGGACGTGTTCGAGCGTTTCCCCAAAAACTGGACCCTTGAACTTTAAATGAATTTAGACATAACTTCTGGAACTCACTGTATATTAAAATAATTGGGTCATTTAGTTCACGCAGATTGCAAGACAACCGCTTGATGATTCGATATTTTTTTTTTATATGAAGGTAATTTTGCATAGAAGGAAATAACGGAGTCAGAATTTTAAATAAATGTGAAAATTAAATAAATATGATTTAAAATGTTTAAGCTGTATTATCGATATTTTTATAGAAGCGGGCGGTTTTGGAATTTTTTTTATGTTAACATATAATTATGTCTATGAATCTCTATCTGACATGAAGTTTTAAACGTCATTCTGACATAGATTATTGTTTTTGCTTCTACAATGTTGTAAATTTAACTTTAACCGCAGATTTTGCGGGAGAAAAGCTCATTCTTTGCTAAAATTGTACCCCATAGTCGGCTTTATACGTTTATCAAACTGTTATATTAGTTTGTCCATAATTTTAATTCCCAAATTATTAAATCTATAAATTTCATTTTAAATTACTATTGATGTGTACATACTACTAATTTCTAACTATGTGCATCATTTGAATTTTCGAATTATTATTACGTGCATAACTTATTTCTTAAATATTATAATGGAGGATCTTGCTGCTTGGAGGAGAGGTTGGAATTGTATAGAAATACAGTTTATTGTATACGAGGATGTATTGATATATAGTTACCCTAGATTGGTTCCGTGGATAAAGAAAATATTGCGTTCCCACAGCGACGAAGAATAACTTATTAGAAGTGTCAGTGTAAAGTTTCAGGTCAAAAGGTCAAACCAGAGCAATAAAATTTGAAAAAAAAGAATATCGACCGAAATTGTGCAAATTGAAAAATTGGAGTATCGAGCCATTATCAAGTAACTTGTATTTGAAGGGGTTAAGAGGTAATAAGATTTACGAAGATATGCTTAATACCCTTGGCGATCAATGTCCTTCGTATGCGACCGTGAAAAATTGGATTGCACGCTTCAAAAGAGGTACGATGAAAACCTATGGGGAAGGACGGTTTCTGTATCCACCCGTAAATATCGATGCACTGAATATTTTATATGAACGCGTCCGTCATGTAGTTCACGTCGATTTGGACATGAGAAACATTTCTGCAAAATGCGTAGAAGCAGCGCGTTCGATCTGTGCTCGGTTTGAAAAAGATGCAAACTTCTTAAGCCTTGTTGTTACTATGGATGAAACTTGAGTACATTTCTATGACCCAGAAACAAAGAAGCAATCGATGGAATGGAGACACCCTAGTTCTCCTAGGCCTAAGAAATTTCGTGTTCAAAAATCTGCTGGAAAACTTCTTGCTTAAGTTTTTTGGGATTGCCAAGAAATAATCATGATTGATTTTCTGGATAAGGGTAGAACAATAACTGCAAATTACTATTCGACGTTACTGAGAAGGCGCGGAAGGTTGCCCAAAGGAATTTTGTTTTTGCAGGACAATGCCCCTGCACACAAATCGCATGTTGCCATGAACTCCGTTCGACTAGCATGTCTTTCCTTAACTGAAAAGAAAGTCTAAAAGGTCGTAAATTTTCTTCGAACGAAGAGGTGCTAGAAGCTGAGGAGGACTGGTTTGCAGAGCAAGATAAATTTTTTTTATTATAAGGTCCAGAGGCGTTGCAGGTTCGTTGTAATAAACGTATCCAATTAAGAGGAGAGTATGTTAAATATAATAAAATACTTTGACTTTCAAATTTTGTTTGCTTCTATAGCAGGCTAAGAATTTTTCAATACATCGTCGTATATCTTAAACTACCATTAAACCACGAAGGGCCCCTTCGCACGGGATCACCCTGTCGCGCCGCGGTGTGGCAGCACGCAGCCGTGGATCCAACTGTAGAATCGTTCAGCGGCGCTGCATATTCGAGCAGGCAACTTTCCAGATTTTCAGCATTGTTTGAGTAGTCGTGAAAGATGCGACGATGACGGTGAGCGTATCAATTTAAAGTTCTGAGAAGTTCCAATTCTGACGAGAGGTAGTCTTGAGCAGAGGCTCGAGATGCCGACCATCCCGGCTGACACACACGTATATTTATTTGCACACGGGGTGGTCCTCCCGGAAAATTCTGTTGGACTTCATTCATCCTCTGTACCTCCTGACGGACTTGCGAGAAAACGGTCATCAGGCTTCGATTTGCATGAAGTCGGGGACAGCTTTTAAATCAGGCACCAGAGACAACAAAAACAATCTGCCTGGATGGATCGACTCGAATGCATTGTGCCTTCAAATTTTTAATCCTTCTGGATCATCCTTTTTTCGCATGCCCCCGTTTCCCGCTTCACGTTGGTCAGTGCGGGGTTATTCAATTTTTTCTGCTGACTTTTGTATAACAGAAGACGTTGTGAATTCATCGCCTTCTCTTCCAGTGCTCATACTGCTTTTCATGTATTTGCTTATAGGTTGAAGAAACTGAAGTTAGTTCATAGTAAATGTATGTTTCCTTTCCTTTATCAGCGGAACCAGATTCCTGTTCCTTCTTAAGTTTCAAATTTTCCCTTGTGTATTGACTCCGAAAACGTTTCCAACAACGCAGAAAAAGTGAACTTGGGGAAAAAAGAATACTTAAAATATCAGAAACGCGGTCGAGAGAAATATCAAAATTATTGGCAAGATGATTATTGCTTTTCTGTAAAATTACTAACGACGTAACCATGTTCCGTTCTACATTTTAGCAAGATATACGGCGTTTGGATAAATTACTACTTTTTAAACGGGTACGCAACCCACATCGCGTCTATGATAAACTGTGTTCCGAAGAGGAGCCTTCGTCGGAGAGAGGGAGCACTTAAGATGGCATATTTTACAGCAATATCTACATTGTTTACAGGTATCCTGGACAGGAGTGTCTGATGACCGATCGCCACATTCTCTACAGGCTTGGCTTTTCAGTGGTGTCCCAAATAGTACGAGACGTGTGTGAAGCCTTGTGCACAGTATGGAAGGATGACTGTTTCCCTGCCGTAACCAAAGAACTTATCACCGAGACAGCCAAAGGATTTCAAGATCGCACACTGCGTCGATACTGTTGAAGGGAAATATATTCGAGTAATTAAACCAACGGACACCGATTCGTTACATCATAATTATAAGCGGTGTTTCTCTATACTTTTGCCTGTGCGACTATTTGTTTTTGTACAGGGATGTTAATTACAGTATAAAAAGATATAATTGGCGCTTAATTTTTGTGCAAAGAAAGATTAAATTATGCATCCATGGCTGTGAAATTAGGAGTGCCAGTGAAGAATTTTGCAACAACTGTTTTATGTAAAGGTGAAAAATTAAATTTTAACGATGCACAATTGATGCCCGCTTACTGCGCAAAAAAGACTAATTGATGCATTTTTTTACGACCATGTCTATGTATCTAGCAATACCGATGTAATTTTTGCATACAGGTGTACAATTCAATTTTACCAGCGCATAAATGGCACTTAATTATCGCACAAAAAATGTTTATGCGTAAGTTCACGGTTATATAGTTAGTCGTGTTGATGAAACTTTCCATACCTTATAATCTGAAAGAGTGCAAAAAATCAAGTACAACATAGCGTAATTTTTTTTATGCATAAGCTGTGAACTAAGCCGATGGTGGTGCTTACCTTGTAATAAATTTTCACACAAAAAGGCAAAATTAAATTTAACCGCACAGTTGGCGCTTAGTTATCATACAAAAAAGATTAAATTGTACGTAGCTTCATGAGTGTGAAATTAGGCACGTCGATGCGGAACATAGCAATAACTGTTTTATTATGTACGAACGAAAAATTTAATTTTAACGGCACATCACTGACGCCTCATTATGGTGCAAAAAGATTATGCATATGTTCACGCTGCGATGTTAGCAGTGTCGATGCAACTTTTGCCTATAAATAATAAAATAATAAGAGGCTAAGTAAACACAGCATTAATAGTGCCAAGTTGATGGCAATAAAACAAATTGTGCAATAAATAAAAATCGCGTTAAAGGTTACGCAATAATTAAAAATCACGTTTTCTTTTTATGTGCGCGTCGAGAGTATTCCAAGATTGTGTTTAAATATTGAACTAATAACTGTAAAATAAGACAATCGATCCAGTGTAATAGATCGATATATAAAGCAAAGTGACAATTACAAGCACGGCCGTTGGTAGTTGGCTGGCAGTTCGTCGCACAAGCTGTTGTTAAAATTGAACGATTAAAGTAATGATTGGCTCTTATAAATATATCAAGCAATTATATACAAAAAAACATAAAAGTGTTGGAAAGAAAATTGCAATAGACTTAATCCACAAAAAAGGTGTAAACAAGATATCGTGGGAACAAAGAAGCAAGGCGCCGATTGCATCAGCGGCCAAATTGCGTCATCGGCTTGACCACATTGCAGTTACGTCTCGCCTTTCAACGAGGCACCAGATAGGTACGATTTTTAATAGTGTAAATAAATAAACGTTTGTGTTTTATTTTCTATAAACTTGAATTTGAATATCAAAATTGAACAGAAAGCATCCCATTCAAAACATTTTTGCACTGCGAATTTCAGTAATTAAATAAGTCTAAAGTTTGATTTATTTTTATTATTAAAGATTATTGATATTAAAAGCTTATATAAATAATGAATATATAAATGTAAAAGGAAGTAAGGTCAATAGAAATCCAAAATCATAAGACAATCGAATTGAGTATAAATTTACATAATTGATAAAAGTGACCATTTCTTTTAACATTTGAGCTGGCTGGCGCACCAAAATAAGAAAGGAATTTGCAAACGTAAATATTACAGTTCATTTATTCAAACTGAAATTAAATAGCAAGCGAATTAAAATTAACTAGTGGATGATATCTTCATAAATTAAATCCATTACATTAAAATAAAAAGGGTAATTATTTAAAGCTCTCAAGCACGCAATATAAATTTTCAATGATTGTGAAATTATTAAGAATTGTAAAAGAACTCAAATATTATTTTTTGTAGCGGTGTGGAATTAAACACAAGTAATAACCAGGAGTGTTACGCCCGTTGCATAGTGCAAAAAATTAAATTATGCGTAAATTCAGGATAGTGAAACAAAGCGACAAGCGTGTCGATGAAGAACTTTGCGCGTCCGTGGTATTTTGCAATAAGTTGTGTTTAGATAGGGTTTTCAACAACATAATATATCCTATTTATCGTGCAAAAAAGGTAATTTTATACAGATTATCACACTGTAATTTTTAAAATTTCTTATGAAATATAGAAACAAAATTTCATTTAAATAGGGCTTAAGTAATTGATGCTTAGTTATCGCATTAAAAAAATTAATTTATGCAAAAGTGTACGGTTGTGAAGTTAATCATGCAATAGAATCTTGCAATAATTTATATTCCGGAAGAATGTAAAAATTCATTTATATCAGCGTACAATTAACGCCTAATTATTGCGCAAAAGATTACTTCATGCATAAACTGTGAAGTAAGCCGCGAATATGCTGTTGCTTACTTATTGTGCATACGTCTACAAGGTTAATCATATTCATGTACTTTTTTTTAAATTCAGTTCACATGTCGCAAAATGTAATTTTAATAGCGCATGGTGCTTAATTACAGCAGAAAAAGATTAATTTTACATAAGTTTACGGATTAAGTTTGTTCCGCAGGTGTACAAAAATTCAATTTCAGCGCCGTATAATTAACGACTAATTATAGTGGAAAAAAGATTACTTTATGCATTATCCCGGTTGTGAAGCGATCCGTATCGACATGAGTTTTGTAATAACTTGTCATATAAATAAGCAAAATTTAATGTTAATAGAGTACAAATGACGCTGAATTTAATTTAATTTTAGCTGCGCATAATTGGCGCTCAGTTATCGCACAAGAAAGATTCATTTATGGAAACCTTTATGGTTGAGTGATTTAGTCGTGCAAATAGTATTTCGTAATGCCTTCCATTCTGGAAGTGGAAAAAATTCCATTAGATCAGCACATAATTAACGCCTAATTATCGCGCAAAAAAGACTATCTTATGCATAAAATCTGAGAAGTTAGGTGCTTTGATGTAACTTTTGTAACAACTTGTGCCTAAATCGAACTTGAGCCGTGGGCTGTGTCGATGCAACTTTCGCAATAACTTGATTCCTATAGATATGCAGCATTTAATTTTGAAGGCGCATAATTATCGATCAAAAATATTAAATTGTGAACTCGTTCATGGCCAAGAAGTAAGCGGTGTGGATGGAATTTTTTGCAGTAAGTTGTGTCGTGTAGAAGTAAATTTTAACAGCGAACAGTGCTTAATTATCGCGCAAAAAAAGACGTCTGCTACTTGCAGGGACTTGTCTCATACAGATAAATGTAAAATTAGCCGTACCTACGTAAGTTTCTGCAATATATTTCATGTACGCAAAGTATAATTTTAACAGCGCAAAAACAGTGTGCGCATAAATTTGTGGTTGTGAACTTAGGCATATGGATGAAACTTCGCAATACATTGTTTTGAGTACAAAATGTAATTTTAACGGCACATAATTCACGAATGACTACAACGCAAAAACAAAAAATTAATTTATACATAAGTCCGCGCATGTGATTCCAACAGCGCATAATTAACGCATAATTATCGCGCAAAAAAATAAGTTTATGCATAAGATAACGGCTGTAAAATTACCCTTGTCGATTTAATTTTTGCAATAACTCGCATTAATAAAGATATAGTATCAATACAATGTTGGTCACGTGTGACCAATCGAAGCGCTAAATTTAACTCCAACTGCGTAAAATGGCGAATAATTAGCGGCACACGATTATATGACATTATTCGAAAATAGCTACAGAGATATAAAAAAAATGGTTACATTCGATAGGGAATTGGAATGTAACCTTTTCTTCCATTGATCATTTTGGCTTAGCGCTAAATTACGTTGCTTATAACTTCTACAAATTACCTATGTATTGTGTATCAAATTTTGGAACCCCTATTTGATGTCTCACCTGTCTCGCAATGCTGCCCCCTTAAATTGAGGTGCATTCATTTCAAAATTTGACACGCCGACCGCCCACACCTCAGTACGTCTCTGTGCCCTACATACTTACCTTGCAATACTCCTAAATGCAGACAAATTTTGGAATTTTCTTCAGCTTCCATAATAAAATTAAAAATAATGTGAGTATATTTTATTAATTATTTCTAAATTAATGTACAAATAGTATTAAAACAGTAGACAATTCACAGCAGCCGTCCCTTAAACTACTTCCCGATGACTCATTGAACTGCTTAATACATATTATCCAAATTCAAAATAATTAAATAATGACGTCTTACATAAATAAATTATGCAGCCGTAATGTGAATTTGAATGTCACATCAATATTAATACCATTAAAAATGAGAAATTACAAAACAATAAATTAACCTGATGAGAGTTTTGCGCAATTTTTATAAAACAATAAACAAACATGTAAATGAGACTACTAGATTTATCAACTGCTATAAATAGAAATTTTATTTAATTTTCGTGTCACTTTCTATTTTAGAGAGTTTTAACGCTTAAATGGCAACAGAAAACGATATTTAGTGCTAAAACTCCACTTTATTGGAAGCGAATTATTTCATAAACAAAAATGGTGGTTTTGGCATATTGGTGTTAGTGTTGCAAATGTACCTAAATGCATCGCCAATATTTACGTTTACATTGGCATCATTTCAGAATATGCAAGTAGTATAAATAATGCTTTACCTGCTAATGCTTTAATACGAGATCGTTCAAAGAGTCGTGACGATGAATTTCCGCCATCGTATTCGTAATCTTCAACAATCTCCTGTTGTAGGGTGGGATCCCACCGAACTATGGAAATGTCGGTCGTCATTCTTCTTTAATTTACACCAGCTACACTCAGCCGGATTAGCTACCTATAAAAAATCACATTTGTTGTATTAATTCAATCGATTTTGGGCAAAAGACGAGAGGGTCTCTGGCGCCCCGCGGTCCTGACCTTCCCCACCAAAGCTACTGTCTGCCAATGCTGCAGAAAACGACGCAAACGCGGATCTCCCAAGGAATTTAATTAGGTCAAATTATCGCGAATTACATTTGTTTAAATTTTAAATTATTGTGATATGTAAATTAAGTAAAAAACGGATTTAAGCAAGTGTAATTTTCAATTTTTTAAATTGTAAACGAGGTCGATTGCCGCTGAAGGACGATGACTCGTTGCTGATGTAACTTAACAACATTTAATTGAACAAAATTGTCACATATACAAACTGCAAGGGCAGGGGTTGTCTTGACCTTTAAAAATTATGAATGAGCCCACCTAATTCTCACGTCTGCAATCTTTCACTCACCGTTAGACCCTTTAAAGTTTTAATTTTGACATAACAGTCCCATTTACAAGTGCAGTTATAAAACGTGCATTGTTATATAATACATGTGTATTATCGCTAATTACCCCCACTTTTTATAAAAAACAATGACTCAGATGTACATCACTTGTATTTATAGAATTTTTTAATGCATTGCCGCTGTTCTTAAGCACTCACGTCGCCGTCGCCCTCAATTATGAGAAAAAAAACTGAAACACAAACCGCACTTTATCAATAAGGATTTCCTGTGCCCATTATTAAATATAATTAAAACACTCGAAGGCGAAAAAACAGGTGTATGCGCTAAAGGGCAACCTATTCAATATAAACCTCAGTTCAATACAAAAATAATCTCTAAATCTAGTAACCCGTTTTAGTAACAAAATCTAAATATTCTTACGGGTTACGCCTATTAGTCGGCCATGTTTATAAGCATTTATCAATAAAAAATAATCAACAGTTAATACTAAAACTCTAATAAATTACCTTAATAAGTCAATGAATATACAAACAATAATAACACAACCTTAATTCACTAAAAACACTTTCGTTCAATTGCATTAAATTCTATACATAAACCAACGAGCGCCATCGCTAAAAACCCGACTACTACAATCCGGCGAGTAAACTGGAAATTATACGCAATGCGCATACTCTATAAACGTCACTAATCTCAATTGCCAAATTACGTAATTTCGAGTTTTTTTAATATACACCTTTACACAACAGAAAGGATTAGGGACTAAATTTTTAAATAATGGTTGGTAATACTTTTATAAAACGTTCTTTAGTAATTAAAAAAAAGATTTCACGGGATTAACTGAAAGATAATGTTTAATCATAACGCCAACTTTAATTAACCAAAACGGTCTAATTAACTAATGCAGCTACTATAGTGAACTATAAGAGGTATCATTCTTTTAACATTTGCATGCGCTTATATAAAATAAACGTAATAGTCGTATGATACGTAATCAAAATTTCAAAATATTCATGTTTGTCTCTACCTAAAGGCAATCGAAGTGTAATCATAAATCAAACACAATAATCTCATTACGATATAAAAAGAATAATAGTTTGGATAATGGCAACATTGTAATTTATCATGATCTACTTTTAGAAATATAGCAATTTTTAGATTTACAGTTGAACCAGTATATAGAGCGTGTTGTAAAACTAAAGCTGCGTATTTTACCTACATCAATTTAAATTTGTCATAACTGCAGGTAAAACCAAATCAATTTTAATAATTAAATGTAAATGTATATTGAATACGTGTTAATAGATGGCGCCAGTTCTTATGTACAATTGTACTCTTGCTAATTTTACTGACTAACTTTTGAATTTTAAATATTTTCCTTAATGTGATTTGGACAGTTTTAGATACTGAAATTAGAAAATAGAATAATTTGCACCTATTAAGTTATCTAGACTTGAAAATTATCTTGAGAATAATAATATTCCAAATAAGAATATTCTAGAACATGGCTTGTTCTTTGATCAAAGATAAAGTTTGAAGCTTCCTTATTTTCTTTTATCTATTAGAATTAAAAACCAAGTCTTAACATTTAGGTTATTTCAAGGTATTTCTGTAATATCATTATGACGCATAATACTAATTCTTAATCAAGTCAAAGAAGATCTAAAGTGCAGTAGGTATGTAAATATTTGATTAACTCATTTTTTGTAATTATTTATAACAAAAAATCATACAGTATATGCAAAAAATAAATTGTTTCCTAATCCACTTATTTAGTAACAGGAAATTTTCTTATTGTTATGTTGGTTGTTTACGAAAGGTTGTCCAAACAAATAGTCCTGTAACTTTAGGCTTCAATCGGAAAAGTAGGTAATTATTGTAAAGCCGAAAATTTGTCGAGTTGTTCCATTTGATACCAATTTTCCCGCGCCGGCTTCCTGGAATTTCAGGCCCTGGAACTCCTGCAGCTCTGAAGAAGAACGGTTCACTTCTGGAAATGAACGTGGTACCAAATTAAACTACAACATAGTAGCTACGTTTTAAATTAAGAACGATGTGTGTTCCATGAATTCCGGATTCGCAGGAAACTAAAAAGCGCGGGAATTTTGAAAATATTTTAACGTGTTTTTTCATTTTGACGTCATGGAAAAATTTGTGTTGCTCATTATTATTAGCATTTGTTATTAAAGGATAAAATACTTTAGGAAAGTACTACAATAACAGACCTTCTTTCTTTTACTTAAATATTTAATGAAACGTAAAATGGGCACGTTTTGTTAAATCAGACGTACAAAATTAAATGATGTATACAATATCAAGTTTTCAAAAATAATCGACATCACAATCTACATCATCTTCCGGGGGGCAACTATTAGTACAGCTGTACATCCTGCAGTTGAGATACATCACATACGTTCCTGTTAGTGGAGAACATAGCTAATTTTTGTTGTAAAGCACGTAACCACATGGTCCTTACAATTTTCTTACACGATGATATACTCGGTAGGAATGTTATTCACAGGTTGCACTTAGTTATCAAACTAGAGGGAGGGAGGGAGAGGGAGGAGAGAGAGAGAGGCGAGGGAGGGAGAGAGCGAGGGAGGGAGAGAGAGCGAGGGAGGGAGAGAGAACGAGGGAGGGAGAGAGCGAGGGAGGGAGAGAGCGAGGAGGAAGAGAGCGAGGAGGGAGAGAGAGCGAGGGAGGAGAGAGGAGGAGGAGAGGAGGGAGAGAGCGAGGGATGGAGAGGGAGCGAGAGAGAGCGAGGGAGGGAGAGAGCGAGGGAGGGAAAGGAGGGAGGGAGAGAGAGCGAGGGAGGAGAGAGAGCGAGGGAGGAGAGAGAGCGAGGGACGGAGAGAGAGCGATGGACGGAGAGAGAGCGAGGGAGGAGAGAGAGCGAGGGAGGGAGAGAGCGAGGGAGGGAGAGCGAGGGAGGAGAGAGAGCGAGGGAGGAGAGAGCGAGGGAGGAGAGAGGCGATGGAGGAGAGAGAGCGATGGAGGAGAGGGAGCGATGGAGGAGAGAGCGAGGGAGGGAGAGAGCGAGGGAGGGAGAGAGAGCGAGGGAGGGAGAGAGAGCGAGGGAGGGAGAGAGAGCGAGGGAGGGAGAGAGAGCGGGGAGGGAGAGAGAGCGAGGGAGGGAGAGAGAACGAGGGAGGAGAGAGAGCGAGGGAGGGAGAGAGAGCGAGGGAGGGAGAGAGTGCGAGGTAGGGGAGAGAGCGAGGGAGGGAGGGAGAGCGAGGGAGGGAGAGAGGGAGGAGAGAGAGCGAGGGAGGGAGAGCGAGGGAGGAGAGAGCGAGGGAGGGAGAGAGCGCGAGGGAGGAGAGAGAGCGAGGGACGGAGAGAGAGCGATGGACGGAGAGAGAGCGAGGGACGGAGAGAGCGCGAGGGACGGAGAGAGAGCGAGGGAGGGAGAGAGAGCGAGGGAGGGAGAGAGAGCGAGGGAGGGAGAGAGAGCGAGGGAGGGAGAGGGAGCGATGGAGGGAGAGAGCGAGGGAGGGAGAGAGCGAGGGAGGGAGAGAGCGAGGGAGGGAGAGAGCGAGGGAGGGAGAGGCGGGCAGGGAGAGAGAGCGAGGGAGGAGAGAGCGAGGGAGGGAGAGCGAGGGAGGGAGAGAGGTGGGGAGAGAGGGGAGGGAGAGAGCGAGGGAGGGATAGAGGGGAGGGAGAGAGGGAGAGGGAGAGAGAGGGGAGGGAGGAGGTGGGAGAGAGGGAGGAGAGGGAGGGAGGGTGGGAGAGGAGGAGAGAGAGGAGAGAGATTGATTGATTAATTTATTTAGCAAACTCGTTCGGATTAGGTCTAGGAAGACCTCTCTTACATCCTTACGAGTACACCAACATACAGTACAATTATATAAAATAAATACAGTTCAATTCTTGTAACAAATAAAAATATACAACAAATTAGGTACGACTATAATGAAATAATTGAAATGCCTTAACTAGTAATAAAAAATCATAAAAAATAATAAAAAATAACGTGTTTTATGTATGTGTTTAACTATAAAAGACTGTGCGTACGATTCTGTCTTATACCTAGGTAGCACTAAAGTTCTGTTTTGTTGACGAGTACCTCCAACAAAAATTTTAAATGTATAGAGAGAGTATAGAGAGAGAGCGATAGAGAGAGAGTGAGAGGAGAGAGCGAGAGAGAGGGAGAGAGAGCAGAGAGAGAGAGAGAGAGAGAGAGGAGGGACGGAGAGAGAGAGAGGGAGGGACGGAGAGAGAGGAGAGGGAGGAGAGAGAGAGGAGAGAGAGAGGGGGAGGAGAGAGGAGGGAGAGAGAGGAGAGGACGAGAGAGAGAGAGAGAGAGGGAGAGAGGGCGAGAGAGAGAGGGGGAGAGAGGAGAGGGAGAGAGAGGGAGAGGGACGGAGAGAGAGAGAGAGAGAGAGAGAGAGAGAGAGGAGAGGAGAGAGAGGAGAGAGAGAGGAGAGAGAGGAGAGAGAGAGGAGAGAGGGAGAGAGGGAGAGAGAGAGGGAGAGAGGGAGAGAGAGAGGAGGGAGAGAGGGGAGAGGAGAGAGAGGGGAGAGAGAGGGAGGAGAGCGAGAGAGAGAGGGCGAGAGAGAGAGAGAGAGAGAGAGAGGGGGCGAGAGAGAGCGAGAAAGAGTGAGCGCGAGAGAGGCGAGTGAGAGAGATAGAGAGCGAGAGAAAGAGAGTGAGAGAGAGAGAGCGAGAAATTACAATTGCCTACAAAGTACAATTACAGAGTGGTCAATCTCAAGTGTATACCACGTGATCAAAATATTTAAGTTGGTACCACTGATAGGTTGGTAAGAAGCTGTATTGCTCTAGCTACTCTAGAGCATGGTTCCAGATCAGTTTCAAATCTGTATGAAGGTCATTAACTTATGCATATAAAATATTATCTTAATTTAAATAATGACTATTTTGTATTTGATTAGACTGCATCCCTATAAAATACAACAAAATAAATAAAATATTATTTAATGATTGGATTACATCATTAGAAAATAATGAATCTTAAGTATTTAAATGTTATAATTTCATTATAATTAAATAAAATTTACAGTACATGTTTATGGAATGACAATGTCTTACAAATTTTTTTTAACTCCTTAGGTACACATTAGTTATCACACTTTGCTTTACAGCATATGTTCAAAATGACCGCCATTAAATTGTAAACATAAGTTCACCCTACGTTGCATATTCGCAAATACATTTTGTAGCATTTCGGCACCAATATTATGAACTTCATGAGTTATAGCATCTCGCAATTCTTGAAGAGTATGCAATCTTCTGCTGAACACTTTGTATTTAATAAAATTAATAATAATTTTTAATTACAGATAGAATGTAATTAGCAGTTACTTTTGTGATTATCAATATAAAGCTTATAAATATAACTAATGAAGTGTTTAATATTATATATTTAATAGGAATAGTATATAATTTGAACTCTTTGGGAATACAGCCTTTAGAAATTATTGTCATTGTGGGAACTAGAACCGGCTTTAAAAAGTTTAAAATAGTTTTTTGTGTTTTATTTTCCCGAAAACAAGGGATGTATTCAGAATCCTAATCAGATGAATTGTGAAGTGGACCAACTTCTGAAGCTGATGAAGGTGAAAATTTAGTTTTATCCATATTTTCTGAAAGATGAAACATGAGATGGAGATGTATAAACAATGTGACTCACCCTGTATTATAGTTAGGATTTCGACATCTCCGAAATATTAATGGTGCTTTGGGAGAATATAAATCGCGACGAACGAATATTTGAATGATCACATATTAATTCTTCTAAAAAATGACAATGTAAAAGCGTTGTTAGTTTTGCAATATTTCTTTAAATAACAAAATGCAAAAAATAAATCATAAAATATAAAAATCCACTTTTAATAATAGCTCAAAAGCAAACGAATTTCAAATTTCTTGGTATCAAGTAAATTACTATTTTAATACCTAATCTTGTTTTCATACCCGACTCTGTATGTCTTATACCTACAACCTGCAAGAGTTCCTCGTGACGCACCCTGTACATATATCTAAATCACTGCCAAATATCAACAAAAATCATACTGACTATCCTGATCATTTAATTCTATTTAAATTGTTTTAAAGATTAATTTTTAGAAATTCTACTCCACTTTCTATTTTACAATACTAATAAAGAAGAGGTACTTACCTGGATATTCACATATTCATATAGTCGAATAAATAAATGCAATTACTTGGTAGATATCTAATATCTATTACCATCTACTCCGACGGTTGCAAATAAAATGAGATGTGAGATGCACCTGACGGACCGGAAACGCATATCGCGTCGAGACGAACGATTGCAGTTTAAACATGAATTTTCCCTGTTTGAAAATATTAGATGTTATGCAGATATTTAAAATGTAATTATATGGACAAAATGTAATTGTATTTAAAAAAGTAACTGTACTTGATAAAGTAATTGTAATTCTATAAAGTAATTGTACCTGAAGAAATATTTTTTTTAATATGTCGAAGTACAAAGTACAATTCCTTCAACATTTTTTGGATCTAATCACAATTCCAAAATACCAGAGAATAAAATGTAATTAAGTATAATTACAATTACACAAAAGTAAATGTAATTGTAATTACTAATTACTTTTCAACGAGGAATTTACCCAGCACTGCTAAATAGTAATTGACTATCGCAATCTCCGATCTTGAATAAATGTTGTGTAAATTTTATTTTATGATGCGAGAAGTAAATTATTTTTATTAATGAATAAAGTATATTTAAACTTAGTTCGAAAGATGGCGGCCAGGGATTGTACACCAACACCAAATTAGAAAATCGGCTTTTTCTTTAAATCGGCATTTTCTTTTTATCATTTTCTCTATTTTGTTAAATGAGGGCTGGGGAAGAGGTTCACTTGAAAAAAAGGCCACAACTTCTTTTTAACTCAACCGATTTTTATAAACTGAGTGTCGTTTGAGAGATGCTCCTCGGATGCTTCTAATAAAATATTAACATTGTCGGTATAGTTTTTTCTAGTCGGTAGATAGCATTTTGTGACAAAGCTGGAAATTTTACACTTTTCTCGAAAATTTTAAATATAACGGTATAATTATTTTAACTCTCGAAAAAGGGAATGAAAAAATATAGAAATTGACGAAAACAGCAAGTTGATATCTTCTTTAGTTACACAGATATGAAAAAAAAATGTAAACATATACTTTACAAGTAACAGAATTAGAGAGCAGGTTTAACTGTCATTCATTATTAAAATTTATTAATTATTAAGCTATTAAAACAAAGGAATAAAATGTAATATACTAAATGTCTCGTGGGGGGTGTATCTTTAATTTAAAGCAGGTAAAAGAAGACCGATGTTATAGAATAATGGTGTGCGCGACCTAATACTGCAGAACTAATGACGCCCCAAATGTTCAAATTGTCGATTGTACTGTTCAATACAGAGCGGCAATCTCTCAGACAAAATAGCAATCTAGTAAAAACAAGTAGGTCTTGAAACACCAAAAATAACACAAAATAATAACCACTTTAAATATTGCTTTGCTCCAAAATGATATTAGCTCCATTAAAGTTTTTCGTGTTTGGTTAACGAACCGTTGATTTCAAAATGCCGTTAACAAATGAAATAACATTTGATATGCTTGCTGTATATTTTGAATGCATGAAGAATTCAACTGTTGCTGCAAGAGTTTATGCTACGCGGTATCGAAAAAAAAAACTTGACCTCCGGCGATCTTCGACGATTCCATAAAAAAACACGAAACCAGGCTTGGAAAAAAGTGTTTTGACATTTAAAACATCAACAGAAAAGCAAATTTAGTACCGTAGGTATTATTCCCTTCTAAGGTAATAAATAGAAAAGAAATAGAAAGACCTAACATATTGATGAAAACCGTTATCTTTCTCAAAATCGACAATTTATGCACAAGAAGAGAATAAAATGCAACCTAGGTAAATAATAATCATTTCTTAGCGAAGACATCTGTCATAAACGTTACCAGGCTGTGAAAAAAAATTGTGAGCAATACGTCAACACTTTAATTCCATGTCAGTGTGATTTAGTTGCTGTTTTTCAGAGCTTGTTCTTGATTTTCCAAATCATATTGGTACCATTTCGCGCTATTGTTTGAGTTTTTCGTGTTGCTTGAGTTTTTCTTGTTGTTGTTCGTGTTCCGTTGTTTTTTAGTCTTACATAATGCTTTATATCAACGAAGAGTTATTTGACATGATAGGTGTTTATTTTGAATCCATGAGAAATGCTAGTTTCTGCAAGGGTACATGCGCAGCGTTATCCTGATAGATGCCACTCGAGTAAAAAAGTTTTCTTCGAGTTACCCATCGTTTACGAACAGCTGGAAACGTGCATGAGAACATTATTACTGTTTTAGCTTATGTCCACTACCGCTCAAAACGTTGTCATGGAGCTTTCGATTTTGAACCTCCACTATAAACTTACAAGGGTTTACTTAATGCTTTTCCTACAAAAACCAGTAATATGCTGTTGACTTAGTGGTCACGGTCTTGTTTCAGGTTACATTCATATCACTTAGTCCTGCACCAGGCATTGACTGCTTCAGATTTTGACCTAAGACTAGACCATTGCCGCTGGCTTTTGGGTATGATGGTGGAAGATCGGAAAGTTCTTTCACGTGTATTGTGGACAGATGAGGCCACCTTTCATAGCAATGGAGGTGTGAGTCTCCATAGTAGGCACTATTGGCCAAGAATGAATCCTTACTAGACGCGAGAAGTCCAGCACCAAGGTCGTTTGTCTATAAATTGTTGGGCAGGAATTGTAGGAGGGCGAATTATCGGCCTATTCTTCTTTAATAACCAACTAAATGGTGACATTTACCTAGAGTTTTTAAGAGAGGAATGACCGATTCTGTTAGAGGAACTGCCCCTTGAAATTCCACAACAATTGTTTTCCCAGCACGATGGCTGTCCAACTCACTTCGCGGTAAATGTACGGGAATTTTTAGATGCCAACTACCCTGGTAGATGGATAGGACGATTTCCCTGTAGTATAGTATTTTTTCCAATGTTTTCCGATTGACACTTCCCAATATATAGCCGGCCTAGTTGTTTTACTAGACTGCTATTCTGTTTATGCGTGAGAGATTGCAGCTCTATATTGAACAGTACGCGTGACAATTTGAATATCGGTCCTTGTATATCCGCTCTAAATTATTGATACTCTCCCTTTGGGACATGTAGTATATTAAATTTTATTCCTTTGTTTTAATAGCTTAATAATGAATAAATTTGAATAATTAATGACGGTCAAACCTGCTCTCTAATTTTGTTACTTGTAAAATATATTTTTACATTTTTTCATATCAGTGTAACGAAAAAAGATATCGACGTTTTCACCAATTTCTATACTGTTTCATGGTCTTTTTCGTGAGTAAAAATAATTATATCCCCACATTTAAAATTTTCGAGAAAACTGCAAAAATTTACGCCTTTATCACACCTACCCACTAGAAAAAAGGCTAAACCGACAATGTTAATATTTTATAAGAAGCACCCGAGAAGCCTCTTTCAAACGAAATCAGCTTATAAAAATCGGTTGAGTTAAAAGGAAGTTATGGCATTTTTTCAAGTGAACATTTATCTCTCCGCTTAATAAAATCGAGAAAAATGGTAAAAAAGAAAATGTTTCTAAGCTTACGCAATTTATAATAAAACTATTTTGATAATGCCGATTTAAGAGAAAAAGCCGATTTTTTTCTAATTTGATGTGGGTGTACGACCCCTAGCGGTTCGAACTTGAAAATAATTTCCAGTGATTTCTCTCGGCCGATTTACCCATTAGTACTTTTTTTCCAATGTTGTTAGAGTGACAGTGCCCGAGGTGTAGCCGGCGTCCATTCTTAGCTGACTTTGGTTGATCTAAACTTTAAGTATAAGTTGAAGGATTAAAGTGTATTAAAATTTTTAATGTGTTTTGGAACTTGAAGATTAAATAATTGAAAAATTCGTTTCAACATTGGCTCTGCCCACGGCGGGAATATAGCCCTCACTTTCAGCTACGGTGATGACGCCAATAGGTCGATTTCCGCACGGAAAGTATTGAGAAACGGGCATTAATCAAATTTTAACGACTAAAAACCAAAACTTTGGCCTCAAATGATCGGAAATTATATTTTTAATAATAACAATCCAAACAAAACAAATCTTAGTAATAATGTCTCGTTTAGAAGTATTCCTAGAATTGAACGATGCTTGTTATACTTTATTTCTAATGTAAAAGTGATTAGGACATTAAATGTTTACATGCAACTTCTATAATTTACTTGTTTAACTGTAATTGACACTAATACAACACGAATAATAAAAAAGTCGAGAATTTATTTCAATGTTTTTAATTTTCTTTTTGACGTCAAACTTGTTTTGCGGTCTGCAATTACATCATTTCTCAATGTTTTATAGTTAGACAAAACAATATTACGTGCATTGCAAACAAATTGCATCAGAATGTTTCATGGATATTGTATCGATTCATTAACTGATAGAAACCGTAGTAAATAGTTGGTAAACCTATTCTTATTATTAATCAACCACATTTTTTAAAATCAGTACAATATCCATGTATTTTTTTAATAAATACATATGTACGTGCAATTTCAGTGAATACAGCTTTTAATTAAACTTTTATTGCAATGCTTTAAATTATCGCTATGATATTAAACCTTTTTGACGCTCACAATTGATTTATAGAGGTTTTGTAATTTTTTAAATTATACAATGTAATATTTGGAACATTAAATAAAGTAATACTATGACAGGTGTTTCGAGAATCCGGTACATGGCATAATCGAATCATATTCCGCCAGATATTATTAGAATTTGTTAGTCAAGCCTAAAACTCCACGATTACTATATGCTGCTGCATGCATTTCATTAAAATTCTAGACCTACTGATGTCACGTCTCCCACTCCTATATTTCTGCTTGGTATAGAGTGTACGCCGTGCTCTGTCCTACAGAATTTTCGTCAACGGAGCCCGTGAAGTAAAACTGATTTTATTGTTTGGCTTTTGTTTCCGCTGTGTTTATAGGAAGTATGTAAATAATTATTTTATATATTTTAATGTGTAATTCCGTGGAGGTATTGATTCGTTTACCGTTTTTTTCCTTTTGTTGTTTTTAAAGTTAAATTCAATTGATAGTTATGCAGAATAATCCTAAATGAATTTGACTTATTCGTTTTCTGATCTTTATGTTTTATTTTTTTATGTTGAAACGTAAGAACTGGTAACGAGTTTGATTACCTTTTGCGAAACTTGATACTTGCATGTTTGATTATTTTTGGCTAATGTCCTTGGTATTTCCCTTTGTATATTTTATTCATACATTTTTATGTTAATGTAGGTTATTTAAAAAAATTTTGCGTTTGTTTGTGATTTTTTTTTAGTTTGAATAATAAGAGCTTCTTATTTTATTTTACCGTAGTTTTATAGAGATTTGAAACTAAATTAAGGTTAGATTTCTGAGCTTTCTGAATGATTAAGTTGAGATTTTTAGTGAAGTCCAATTTTATTTTCTCTTAATTTTTATTAATATATAAATAAATAATAATATGTTGTGAATTTTGCATTTGACCATCATGGTTATGGACAAAAGCAATGTGTCTCGTACATTAACTTCGACTTAGACAACCAACGTACTACATCCATAGATTTCTGACAGTTTGTAACTTGCCACTTTTTGAACTTTGTGTACAAAATATTTAAGGAAATAATAATGTTAGTGCTTTTTGGACTTATAAAATAGATACATCATTTGGTTAGTGTTTCCAGATAAATGTAATTTTTTACAACTACCTTTTTTTGACACGTATTTACTCCACTACTCGGAGTGACTCCACCCCATTTTTCAATTAATATCTTGCGAAGTCAGCAAATTCGCATATTTTTACCCCTTCATTATTAAAGTGCAATATTATTATTACAATTATACAACAGATCTAAGAAAATCATTTGTACAAAACACATTCGAAAGATTAAACTTATTAAAACTAGAACTAGCTCATACATTTGCATGCCATTTAAACAAGAAAGAAAAACCTTAGATCCTACAAAAAGAAACATTTAAAAACGTTAAAGCACGCTTTAAGAGTTTGTAAGGATATAGATATGTACTGTACAAGTACATAGTTTTTTTAGGAATGCATTTAGATGGGCCATCGATATAATACTCTTGAAGTTCAACTGTCACTTCAACCTACCGTTCTATAGGTGAAATTCCGCATTTCCGAAATTCCATCTTTATATTATCAGCGGATTTCTCCTTTAACATCTCCATGGGTTCCTTGATAGAGGCAAACTCAATACACCACACGAGATGCATTCTAACGCAATGTACTACGGGAAAGCTATTTTAAACACGTTCTTTCCGGAATTCCTCACCGATTTTTAACCACCGACAATATTTAATTTAACCGTTTATAAAGTTATTTCTACACTATGTAGATTAAACTAAAAATCGCAGTACATTTTTTATACACTTATCTTTACTCTCGATAACCGTAACAACAAATTGTCACCTTTCAAAGCTCTAACGATACTTGGCTCGTCCATACGAAACCGATCAGCTTCAATTTTAAAAAATAAAGTGAAACTTGAAAAAATCTATTGCACCACATATTTTGTCTAATGTTTAAAGGAATACTTTCTAAAAGTTCCCAAAAGTCTCTCTTTAAAAATCCAAGGAATTTTTGACCATTTAAATTGCCATCGAAAAAATATGGACCAATAACATGCTTGCCAACAATGCCACCATTAGCGTGGAGCGAAACTATAGGTGAAATTTTTTAAGTTTTCTACTGAAAGTTCTAATAGTAAAAAAATATGTTATTGTATACTAGAAATATAGCGCTAACATTTTATTGCAAACAAACTATTCTTTTTGCCCTCTACTACCCCCTAAAGGGGATGGTTTTTTACATTTTTAATTTTGACATCTAATAACGAAAAAAAGTTTTTAAAACATATAAAAAGTAACCCCAAACATTTTTGTTAAAATATAATAACGTCTTTTGCCCTCTACACCCTCTAAAAGGGTAATATTTTTTATATTCTTATTACTATTACGCAATAATGAAAGGAACTCCCAAGAAATATTTTTCAGATATATTAAAAAAGTTGCACTCCTCCACGCATTAAATAATTAACCTACTGCACTCGAGAAACCGGTCCTGCCTGCATGTTCAATGATGACATCATCAAAAGAAGTAATGTGTGCGACGTCTCTCACTTCCTTTCCCAATTCTCAGTTTCCTAGAAGCGACATAGCGACAAGCCACAAAAATATTGTTAGATAATTGTAAGTAGTGGTGATTGAAAAACGTTTATTTAGTGATCGTTGTAAATTATTAAATACGGCAGTAATTAAGTAACAATGAATACCAGAAAAACAGTGGAATGTTCTATTTTCGGAGCACCATGTTACTTTAGTGGTAACATGTTGCCAACTTACAAAGATGTAATTAAATGCTTTTTGTATGTACGATATGACATTAAGGCCCCTAATTCCAAAAAGGAGCCAACAGTGTCCGACATTTGTGAAATCCTAAGTGACAAAATTTGCAAGTTGTGGTCGAAAGCATCACTTCCGACTGTCTCTCGTACGCGTGTCATTCAATGTATTCGATCGTATCACGACAAGTATCTTAAAATTATCAGACATCCAGCATCAAAACCAAATAATACATACACTGTGTCTCTTGAATTTCTGGACATTGGGAATTCCCATGGTAAAATAAACTATTGTAAATATTGGCTCTCTAATTATTTTACAGTTAAATGTCAAATGTAAAACTTCTTAAGGAAAAAAGGCTGCTTTTTATGTTACAATTGCATTTACATTTGGTTCATCCGTTTTCGAGAAATTTAGGAAAAACTTAAGGGCTTTTTTGTAACTGGTCAAGGTTGCTTTGCTTTAGACAGACAATGCTAACAATAATTATTAATTGTCATTGTAAATCATTCATTGTTCAAAAACAATTCATTCATCATTAAAACTTTATTTGGGACAGATTATTACTTTTGAAAGAAAAATTTGTTTATAAAAATGAATTATTACACCATTGAAGAAAAAGTAAAATTTATTGAATGGCATTACTCTGGCAATTCACTTAGAAATATCAGATACTTGTACTCGGCTAGTTATCAAAACCGGCAAATTCCAAGTGCAGAAACAATTTCAAAAATTATCAACTTATTCAAATCTACCGATAACGTTAATAAGCCATGTAATTATCAAGATATTAAACCTCTGGGGCAAAATGACAGAGATTACATGGCTTATTAACGTTACCGGTTACGAAAAAGCCCTTAAGTTTTTCCTAATTTTCTCGAAAACGGATGAACCAAATGTAAATGCAATTGTAACATAAGAAGCAGCCTTTTTTCCTTAAGAAGTTTTACATTTGACATTTTACTGTTAAATAATTAGGAAAACCAATATTTACAATAGTTTATTTTAACATGGGAATTCCCTATGTCCAGAAATTCAAGAGACACAGTGTATTTATCAAAAGTAAAGACATTTAAAGATGACTCCAGATTCTTGTTTGATATAAGTGCTTGTAAATGTAAAACGTTTACAAATTGTTCGTACCAAAAAGCAAATAAAATACCAGTTCAGGAACAAGCTTTCTTAACTGATCAGAGAACTAACCGGAAAATGTTCATCGGCAATGTAGACTTAGTAGAAAGCAAAAAAATACAGAAAAGAGAAGAGAGAACAATAAAGGAAAATAGAAAAATTTCCTCCTACTCATGAAGTTTATGATGAAACAATGCTTGATATTTCAGCCAGTTATAACGAGGAATATAACGATTATCTTCCATCTACATCAAAAGGAACAGATGGCCTACAAACTACAGGGCAAAATCGCATTGAATTACCAACATTTGCTCAACTTTGTGATCGACACAAGTTATCTGACAGATCTGCAGCAGCCATAGCATCAGCTGTGCTGAAAGATGTTGGAATTATCTCCGAAGAAGACAAAATGAATGTTGTAGATAGGAGTAAAGTCAGAAGAGCTAGAGTAAAAAGTAGGCAACGTTTCCAAGACGACGATGTTGAGAAGTCAATCAAAGCTCTTTATTTTGACGGAAGGAAAGATAAGACCTTGACACAAAAAGTAATTCGAAACAAAAGGCATAAAAAAACTATAGTAGAGGAGCCCATATCACTTATCCAAGAACCTGAATCGTTGTATATCGGACACACCACGCCTACGTCAGGTTCTGCTAAAAGTATTACAGAGTCCATACTAACTTTTTTTGCTTCACATAATTGTAATTTGGACAATTTATTAGTGGTTAATACTGGATCAAAGAAAGGAGTTATATCTCAGATAGAAACACATATTAACCGCCCGTTATAGTGGTTTATTTGTCTGCTGCATTTTAATGAACTTCCTTTAAGGCATCTTTTTCAGTTTCTTGACGGTGACACCAGTGGACCTCGTGGATTTGTGGGAGCTATTGGAAAATCGTTGGAAACCTGTCAGAACTTAGTAGTTGTAGCTTTTAAACCAATTGCTTGTAATCTTCCTGATGTAGTAGTTTCCGAGTTAAGTACAGATCAAAAATATCTCTATCAAATGTGCTCTGCGATCTCCAGTGGTAAAGTGGTAAACTGGCTCATGCCAGATGGTTGACGACAGACAATGGAATACTGAGGCTATATATTGGCACGAGGAACCCGAGTTCAAATCTTAACGACTTGACACAGTTTATTCAAACCGTCTACGCACCGATGTGGTTTAATATCAAGTTTAATGCATCATGCACAAATGGTTCTAAACATATTTGGAAGACAATTCAATTAAGTCGATACTTGAAACCGGAGCTAAGAAATATTATTGATGCAGTAATACAACATAATACCTTTTTTATTCACCCCAAAAATCTGTTAATATGTATGCTTACAGATAATAGAACAGTTATTCAAGAACTAGCACTAAGACGTATATTAAAGGCTAGAGTGAACTGTGATAAAAAGAGAACATTTAGTATTCCAACAATAAACTTTGAGGAAACCGATTATATCGACCTTATAGATTGGCAAGCTATTAAAATAACAACTCCATCCATTTTAAATTCTGTTACCGATGAAGACATTAAGAAGCTAATTCAAGGCGATAACACAATAGAACTTCTCAACTTTCCCTGCCATACCCAGGCGGTGGAAAGAGGTGTCAAACTAGTAACTGAAGCTTCACAAAGCGTTATGGGATCAGAAGCCAGAGATGGTTTTGTTAAGGTTACTCTTAAACCCAGAGCAGCAATGCCTGAGTTTAACACAAAACGTCAATTTAATCAATAGACTCACTCTTAAGTGCATCTAGTAAAAGTGAGAGGGATAGAACTGGAATAGCAGCTACCCTTTCCTTTTTTATATTTTATCATTATTTTAAGGGTGAGTATGGGGAAAAAGACATGCTTTCATTTTTTTAGTTATTAGTTTATTAATTGAACCATTGAAAAACTGTTTTGTACCATTAAAAATACGAGTAAAAGTATAAAATTTACTTTTTACACTTTTTCCATTATTTAAGGGTGTGTAGAGGGCAGAAGATACTCTCAGATTTTTTTTTTCTTAAGCAGGGTTATAATTAAACTATAGTAATATATCAATTCTTTCTTGTTGTGAATAAATCATTATTAAATTGAAAATATTTCAACAATGTTCAACAGAGTCTGAGAAAACAATAATACACAATGACAAACGTCACGCCCGATGTCAGAATTTTAACATTAACAAATGCGTTACCGGCAATTCCACATCACACTACGAAACTGACAAGATTAGTCACATTAACATTATTTGTTAATATGTAAATTACAAATATCTGAAATCTATCATGTACACATAAGATTGGTACCGAGCCTTCTACTTATTGGTAGAGAAAAATACTACTACATTACCAAAAATACATTAAGTAGGCATTTAGGGAGGATATTTCAATCTAAAAATGATACAGGAACAGATAAATTCCAAAATTTATCAAACCAATTAAACCAGTTGAAAATTTGAAGGTTTAGGTATAGGAAACCCTTATAGAAGTGGAAAGGTAATTAAGTAAGCTAAACGATAAGCATATAGGATACAGGTTATTCCATTTAAAATAAGCCGAATATTTCAGTACGAATGTTCTACTAATTTAACCGAAAAAAATGAACACCCTGTAAAGAGGTGTTTACTATTTAGTCAATAAATAGACTAAAGGAACAGTATTTTACTTAAACCTAAGAGTAAATTTCTTGGAGTTAATTTTATCAGGATATTTCATTTTTCCTAAAACTCTACATTTTCAGAAAAATTGATATAACTTGAAACACTCTGTATGCATTTATGAAAGTGCTACTTATTTTTTATGTAAAATTCGACAATGCAATAGTATACGGAGTGTATCATTTAAAAAATATAACTTTGATACGCCACTTTTTTTGGAGCGCTCTGTATATTTAAAAATATTTTTAAAATATTGCTCATATTGACTTACATAATATCACTGTATTAGAAATTAACGATTACATGCCGCTTCGCCGTAGAACTCCGTTGTGTCGGTCGTGATTCACCCTGTATATATACATTGAATTCATTTAAAAAGTGATAATGCAGCCTTTTCGTGTAACAGGTAAATTTTTCGACTTCGACGCAACCATTTTGCTGTCAAAGAACACTAACGTTGTTGAGTTGTGGTTTAAAATGGCTTCTTCGTTAACGACAGAATGAAGCTTTGAATTTCTAATTTAATTTAATTACACATTACTACACTTTAACCAAGCTTAAAATTTCAATGGGCTTTATCCTGACCACATGTTCACTTTCGTATTAATATGTTTTAAACAATTATTTTACAAGGTAGGTAAATGTTATGTTTACCTGAAGTATTGTTAATTTTCTGTTTGTTTTAGCTATCCATCACTTAATCAATTATAAATATCTAGGGAGGTGCATTTGAGAACAAATTGTAAAGTGGTTTTGAGAATTATCACTAGATGTAAGATATTGACATGCAGAATCAGAATAATACTTTATTTTATACCAATATAAAGTCACATATCATTTTATAACATTTAAAGTAGAACATGTTCCTACCAAAACATAACATAATTCATTATTATTAATTGAGTGTCTCTACTACCTATGACGTAACGGTTTACACACTCTACTACATCCCCTACTCTAAAATGTTGCTACAATACACAAAACATGTCTCCTTAACCTATTACTTATAAATCTAATCTCTGTGGTGGTTGAGTAACTCTACGTGGCCTATCCCTTGCAATACATTCCGACAATTTTGTTTCCCTTACACATTCATTCTTTTTAGAAACAACACTGTCGTTTTCGTTATCCTTAGCATTTACATTTATTCCATTATGCCCAATAGAATCATCATCTCCACGAACTTCTAACATTTCATTTGTACCATGATCATCATTGTTCATTACGTCAATTTCAGTACTTACTATCTGCACCCCCAATTAACATTTGACTTCCCTGATCAAAGTTACTATTCACCTTAACTTTTGCCTTATACTTTAGTAATTGATCTTTATGTCTTTTCCAAGTTACCCCTAATGAAGGAATATAACAATTATAAATATTTTTACTAATTACTTCAGTAATCTCTCCTAAAATCCATCCTGGTTTATATGTATTTCTATAATCTTTCACATAAACCTGATCACCTTCTAAAAATTCTATTTTTCTATTCCCTTTAAAATTTGTTTTTTGTCTGTTAATAGCTAGGTCTTTATGTTTGGGTTTTAATGTATCTAATCTATTTCTTACTTCCCTATTAAACATTAATTTCGCTGGCGTTTCACCGGTTGTGCAATGAACTGTCGTTCTATATTCAAACAAATATCTACTTATTAATGTCTGTATAGTTGCATTGTAATTTTTTTTGTCCATTAATGCTTTTGTTAATGCCTTTTTAAATGCTTTTACCGCGTTCTCAGCCGCTCCATTACTGGCAGGGTGATACGGCGGCGCAAATATATGATTTACATTATTGATATTACAAAACTTTTGAAATTCCGCTGCTGTGAACGCCGTACTGTTATCACTAACTAAATTTACAGGTATCCCGAACCGTGCGAAAATTTCTCTCAATTTTTCAATTGTTTGCTTAGAGTCTGTTGAAGTAACCTCTATTACTTCCGGCCATTTGCTATAAGCATCGATTAATACTAAATAAATTTTACCCTTAAAAGGTCCTAAATGATCTACATGCACTCTTTCAAAAACTTTATTTACTTGAAGCCATTTTTGCAAACTACTTTTCTCTGGATTATTACTACTTTCCTTGCAAACCTTACAATTTTTGCCTATATTTTCGTCAAGCTTTGGCCACCAAAAGTATGATCTCGCCTTACTTTTCATTTTTGCAATCCCTAGATGCGAATTATGCAATTCGTCTAGTAATGCTTTTCTAAATTTAACTGGTACCACTACTCGGTAACCCCACATCAAAATTCCTTGCTCTAACGTTAATTCATCGTGCCTTCTAAAATATGGTTTATTTACTTCATTTTCAATATAATTCTCCCATCCATTTCGGACTAGGTCAATTATTGGACTAATCTCTACATCTACTCGTGATTCTATTCTAACTTTTTTTGCATCTATTGGCATAGCCTCTTCTACAAAATTTAAATATGTATAATTATTATCTTCAATTAAATCAATTTCATGTTTACTATTTGGTAGTCGTGACAGTGCATCTGCAGTTTCGTTATTCTTACCTTTTATATATTTAATTGTATAATTAAAACTGGATAAAAAAAATGACCACCTTTGCAACCTTCCTGCTGCCATAGGAGGCACTCCCCCCCCTTATCACCCAACAATGCTAGCAGTGGCTTATGGTCGGTCACAAGCTCAAATTGTCTCCCCATTAAATATTGTGAAAACTTCTTTACCCCATAGTAGATTGCCAATGCTTCCTTGTCTATCATTGAGTAGTTCTTTTCAGCTTTAGACAGCACTCTCGACACGAACCCTATTGGCCGTTCATTGCCTTCAGTATCAACATGACTCAATACCGAACCAATCCCGTTCTGTGACGCATCACATGTTAACCTAAGCGGACTATTTTTGTCAAAATGAGCCAATACATTGTCTGATGCGACTGCTCTCTTTGCTGTCATGAACGCTTGGTCACATTCCTTTGTCCAAATAAATTCTTTATCTTTCTTTAACAATTCATATAAAGGTTTTAACATCATAGCTAATCCATTTATGAATTTACCATAGTAGTTTATCATCCCTACAAAACTTTTAATTTCTTTCACATTGCTCGGTTGCATTGCGTTTAAAATTGCTTCTATTTTTTCACCATCCTTTCTCAACCCGTCAGCTGATATAATATACCCTAAATATTTTACTTCTCTTTTGAAAAATTGACATTTGTCTTTTCTAACTGTTAAACCAGCTGCTTGCAATAATTTAAAAATTGCTTTTAAATTTTCAATATGTTCGTTTAAATTTTGGCCTGTCACCAAAATATCATCTAAAAAACTAATGGTACCCTTAGCATCTTGTAATATTTTTTCTATAGTTCTTTGGAATAACATACATGCAGGTTTTACTCCAAAAGGCAACCTTTTTACAGTATAAATACCTTTATGTGTACTCCATGCTAAACATTTACCTGTTTCCTCATCTACCCTTAACTGATTGTATGCTTGGCTTAAATCTAATTTTGTGAAACATGTACCCCCTGCAGTACCGCAAATAATTCCTCAATATGTGGTATAGGATAATGAACATCCTTTAATTGCTTATTAACAGTTCGATAATCTGCGCATAATCTAACAGTTCCATCTTATTTTATAACAGGTACTAACGTGTTCCCCATTCACTACTATCGATCTTAGTAATTACATCTAACCTTTCTAATCTGTCAAGTTCATTCTCAACAGCTTTCTTAAATGCAAAAGGTAACATTCGTGGCTTTCGAAATACAGGATTACTATTATCTTTCATTTCTAATTTAATTTCCCCATATTTATAACATCCTAATTCATTTTTAAAAACTTGACTAAATTCCTTAATCAATTCTATAATAACATATTCGTGTTTATTTTCTACTAACTGCTTCACATTTTTTTCATTATAATGCTTTAAAATATTTAACTTGGTAATCCAATCCCTACCCATTAAAGCCTTTAAATTCTACTTCTACCCTCAACTGCCCTATTGGTAACATTCTCGATTGATCATAGCATTTTAAAATTGTACTACAACTTTCTAATTTACAATTTGACAAGAACTTATTATATAAATCTTTTGGAACTATTGACACTCCTGATCCAGTATCAATTTCCATGTTTAATATTATGTTATTAACCCTAATTGCAATTAAAAATGGGTCACTCATTTTATAACAACTAATAACATTATACAGACTATCATATTGTTCACCCTGTTCCTGTATAACATTTATACCAACAGGCCTTTTATTTTGTGAATACAAACTTTAGCTAAGTGTCCCGTTTTATGGCAAATGTTACATTTGAATGCTTTAAATCTACAGGTTCTGAAATTATGATTTTTTTCACCGCAAGCAAGACATTCACCCTTCTTTTCTTTGCCTACCTCGATCTTACTACGTTCTGTAACTTTCGGTCTTCTGCCTACTTGCTTCCTTGGAACTTTTTCCGTTTGTACATTCATTACTTTGTTCACTTGCTGTTCACTCTGCAATAATGAGCTTTCTTTCTTGAGTGCTAGATCCACATATTCCCTTAACTGCTTATTGTGGTCTTCTTCACATAATCTATCTAACACTAAACCTCTTCTCATACCTGCAATAAATTTATCACTTAAAATATTCTCCAAGTTGCTTCTGAAATTGCAATCCATTGCAGCCCTTTTTATTTTAATAAACCATTCATTTACTGTCTCTTGTGGACCCTGATGGCAATTGTAAAATTCAATACGATTTCGTAATACTGATACTGTCAGTGCAAATTGTTTGCTTAAAATTGCACTTAATTCTTTGAATGTCTTGTCTCTAGGTAACACAGGATCACAAACGTCCTTTAAAATTTTGTACGCTGTCTGGCCGATTAATGTTATCAGAACAGGTACCCTTCTCTCTTCTGGAACCATATTTGCTTTAAAATACTCTTCTAACCTCTCCACGTAAATATTCCAATCGCTTCCTACTATAAATTCTTCCAATCTACCTATTGTACCATAAATCGTAGTAGACGCCACATGTGCTTCATTTACATTTTCATTCGCCATTGTTGTGGAACACCAGTTTATTTTCCATCCAATAAAATCACGTAGGTAGCCTTTATAATTCCTTTTACCTCGTCGCCAATTGGTAAGATATTGACATGCAGAATCAGAATAATACTTTATTTTATACCAATATAAAGTCACATATCATTTTGTAACATTTAAAGTAGAACGGGTTCCTACCAAAACATAACATAATTCATTATTATTAGTTGAGTGTCTCTACTACCTATGACGCAACGGTTTACACACTCTACGCTACTACACTAGATTTCTTATATCAATAGCTATAATTTGTGGTAATTATTTCAGTGTTTTGTTACAAATAAATTAATTGCAGATTTCTACAGTTTAACTAAGTTCAAACTTTAAATATATTAGTATTATAATTTAACTTGCTGACAATGTTCTGTATCCTTCCTTGTCACTGTAAATTACTCCATTCCACAGATATATCTAATATATCAAATTCAAAATAATAATTTTATGTAATTCCGTAGATACGTAAACGTACCTAGTTAAATATATACTACATATCATAAATGAGCAAATTCACTAAAGAATCTCTTTTTAAAGTAATGCTAGATCTGATATTGCGTTATAATTTGGGGCTTGAAATGTATGGTACAAATTTCACTTTACTAACAATCCGCTGCCAAACCAATTGCTTTCCAACCAGGATTGATTTCAGACTTAATTGCTTATATCACTAGGCCAGAATCGCTAGTTTTGTATGAGTAGAAATTGCGTTAGGCCTGCACCTGCGAGTAGCAAAAGAAATACGCAAAAAATTTATTAAAAATATTATTGAAAATTTGTGTGTTGTCAAACGGCTCTAATATCTGACAGCTGTCTGCAAATGTACATGTATTAAAAATGAGTGGCGCCTAACTGAAAATGTTAACGTTTTGGCGCCGATGTCAGAAACGGTGAGTTTCAGGACGATTTTGACGATTGGAAAGTTAGTGTTGCCAGACGTATAACATGCATGTGGAACACTTCTATAAATGATTTTATTTTACAGGACCCAGTAATTAATGAATTCCAGACGATATCCTCAAAAAATGCATATTACAGACTTGAGAGAAAGATTGAATGAAATACGGCGCCAAAAACCTAGAGAAGAAAAAGGTTTGTAATTTGGTGTTTAGTCACTCACTACCATGTTTACGTTACTTTACAGACGACCGTAAAGGACCTCCATCTGATCCAGCATATAATTTTCTTAAAGATCCACTTAGAGATAAACCCTCCCATGAAAATAGTACACAAATAAGTAAGCACAAGACACCAGTCTCGAATAAAAAAGAAAATATAGCGAAAACTGATGGGAAGCAAAATAAACAAGTTCAACACATTAAGGACTTTTTAAAGAACCCTCTGAATATTACTGTAGAAGTATCAAACGAATCTGGTGAACGTAGGTGTGTAGTAGATGAATCGAAAACTGTAGAGATTCCTTTTAATAATAAAGAGTATCCGCAAAGACCACAATTTCGAAGACAACCTGGAGATTTTCATAAATATCACAGTAGTGATGCAAACAAATCATACCCTCAATATAACAAGAGTAACGAAAGGCACGAAGATAATGTGAATAAAAAGGGTACAGAGACGCAATGGAGAAATAAAGCTCCTAGAAATGAAAGGAATACCAATGAGGAAAACAAACAACAAAATTGGCGAACAAATGCTACAGGGGAGAATATAAGACAAGCAAGAAAAAATGAAGAGAAGAAAAAGGAAACAAAAAGTAATAAAACCACTGATTGGTGAAAGTGATTATTTTCAAACAACTATTTTTATTATTATTGTTTTGATACAATTTTATTTTATGTTTAAAAAAATGAAACTTAATTAACGCTTTTTAATACTAAAAATATGTACCTATATTTTGTCAAAACAGTAATTTAATGAAAAATGAATGATGTATTTCTTAAATAAAGTTATTGTTGTTTATTTGCCAATTTCCATGCATTTTCTATTTTCTTAGCAAGTTCTTCGTTTTCCATCTTATTCTAAAAATAGAATGGTTAATTTATGAACTACACGAGTTAGTGTTGCAAACAGGTGGTGAAAAGGACGAGCTAATTGTAAAAACTATAGCTGGTCTCAGGTCAACATACGAAGAATGGCGAATTGGTCCCAAAAATATTAACAGTTATTAATCTAGTCCTCATGAGTCACACAATGACTCTGCCATATAAAATGTAGGCTAATTTTGATAATGTAAACTTTCACCATTATTGTACATATTTAAAATACTTGGATTTTTTGGGTTTTTAATGGTGTCTTTTTGTATTTATGTTTATACAAATCTAAACGTTTCGATAACACGTACAGTTATCGTCCTCAGTAGTATTCCATAGTTGGTTTTACACGTTTTTCAAACTGTTGTATTAATAGCAGGCTTATGTTTGCGTGTTTAATTTTCATATTTCATAAAATTGTTTCAACATGTTAAACATTTCTAAAAGATTTTATTACAACTGAGGACGATAACTGTAAGTGTTATTGAAACGTTTAGATTTGTATGAACATAAATACACCATTAAAAAATCCAAAAGTATTTTAAATAGACTACTTTTGGTTTTTGGATACGCGTATTATACCTAGTTATAGACCTTTAATGAAAATGTGGCTGTGCTGTACACTGTGTCCCATTTTGGTTGAACTTGTAGGGTATCTCGTTTGCGAGAAAAGTTAGAAAGATGCGGTTTTCGCGACCCTGTTCTATTTTTTCGTGAAACGAAAGATCCCACAAACAGAATGGTCATAGTCCTATTAGTACTTGAAATACAGGGCGAAGTTCAGAATTTGCACATTTTAAACGCCCCTCGTAACTGCTTGCCTTGTAATTTATCGAAATGGTGAAAAGTATCATTGAATAACTAACGTATTAGTTATTCAATGGTTGTATACAGAATTTTCCGTAGAATTTAGTGGCGTGTATAGTTTTCCCTACAAAAGTCAGTTTCTTCGTAATAAACCAAAGATTTGCTTTTTTAAATAGAACACCTTGTACATTGTTTCATTATATAATAGAGCTTGCTCCCAGATTTCAAAAAAAAATATATTGTGTGGCACTTCTTTTGCATTATTAACCTCAAAAATGAATGTTACATTAATTTAACATTTTGATGATGTAGTTGGCCATGAAAAAACAAGATTAAGGATTAGTAAGTTTTATGCAAAAACTTAAAATTAAAAACTAAACATAATACCTACAACTTTACAAGCCTAATATAAATTACTAAAAGAGATGTTCAAACTGATGACCATTCTGTCTTATACATACTTCATACACTCTTCCAATTCGTTTTATAGAATTAAGCACAATAATAGGGCGATCTTGTACATGTCTGAAAGTTTCTCTAACTGCATTTGTCAAACGTTCAATGTTATCATATTGAATTTGTTATATTTTATTTTGCAAGTAAGCCCACAAAATAAGTCTAAGACTGTCAATCCTGGATACCTAGGGGGTCACCTTATCGGCCCATTAGTGCCAATCCATCTATTACCAAAATTGTTTTCCAAAAACGGGCGTATAATTTGCGCATTGTGAGATGGGGCTCCATCCTGTTGGAAATGAATATAGTTCGAGTTAAAGGAATGTCATCTAATAATTTAGGCGCAACCATTTCTAAAACGTGCAAATATCTAGGAGCGGATAAGTTTCCTTCGAAAATGTAAAATCTAGTAAAATGTAGAATCTGCCATATAAAATGTAGGCTAATTTTGATAATGTAAACTTTCACCATTATTGTACATATTTAAAATACTTGGATTTTTTGGGTTTTTAATGGTGTCTTTTTGTATTTATGTTTATACAAATCTAAACGTTTCGATAACACGTACAGTTATCGTCCTCAGTAGTATTCCATAGTTGGTTTTACACGTTTTGCCTATTTAAAACACCTGAATTGCTAAAATGTGCCTCGTCTGACCATATGACATTTCTTCCCAAGTTGGGTACTATATCATGTTTAAGTACCGATTGCAAAATATTAACCTACGTTCAGCGTCGCCAGGATGTAGATGTTGAACAATCCTAAATTCATTTATGGTGGCGAATTATTCTTTGGATTCTTGTTTTCGAAACTCCAATGCTACATTCATTCTGCATGAACTTATAGGATTACCCTCCACACTTGCTAAAACGGTAACCTCATTATTCTCTCGATTTTCTTTATTATATTTTTTTTGACCTGGGTTTAGAAAACGATCCATAATTAATTAAATTTCTTTTTAATCTATAAAACGTGATTTTACTAGGTTGTCTCCATTCTGGAAACTACATAGATGTAAAGTTACTTAATTATCAAAATTAATATCAGGGAATAGTGTATTACATACCGAGGCGGAAAGTGTTCCATTCCTGTCGAGAGAAGTACAGTTCTCGAGAGAGGGGAATGGTACTTTTGCCGAGGTTTGTATACGATTTTGTTCAAAATTAAAGAACAAGCAACATTATACAATTCAAATAAAAAAATTTTGGAATACATCCATCACGACTTCTCGTTCAATGGTGAAGGTCGTGACAATGGGACTTTTAATTTTTACTTTAATGAGAAGCCATAAATGTTATGCTTACTATTTTTCTATTGGTTTTGTCGTTACTTGTTATCAATAATTCACTTATTAAATATGATTATTAAAGAAAACGTGTTGTGTGTTTCCACCCATTGCTTGCGTTCATTCACCATCTGCGCACGTGAGAAAAATGGTTGCATACTCTTGACCCTTTATTCAAATTGGCAAGTTGTTAGTTTGACATTGATAGTTTAAATCGATAGTAGTTCCCCAACAGGTTGGAAAGTGGTCCATTACTGACCGCTTCATCTCATTACTTAAAGTAAACCTGTAGAATGATTCACTTTTCAACCTTTAAAGGGTTAGAAAAGCGGTATATTACAAACTAATTGTGAATAAACTACATTTACCTGTAAAATACAAATTTATTGCTTCGTCGGCGTTTTCATTACTCTGACCAAAGCAAATCAGCACATCCTATTCTTCAAAGTTTTCAAAATTTTGATTTTCTGCCATATTTTCCACAATGAACAAACAATACGATTGTTACACAAAAATAATTTAAATCAAATTTGACAGATCAATTACGTTTAGATCAAACTAGGCCCAGCCTACTTACAAATTTAGATATAAAGTATTCTTTATAACTTTATAAGTTTTGTTGCCATTAATATTTTTTTTCTGAAGCTGTAAGATGCATTGCACCCAATTAAAAAAAAATTCCAGCTTGAATATGTTTAAAAAACTATTGTACCTAATTTGCATAATTTTTTGAATTTATTCCTAAAAGTCCATAGATGTATTAACATATTTTAACCATTTCGATAAATTACAAGGCAAATCAGTTACGGGGGTTGCTTAAAATGTGCAATATTTGAATTTCGCCCTGTATCTCAAATACTAATAGGGCTATGACAATTCTGTTTGTGGCATCTTTCGCTTCACGAAAAAGTAGAACAGGGTCGCGAAAACTGCATCTTTCTACCTTTTCTCGCAAACGAGATACCCTACAATTTCAACCAATATGGGACACAGCGTACTGTTAAATTTGATAACAGTAAGAAAAGTTATAAATAAGTTTGATTACAATAAATGGGTGCGTGCGTGTGCGAGTGCAAGCAGTGGGCGGGCGGGCTGGCGTGCGTACGTGCGTGGGTGCGTGTGCGCACGCGTGGGAGAAATTCAGCGACGACGACGGGGGGAGGGGTTATTTGAAACTGTTTTGATTTTTATCAAATATTTCTAAAACAGTTGTATGTTTCAAAGATATAAAAATACCAATCTATAGACCTTAATCATATAGATTAATTATGTCCCATGAAATTCTTTGATACGATGCGCAATTTAGTGGCAAAAAATTCCTATTAACCACTATCTGTATATATAAAATTCAAAGTCCTGACTGACACATATATCAACGCACAGTCTAAACCGCTGGCCCTAGAGGCATGAAATTTGGCGGGTATGTTCTTTGTGAAGTGTAGGTAACCCTAAGGACGGGTTTTTCGAAATTCGATCCCTAAGAGGGTGAAATGGGGGGTTGAATTTTTTGTGAAACTTTTTATTCTATGGACCGATTGTCTCGAAAATTAGTACACATATACTTCAATTAAAATTATGAGACACGTGTATCACAAAATTTAAATATCGCCCCCCCCCCTCATTCTGAGATCGCAGCAACGCGCGATGGGTGCGGCAAGTTTGACAACGTTTTAAACGTCTGTCTGACATAGATTATTGTTTTTGTTTTTACAATGTTGCCTCTTTTCGTAATAAACGTATTATACAAGAGGTTACATAATTATCCTAAAAAATTGTTAAAATTATTTCAATTTTTTATTAATTTCTATTTTGTAGGTTGGAAGGTCGTGTGTTCTTCCACGCCAGATGTCTTTTTCTTTTGTTATAAGAATTTGTAGGAAATTCAGGTAAATTAGATATGCAGTTTGAGAAGCACTGGTTTTTAGTTATAAAAACTGGGTTGACCTAACGTTGCTAAATTTATTGTAACTTGTCGTAAATTATTAATTATCCAATTATCTTTAAAATTGTGATTATGTATAAGGCGTATATTTATTGATATTTGTTTTTAGGCTCGTATTTAAACATAAGAATTAATGAGTTTTTTCGTATATAATCATTTTAATGTTAGTTGATCTTTGACTTGTTAGATTATTAGTCAAGAGGAAATTGCATCATCAAGAATTAATTTTTTTGTAGCAGTGAATTGTGCGAAATTGTATATAGTCTGAAGTCGTGTCGGACGTGTGTAACCCGCACCCGATTGAGAGTTACAGAGAGTGATTTAACCGACCACAGTTATTGTGTGGGCCTATAGAACGGTGGTGTCATTGTAGTACCATCGAAAATCACCTCGCTTGTCGGTGTGTATTTCTCCACATGCCATACCTATTGAATTTTGATTTAAACAGCTCGATGCATTGGTATCATTTAGGGGAAAATAATCGTGAACTGCATTGTAAGACATTTAAAAAACAGGGTTAGTTTAATAACCTAGGGACTGGTATCGTGTGACAGCAGGGTGAGAAGTTTTTGTTGTGCTTAATTGAAATATTGATTATTGCTTCTCAGAAACTGTATAAAACTCTAGCGAGGGAAAAAGTTATCACGCCGTCAGCTTTTAAATTAACATTTTGGAGTGTTGAAAAATATTGAACTTGTTAGGGAGAAGCGCTAATTCCAACAACGTGACTGTTCTCATGGGAGATAGACCTGGAGAAGCGATGAGAATTTTTGTACTGGTTTTACCTTTTTATCCTGTAACTTTGTGTAAGTTAAAATTTTTCCGTGCTTTATTTTAAATTTGCCAGTAACGAACAAACACAGTTTGCTTAAAAAGGAAAAGACCTGTTGTTTAGTAACAGTGCGCGTCACCGGTTTGCTTTAAACTACTGGAACAATATGGTTTTCAACTCTAGAGATGCTCACTGGCATGTTGGATTAGAACTTCATCATCGTGACAAGACTTTTAACTTTTGAGAGGCTGATAGAATTAATTGTGGGTGGTTCTAGCTTAGAAAACAAGTTTGATATATTTAGATAACGGACATTTGTGTGAATCTCAAAAATCTGAAAACCTGTTTCAAAGGTTATGAAGCGCTGAATTACAACTTGGTATTAAAACATGCAATCTCTTCCATAGAAAAGTCAAGGATCTTGCTCATTAGATATTTAAAAACAACGTTGCAGCCAACATGGCTAAGATTAGTGTGCTTTAAGTTAAGCTAAAAAACAAATATAAAGTGCAAAGTTTATTTAACTAATGCATGTACTATCGTCAATTTATATGGAGGTTTGCTGATATTGCGTAACCGTTAAGCAAATTAACTAGAACAAGGTAAAACTTTCCATTGGTTGTCAAAGATCCTTAGATACGCTTATACAGGCATTGGTAACTACATAGAAGCTAAATCCAAAAATAAAAAAAAATTGTTTTGGACACAGATTCTCGTAGTATTGAACTTGGTGCTGCACCATCCAAAGTACAAGAAAAGTTCAGGATGCAATTATTGTCACACGTTGGGAGCTGCTCGCCGTTATTAAATGCTGGACAAAATCACCGCAGCTCCGACACATCGTCGAAAAGATCATGCTCTGCAGACACTGTTTTCGAGTGGAGATCAAACAGGAAGTGAAACATGTATGACATATTGGGATAGTCGGCAATAAATGGTGGCAGTAGCAAGCGTTAAATGGCGACAACGACCAAGGAAGAAAATTACAAAAATTATTCAATATCTCTGTTTGGAGAGAGTAAATCTGAGCGTAGCGTAAACTTTGTTAAAGTTACTTAAAATATTCTGCAGACTAATTACAAGCAAGGAATAAATGACTAGTGTAGAAAGTGCGTAGTGTTTGCAACTGGACACGGCCCAATAAAAAAAGAAAGGGTACCAATGCGCCAGTGCAACGTGGGTTTTAAACAAATAGCTATAGATATAACAAAGCCATTTCAGGAAACAAGATAAGAATAAATTAACTTAGTAAAAATATGCTATTTTGGTAAATGTACAAAAATCTGTGCTACTCCAAACCAACAAGTTGTAACATTAGTAAAGGAGCTCCTCCGCATACCTTGTGTCAAAACTTCGGGTGGCTGAGTAACGTGTATGGGATGCCTTTTCGTCTTATTACTTTTGTTTAGAAAATCGAAAACTTTCCTGTTTTGGCGATTTGAGCTTTTTAGTAGACGCCTTGGCAGTCTTCTTCACTTTGAATCGCGATTTTAGATTGGCGGCACGTTTTTTGGGCGCACTTTTTTCTTCGGTTTCTTCTTCGCGGAGGTTTCACCGTTGTAATATTTAGAAAATGGTTGAAAGTTCTGGGTAAGTTGTAGATTTTATAACATACCATAGTAAGTTGACGAATTTGTTGCATTACCTCACATAACGCCTAATTTAACCACCTGAAATACGGCTGAGTCAATTATTGGTTACTCATCTTCGTATATGTTCAGAAATTGTAAGACGAAGAAATAAATTTTAACTAGTGCAGGTTTGAAAAACTCAGTTTGAAAGCTCTTTAAGATCAAATCCCAAAAATTGAAAACGGACCAGCTTGAATTAAAGGTCAGATACATTACATTCACTTTCAAACAATAAACTTTTATAAATTTGAAAAACTCAGAACGAAGCGAAATCCAATGGCAACATAAGGTTTAACAAAACTCTAAAGGTCAATTTCCAAAAGTGAATGACAACATACGTCAATATACTTAGAATTTTTACAAAACCAAAATCGAAAAATTTAGAACAGAGCAAACAATAAGTTTTATCCTAAAACATCTTTATAGATTCCTGCAATTCTAAAGCCGCTAAGGACACCAAACAAGACTTCATTGCTAAAGGAAAATTAAAGAAGGCGATATTATCTAAGAAGTATCATAATCAATTTGAATACTAATGAGCGATTAATGATCTTGTTTCATCATTAATCACCTTCATTAATAGGGTATGGTGAGCAAGATGATGACGTTAAATAAAAATGCGTCTGCAAAATAAACTACTTCTTTAATTGGAATCGATAAATGTCGCTAAAATACTTTTATTGGTCCTTTTAACAAATTCAAGTACGAAAACAAACACTTTGACAGCTTTATAAGAAAAAACAACATGTTTTTCGTGTTTTCGTCATCTTGCCTCACTTTTGGGGAAAATGACGAACATATTGGAGCAACATGGCGATTTACATTTACCTTGGACTTCATAACACCAGGCTTCACACCAATTGCACGGGATGTATTTCTACGAGGGCGGTTCAACGTATTGTTCTTTACAAGAACGACACGTAATATCTAGATTTTTGCTAAATTTCTATTAGTTAGTTGAGTGTATTTTCCAAAAAGGTTTCGTTGTGTCTTGGAATTTTCTTTTTTAGTCTCTGTTTTATCACTTTTTTGCGTTTTTTCTCCTCCAACTCTCCTTTGATTGGGAAGTTGGTAAGTATGGATGCCTTCTGTTTTTTTCCTTTGTTTGCCTCAGTACATCGAGTATATTTTGGAAGTGGCCTTATTGCAATTAACAATATGGACTTATCTATGTCTTGTCATTTGGTTTCCTACTTCAGAAGAGCCAGCTATACTAGACGATGAACTCGGTGTTGCTTCTTATCATTCATTGGCGCCTTGCCGTACAACCAAGCTTATTGGAGACATTTCGCCTTGGGAAATGTTCATTTCTGCATTGGAAATGTCGTTCTCCGGAGTTACCCGAGGTATCGAAATTTGATGAACATCAATTTGATTTTCACGTTTACCCATAGAAGTTGGAGCGAAGTTTATTTTGTCAAACATATATGGATTTAAAAGCTCAATACCATATTTTGGAAAACTCCAATAATTGCCGCTTTTAATAGGCGTGTCCAAAAGTTTTCCAACATCTTTGTCTGTAATGGACTTTATTTCGTACTGTACTGTAATATTAGGTTTTATGGTCGAGTGTAGTCGATAGTAAAACACATTTTTACGGTAGGATAGGATTTTTACGGAACTCAATTCAAAGCTGGCTATAAGAAGAATTTATTTACTAACTTAACATATTTATCAAATATAAACCAAGTTACAACCTCCAATTAGAACTAAGAATATTTTCGAATATTAAAATATTAATATTAATTGTGCAATTTTCGTTTCCATTAACTTTATCCATTTTTGCTTGAGGCAGGTTTGAACAAATGCATTTTTGCTTCGTCTTAATTTTGATTGAGTTTCAGTATGAAATAAAGTACGTTACGTTATTCGTCCGGTACCCGGATATTACGTACTCATTACGTAAATAAATTCGGACTCTGCTTCGCCTCGTCCAAATTAATTACTTATTCGTCTGTAGTATCCGTTGTACTGGATTTATAACGTAAATAACTATTCCGGAATGATTCACAAGAAAATGATCACGTGCTTGATTATAAAAAGTTCTCAAAAGACCGAAGAATCTCACATCCAGCGGTTGTATTTTGTGGGTTGTGTAGCGGGGTAGTCCAGTCATTATAACTCCATTGTTTCTGCAAACGTTTATCGCTTCTAAAGAGCAACGGGATGACTGATTATCCACTATCATTAGTATGGGTTTATCTTGGGACCGATGATTAAATTTAAAACTACAGTCGTGTTCTTTCCTCTTTCACTACGTCCAACCTTTGCCACTCTCTTGCTTCCCGTGGGTGTTAAAAGTTATGGTTGTTTGTTTAGCTCGTCGAGATGATGATGAAGCCTCGGTCAGGACTAAAGTTATATTTTACTTTTAATTCCTTTACCGAGGTACAGAACACATCAAAACGGCAACCAAATGAAATCTATGGGGCAAGTTGATAAATATGTCACTTTGCCACTGTCAACTTGCCCCGCCGGTATATCTTCAAAATTAAAAGTATTTTTTACGAAAAAAAAATTAACGGTAGGAAAAACTAGTTAACGTAATGCATACGCATATCTAATATACAAATAAGCAAAAGTACAATACTTTACCCTTCATTAAGACAAAAACCGTTACTTCGCGTAAGGTCACTTTTATAACACGAAGATGATGAGCGCATATGATTTCTCGCGCGTCGAAATATGCAGTACCGTTGTCTAGTTATCGAAGTAACATACACTACATGGGAGAATTATGATAGATGTTTTACTTTATAGTTACCTATTACTTGTTTATTTAAAAACCAAATTCGTTATTTTTCTCTGTGCGCCATCTTGCCCCACCTTAACCTATAGTTGATGTTTAAACAAGTATAAAAGTGCATGAATACAGGGACCACCATCAAGTTGGACACATATTGGAAAAATTTTATTATTGAAATTTCTGAAAAACTCTATTGCCGGTTCGTTTCTGCATGTTTGACAACCAAAAAATCCATTGTGACATTTGTCACATGACCATAGATTTGGCGGGAATTTTGAAAAATGTTAACTGTGATGCCGAAAAATGGATCAAATTGACAAGATATCGAAAATTTGTATTAACAAAATGTATTTAGAATGCAACAAAGACCCCATATACCAATTTCAGAAAAAAACCATTAATTCCCCTCTCACTGCTGTGTTTTCTAATTTATGTAATTTTCACGGGAACTCTCGGTATTGGGCAATAAAACTTTGTTTGCATTAGAAATTTGGAGAAATTTTATATCCTAATTGTGTATTTGTGTATTGTGTATTTCTACCGAACTATAGTTTCCTTAAAATTTTCAATATTCGCCAATTTATAATTGTCAAAACTTATAAATATAGTATTTGGGCTAATTAAATTTTGTAGGTGTCACAAATATAAAACTGCTCATGTTAATCCTGTAGTAGATACTGAAAATAACCTAAACAATGTTTTCTTGACCGTCACTGAGACACCAATAGTTGCAACGAAAATGATAGCAGAACATACAGACAGTTCTGTAAGACGAATTAAAAAAAAAATCACTTTTACCCATACAAACCAAGATTTTATTTTTGTGCATGGTTTCAAGGAATGTTAGAGAACCGTAATTTTTCAAAAAATGTGCTCTTTTCTGACGAAGCAACTTTTACCTCAAGTGGTATTGTTAATTCACAAAATTGTAGATTGGGCAGACCACAATCCCAATTTATTGTTGAAGCCAAGGACCAATATAGTTTTAAAGTGAATGTATGGTGTGGAATTTTAAACGATAGAATTGTAGTGAACAATATTTAAACTTTTACAAACGGTAATATCACTATTTATCGACAACCTACCATTACAAGAGCGTGTCAATTTATTCTTCCAACAAGATGGTGCTTCTATTCACTCTATAAATGAAGCGGTGGAATGGCTGAATAATGAGTTTGGTGAGCAGTGGATAGGTAGTTTTTCAGACAATCCTTGACCTGCTAGATCTCCAGACCTAACACCGTGTGATTTTTTCTTATGGGGTTATATGAATAACAATGTTTATAAACAACGCCCATTTAGAAATGTAGAACATTCAGAAAATTGTATAAGGTATTGTGCAGCACAAATCAACAGAACCATATTGAAAAATGTTCATAGCGAAGTGTTTTCTCGAACTGTCTGTATGGAGTGAAAAGGTGGTCACGTAGAATTTTGGGACTTTATAATTTTTTTTTCCATAGCCACCTAACAAATAATAAATGAGATAATAGAATAAATACTGCGTTATTAAGGTGAGTAAAAATTAATTATCAGTTCGTATCAAGTGTATTGTAGAGATTCCTTTGCGAACAAAAAAATTGGTTTTTTTGTTTTGTTATTATATTATCGTATTTTATGAATTTTTTTACATATTAAAATTTGTTGGTAGAGAATGTATTTTATTACTCAATAACTATGTTTCAAATATTGTTTGAAGAATAAAAGATATCAAGTGATCCCTCAAAGTGTGTGTTTGGATATACAAAATTCTCAACACTAACCCTGCCAAATCTAATAAAGATAATTTACACAACGTTTTATTGACCGAAAATTAAATTAGAAAACATCTTGAACTATGAAGTGAACATTTAAAGAGCAGTAATTTTCATCCATATAAGCAGAAATATTTGATTTTTCCAAAGCCAATCTATTCAATTCAAAAATATCGCTAATTTCAAATGTACTAACCAATATTAAATAAAAGGATAAATAATGTGTTATTAAGTTTTAATAACAAATATTAGTTCGTTTACATTTTATGTACCGGTAAAAAATATTAGATCAGCTCATAGGCTTCAATATACAGGGCATGAATACCACCAGTTTCGAGGCTAAATCGTATTTTTTAAATTTTCCTCTCACAAATTGTCTATTTTACAAATATTTGATTAATTTTGACCTAAAATTATGTAATTTGTGTTATTAAAACTATTTCGAGGTAGAACAAGATTTTATGATGCTTCGTAATAAAAGCAGAGGGGAATAAATGGTATTTTTTATTTTTTTTTCTGATTTGGTCGAAAATTGGTATATGGGGGTCTTTGTTGCATTCTAATTTCTAAATACATTTTCTTAATACAATTTTTCGATATCTTGTCAATTTGACCCATTTTTCGACATCACAGTTTACATTTTTCAAAATTCCCGCCAAATCTATGGTCACGTGATAAATGTCACAATGGATTTTTTGGTTCTCAGATATGCAGAAACTAACCGCCAATAGTTTTTCAGAAATTTCAATAATAAAAATTTTTCCCATATGTGTCGAACTTTATGGCGGTCCCTGTTAATGCATAAGGGATAATGGCCATCAATTGGCTAGGCACGTATTGATTGATTCCAATTGGATTTAAATTTCACAATTAAAGTTTATTAGGATACATAAAGGTCAATGAGCTGTATTAACCTGGTTATCATATTTAGTGAATGACTAATTGTTCAGATATTCCCGACAGTCACTAAACATTGGGGGCTTTTGTCAAAAATTAATAATAAAGTAAACTATAGGAACATAGCAAAAAGGATAAATGGTTCAAAAAGAACAAATGTAGGTATAAATGCATGTGATTGTTCTTTTGAATGCTAGTTTGCAGAACATAAACGTTTACGTACCTTTTTTGTTTGCTTATAGCACAATTCTGCTTCAGTGTATCGTGCTAATTCCAAATTGATAAGTGCTAAATAACCCCAAACTTCAGATAAACGATTGTCGCACATATTTGCTTGTAACAAGCACTGTTCGGCACTAATTAAATCCTTATGAGCGTAAAAAATTAAGCCAGCACCGAACCATGTGTAAGGTGTTGGGCTGTATTTACAAGCCAAAAGCAACATTTTTTTAGCAAATTGTTTCTCTTCCATTCTTTCAGCGATTAGAGCTAAGTACACATATACAAGATGAATATTATCTGGCCTATTGAATGATTCCAAAACACTCATATATTCATCTCTGGCGTCCGAAAATTTTTCCAAGGCCAGTAGACAATGACCTTTAAGTGAGCTAACTGCATAATCCTGCAATAAAAAAATATTATTTGTTGTATATTTTTGTATATGTGACGACTTACAGGTCCGTGTATCTTTTCAGCTTCCAGAACGTGAACCAAGGCATGCTCGTAATCGTGTCGATAATATTGAATGACACCCAACAAATAATTATATACGCCCAAATCAGAACTTTTTGCATAAGTTAAAGCGTGCTCTGCAAACTTAAATTAATCATTATTATTAGGAGGCTCAATTTATCTAAATTTACTTTGAACAGTCTAATTTTGATTAAAACACATGCAGTTTTATAAAAAATTCTATTCGGGCAAATTGATGTGGTCCAAACTAAATCGTCAAATTTGGTTACGTGATCATTTATCTCTTCATTGTGTATGTACTTTCTTGCCATTTCCAGACATAAACCAGCACCTTCCGTATTTCCAATATGAACATAGAATAAATACATAACAGTCCATCCTTAAAATTTTAAATTAAATACCTTAAGTGTCTGCAAAACTAACAGATCTTCAGCTATTACGTAACTAATGGTGGTTCATTCTGATAAATTAAATAAATACCTTATTCTAAATTTGTAATAGATAGCAAAGATAATTATAATGTCCTAAAAATTTAATGGCTTAATAGCGTTCTATCCTGAATAAACGCGCTAACAAGGACTATATAGTGCTTGGGCGCGGTCATAGACAAACCACGCGTGTCCTACTTTTAGAAGAACCCTTACCTATGCTCAAGCGATGCAGACTAAAAGTAAGTCCACCACTCAGAGTGAAGTTAAAAGCAGAGTAGCAGAGACCAAACCCACTTTGGTTTCGCAGCTGCACAGCCCTGGGTAGCGACCGTTCATCCACGCCGTATACTGTTCAGACATAATTGGAACCTGCAGCTAAGTGACCCTTCAAAATGTATCTAAGTATCCATGCCGAGCAGGTGTGGCAAAACTTGTAACGATTCTCCGTAAGACCAGCGATGCAATCAGCACAAGTGTACATATGTATTTTAAAACAGTGAATTATGTATCATGTATTACGTGTTTCACTGTATATATATATATATATATATATATATATATATATATATATATATATATATATATATATATATATATATGCTAAAGCGACTAAAAGACGCAGATGATTAACGCGAGTGAAAAGGCTTGCAGCATAAGTGACTCGAAAAACATTTACTTTCTTCTCTCTCAACAACCATCGACAACTAAAACCGGAAACCTTGACTGGAAGTACAGCGAATTTATATAAAACTGTCACCATTCTGGTCCACCGACGATGTGCTTTGCGCAAGTGGAGAGCCGTATCAAAGTCAGCTGGATGAAGTAGGACGACGTCAAGTACAAATATATTGTTGGTAATCTCGAAGAAAAGTATGTTTGCGAAGTTTATCACGTCCTAACTAATCTTACTGAGGCCCACGAATACGTCAAGATTAAAACGGAACTCATCAAAAGATTCAACGCCATTTATGAGCTACTAGAGCGAAAAAGTTAAAAGACCAAAAGATGTTAATCTCCTTCTACATTACCTTACGGAGATTAGCAAGAACGACAGTTCAATCTAAATCGGCAAACTTCCTGCCAGTACATAAGCGATTTTAGCAAGCCAAAAAAAAGCAACCCTTAACGAAGCAGCCAAGATGACATATGTCATAGGTGCCACCAACCCACCAACGATCCAGACATTACAATACAGTACTGCAGTATAAGATACTCTCAAAGTCCTCAAGACAAAGAATTGCGTCATTAAAGACCCTACACCGGAAACGCGTTCTTTTGCAAGAGGAGCCGTAGTAAAACCGCAGCGAAGCAAGACGACACTTGTTGGCAATTACGGAAAGAAGCAAAAAACTGCAGATTCCCATGCACAGCAAATCAGAAAAGCGACAAGGTCGGTCGCATAACGGACCAAGCAATTAATGCACAATTCCTAATCTGTATAGGAGACGAAGTGTGCCTATTTATAGCGCACAGGGCCAAACAGTAAAAACAAGTTTTCTCGTTCAGACTAAATTCCACAAACTGAATAGCTGCCACTACGTACCGAAAGATTAACCTTATCTTCAATTTCAAATTTCGGGGGACCTTCCCGTGGGGATTCATCGTATCCGAAATTTCGAAACTCATCATCGAAGGTAAATTCTTGGCATACTACGGACTCTTGGTCGATGTTCAATACCAAAAGCACACTGAGTCCCAAACCAGTCTGACTAACCGCAGTAAGTAAGCAACCGATAAGACTGGACTGATAAAAATGATCTCGAGGACGACGAAGCACCTGAAATAGTCAAAAATACCAGCAGCTGATAAAAACTACAAGCATGCACTAACTACGGTACAATACCAAACATTTCATATAAACAATGTACAGCAGTGGAACACACCGCGCAGAAATTCTAGATTATAATACAATTTGGTACAGCGACACCTGGCGCCTAGAAAACGGTTCAGTGCCGGCCTAGCGAATACTACTGCGCACTCAAAGCGAAAATTATTCCATATCGGCGACTCGTGTCGCGCATAGAAGATTTTTTCAAAAAATTAAGAGAGACCTCCAACGAAAGGCAATGACCACACCGTTTGAAATTTCCGTATATGAGCTTCAACCTACGAAACTCCACACAAAATTTTCAAAGATTCGTGGACAATATTTTGAGACACAATCAATTATTCGAAAGGTTAAGAGAAAAAGTAATTATCAACCCAGAAAAATGCTACTTAAAAAAGAAGAAATCTACTTTCTGGAAAACGGTGCATCCAACCAAGGAACATTTCCATTAGACAGCAGTAAATCGCAGTCATACGAGACTTTTGACGACCCCACACAACAAAAAACTACAATAGGTATTGGTACGAAGTATACGACCGCGACCATACATCGGGGAAAGGGAGTGTTCTCGTAACCACTTATCACGCATAGAGGAAGCAATTCTATTGATCGATTTCATTGCCTTAGCTTGAGTTAACAAATCTACTGCACGAGCAAAACTCGTACTAAGCAAGTTTGTGTTACCAGGCATACAGAAAGACTGCAGAAAATGAACCAGACAATGCAACAAATTTCAGCAAGCTAGAAAGACAAAGCACAATGCAGGACTTCAAATACATCCTCAGATGTGACAAGTACACGCGATGAACCTACCTATCGAGAACATTGCAGCCAAAACTAACGATATGAATTCGTAGGTACATGAATCAAACTGTTGAGAGTGCCCTTACGAGTTACGACTCATCAAGGACGACAATTCGGAATAATCTTGTTCCGTAAACTAAAAGAACACGAAAGGACAATCTATTACATAGAGACCAAAAAGATACTAGAGCGGTTCCACTGCCAGCTAAAGGTATTTCTTTGCTTCGACGAAGAACTTTCAATGATACTGCCAGTGATACGCAGTATCTGGAAGAATAACATGAAAGCAATAATAGCGCGGATGGGGTACAAACAGGAATTACGATTGACAGGAAAATTCGTGCTAGAAACGTCCAACGAAGACCCATTGAAAGTAGAAACATACGTAAAGCAACTACAAAGATACATAAAAAATATTCGATGCATGAAGGAATTGGACCACAATAGGTAACAACAAACATACATATTAAAACAGATGGATATAGTAACGTTAATAAAATTGCAGCTACAGACACCGTTCGAAGAATTTTACCTCGTAATAAAGAAGACCAGCAAACTAGACATTGTCAAGAGACCTAACGGCCTCACACGTCTCTCAATCGACGGGTTAAAGCATTGCTGGAAATCAAAATTAGTCCAAACAGCAAGCATCTGTCGACAAAAGAATCAACGTGGAATATCCCACGGTAAAGGCGGACGTGAAGACAAATCACAAACGTCCTACTCTTAAGTGATTCCCCTGCCAAAGCGGGTTTAAAGAACAACGCAGTGCAGCAGAAACCGGACTCACCTTAGTTTTACAGTTGCACAATCCTCAAGATCTAAGGAACTAAACAAGCAGGTGGTAGTAAGCCCAAACAAGGCCTCACCGACGATGAATGATGGCCTGCGACGGTTCACCGATTAAAGCTGCGATTGATGTGTGCTATTCGCAGTTAGTTTAAAGCACTGAATTATGTTTTAAGTATTTCACTGCTACATCAACGTATTCTATTGAGGCCGCAGTAACAGATTCCAAATAGTACCAACATAATGTTGTTACTGTTATTATCAGGACGAGAAGCTAGCAATTTATAAATTGCTAATTACAACATTGGTCGCAGTTTATGACTTTTAATATTATAACCCAAAAAAAATCAACGGTTTGCCAGAATAGTTCAGGGACCCAAAGGTAGAACACTTGGTTCTGTGGTAGTTAAATCTTTAACAGCACTAAAATAGTTACGTGAATGGCAATTCGAGGTGCTACAAATTTCTACAGAAATTCTAATCCCACAAAATTCCAAATAAGAGAAGGAAAGAAAGCTGTTAAAAGAAATAATTATCACATATAAGTACGCACAAATAAATGCAGAAGTACACAAAAAAATTGTTTATTTCCAATTATTATTCTCATAAGTAAATCGGTAGTTCTGTAATAAACCAATAATTTAATAAAGTAATAAATACAACTTAGCGCAGTATGCCCTAACTCCCCAAAAATATAATTAAAATTCGGTTCAGACACCAGAAGTGTTATTACAAAAGGTAATAAGCTAATTATACATTAAATGTTAATAAAACGGTTCTAGAAAGGTACACGTTAAGTTACAAAAGAAAAGATCAACTGAAACCCTAAATACGCGAACTCGTAAGGTACGTACAATACCTAAGAGTTTAAACGCGTAGTCGCGTACACAGTGGTGATTGGAAAAGTAAACAGTAAGTAAGGGCACTCAACAAGTAGTAATGTGCATCAAATAAGTATACACAAAAAATAGGTGAGTATTGACATGAAAAATTAAAAACTCACGATCTAGAGTGGTAAAGTGAATAAGTTCGTAATGGCGGGTGAAAGAAATGTATCCATAACTTTAAGTTATAAATTACTCACATTTAAAGCGCAACGTTTATATTTCTTACCAAAACCATAATAAAAATAGACAGACGCTACCAACATTAATTACCAGCCAATAATACGTTAAAAATTAATGATTCCGGCACCAATACCATTTAACTTAAGTTTTGACAAGATTTCTCCGAACTCATGGAACTTGGCGGCCGGATAATTGAGAATCGATAAGTAGTTAATACAATTTTATTCACGGATGAATCAACATTTACACGGAGTGAATTAATGAATAGCAAGAATAGCATTTATGGAATTTCGAGAATCTACATGAAACCACACAGACAAATCATCAACATTGGTTTTCAGTGAATCTTTGGTGTGGAAATATTGATAACATGCTCATTGTCCCATTAGGTCTTGACAATCACTTACCCACAGACATATTTAAATTTTCTAAAAGATCATCTAGGAAATATGTTAGAAAATGTCCCTCTAGCCGTGAGAGAAGGCATATGGTAACAGCACTGCGGTGCCCTAGCGCACTTTCCTTCACGCGTAAGACAATTCAAAAATCAACCGTTTGAAGGGCGTGTAATGGGTAGAGGAGAACAACACCCCTGACCACCATGATCTGCTGACTTGACATGCTTAAATTATTATTTGTGGGTTCACATGAAAAATACGGTTTACCAACCATCAGAAACTGTTGAGGATCTTAGAAGGCGCATGCTTGAGGCAACCGATCTGATTCGGAATATTGATATGTTACGTAGGGCAATGAGATTTGTCTTAAAAAGAGCCAAGCTATGTCTCGACAGGAATGGCAGCCATTTTGAGCAATTTTTATAATGAGTTTAAACTGACATTGTAATTATTTGTATTATAACAATTTAACCCTCTGTATTGTAAAACTGTTTATTGCACAAGTTGCGTCGTAACCTACTGCAATATGTATAGATCCGGTTGTTAGTGCCTTCAATTTGAAGGGATAATCAGTATTGTACTAGATTTTCTTTTTCCGAATCATGAACGTGCAAGTTATAAGCACTAGCTACCATTATATTGCTCTGGTGCCTTTATTGGTTATAACGCTAAACTAGCACCGCATAAAGTCTGTTTTACTTAGAAGTGTTTTTAATTAGTAAAGGTAGTCAGCACTGTACACGGATTCCTTTTCATAGATAGGGCTGATAAGTTACAAAACACTAACTAGTACTAATCATCTGTACTGCTCTTGTTGTAGTGTTTCTAAGTATAGGGTAGGAAAACAGCATTGGATAAACAAGAGCATTCCTTGTTTATTTTTTCGTTAGCGTTTTTAATTAAAGTACAAATCTAGCACTGCAAATGAGCTTGTCTTTTTGAAATCAGGTGGTCTACTGACGTATGCTTTAAATCACTAATGATACACTAGCAGTGTTTATCGGTCAATCTGTTAGCGTTTTCAGTTAGACTAAAGAAGGTATCTTGTCCTTAGAAAAGGTATGTTGGCTGATTTAAAGGATAGCACTAACAATGTGCATTGTCTTGGTCATTAATGTTTCTAATTATAATATTCTTACACTAACTAGCACTAACAATCTGTATTGATCATAAGGTTAGTGCTAGTGCATTAACAGTATGTACTAATCGGTTTTGAATGCATCGAATGATTGTGCTAACTACATGGACCTTTTACAAGAATGTCATCTTACTGTAAAAGCTCACCAGAAATCCCACCATTAGTTAATCAGAAATAATTTATAAAAACGTTGTAATAGTGTGTCCATTCTTGCAAGTACCTACCTTCTACCCAAGTGGGATAATAAAACATCGCGGTTAAAAAACACGTTTCTGCTTCTTCAACTCGACCTTTGTCAAATAAGAATGCAGCAAACATCAAGAGACTACAACTGCATGTTGTCATTACGAATATCACTTTAAGTGTGTGAAGTTAGCACGGCTAATAAAAGCACCAACGATCTGACCTTCGCGGATCTTTAGCACTTTACAAGTGACTCGTAGTGGTTTGTAGTTCACGCTAGAACGACGTGGAATTTGCAGGAAATCGACTCCTCCTTTTAAGACTTTTATTGGAAGCAACATTATCTGTGTTGATTGTTGGTGCTTTCTTAGTACTTTTTAGTGCTTGAAGCACGATCGGTCGTTTTTAAGAAAGCGATACCCCATTTTTCACTGGATGCTTATTGAAAGTACCAACGATGAGACCGATGCACTTTTTTGCATACTTCGTTAGTATTAGCGCTTCATTGACTGCATCTTACGATCGACCGTTTTTGAGAAGCCTGCAACCCTTGTGCAGTACTACTTACATATTCTTATTGAAAGCACTAACTATGGGATCAGTGCATATCTTTAGCGCATCATTAGCGTCTTTTGCAATTTTATAAATTGCAGCAGCATAACTGCCTTTAAAAGAAAACGATTGTGCAGTGTTGCTTTTATATGCATATTGTAAGCACTCACGAACGATGTGGTAATTTAAGCTATAAACACCATCAGCGCTAACCAGCAATAAAGATGTGAAGATGAGAAGTTCGAAAATAGCACTGAGGCGTTTGTTCTTGAAAACGACTGGTCGCGCGGGTCTATCCTGCAAACCCCTAAGAGGTCCTATTAGCAGGTCATTAGATTCCAACAAGAGTAGGGAGCTAGCACTGGACAAGAAGGTGCCGTTGTTACGACATTTGTTGGTCGGGCTGTATCAAGCTTCAAAGTATTCAGAAGAATGAACGAAATACTCTGCGCAGATCAAGGCAGCAGTCCTCCCAATAAGAGTAGGAAGCCAGCTGTACACAAAGGGGTGTTTTATTGAAAACGGTTGATCGTATTTGTTACTTTGCAAAAGTACTAAGAGGCACTAAGGAAATAGCAAAGATCCGTGCAGGTGTACTTACATTAACCGTACTAACTTCTCAATTCAATTATGACAATTTTACCTGTACTTATATCTGTCATCTTCTAATAAACTACGCTTTACGCATTCAAATGCCTTTTCTGGTTTCTCAATTTCCAAATTGAAAACAGCGTAATCAAACCAAGGAGCCGCTTTCCTTTTTGTTTGACAAATTCTCTAAAAATATCGGATATTAAACAGAATTAACTGTATACACAGTGCGGCAATTAAATTCCGGGAATGAAGCTATATCTTAGCAACCAGAAGCGCATCTGTTGACAGTGCATGTTATTATGAAGCTTGGACTCTTGTGAACGTAACCTAAAAATTTTAATAAAATCTATTGACATATGTCAGTTTCATTACATTTTGTTCATCAGTTCAATTCATTACGCGTCGGAATATAATCATGGAACAACGCGCCATTATTAAATTACACGAAAAACTTGGCACAACAGCCACGGAAACGTTCATGATGCAAGAAGCTTATGGGAATGCCTGTTTATCACGGTAAAAACTTTTGAGTGAGACAAACGATTTTTGGTAGGGAGGACGATGAACGGGTGGGAAGGCCAACACCAATTCGAACAGTAGAGTCAATTCGAAAAGTGCAAGAATTCGTATCCAACGATCACAATACGACATTGAGAATGACGGAAAAGGCATTAAACATCAACAAAGAAACAATTCGTCAAATTCTGAAGGAGGATTTGGGCAAAATAAAGGTCTGTGCTAAATTTGTTCCACACACACTAAATGAAGAACAAAAATTGATGAGAGTGCAGCATCCCAGCGTGATCATACGAGTATCAAATAACAGCCCAACCTTTCTGAAATTGTCACTGGCAACGAGGCATGGAGTTTTTTGAGTATGACCAGAAAACAAAGCGTCAAAGTGCCGAATGGAAGTCGAAATAATCACCTCAAGCCAAAAAAACACGAAAAGTTTTATGAAAAATCAAGACAATGTTCATTGTTTTCTTCGATAGTTACTGCTGCTTTCTATTTAGAAGTTTTACAACATTTATTGGGCAGAATTCGTCGAATTCGACGAAAATATCGCGATCCTGACGACTGGTGTCAGTTACAGGATAATGCACCGAGTCACACATCGTTGATGGTTTGTCAATTTTTTGCACGAAATCCAGTCTGTGTTGAATCATTCACCGTATTCACCTGGTTAATCACCTAATTCATTACAAAAATGAAAATGAAGTTGAAAGGACGCGTTTTTTAAATCACTATTGAGTCACTGTAGAAAGTGAATTGAAGCAGGAGGAGAATACTTTGAATAAAGAAAAAGATAGATTTGAAAAAAAATTGTTTAGTTTCATTTTTATAGCTTCAGTCACGGAATTTAATTTCTGCACTGTGTATAAACCTTGCCTCTAAAAAATATCGATCGGCAAGTAAAACGGCACCAATTTCACATGCCTCTTGACCGTACAAAAGAAGAGCATCCCAGTTCTTCATCACTCTATTTTTCGATTTTACCTCAATGCCAGATTTACTAAGATGATTTAGTGTTTCGTTAGTTTCTTTAGAAATAGATGTGAATACATCGGCGATGTAATTCTAAAGAAAATACCATAAAATATTCTGTTTCAGGTTTATGACATATACGTACTTGATATTCTTTATTATTTTTATTAGTATCGCCAATATACGGAAAACATTCCTTTATTGCGGTACAAGCACTTTTTGTAAAAGAAGAATAATACGTTTGGTATATTCCGTTTCTGTGTAAAAATTCTAAGAAAGCGTTATGGGTATCACGAACGCCAAACTGCACACCTGTAAAGAAAGCATTAACTGATGTCATTTATTTAAAGCTGTTCTTTACATGGACATGTTGCAATATCAACGAGAAATACATCATGTTGGCTTATAATATCTTCAGTGATGGCTCTTATTGTATCTTTTAATAATCTCATAGCAAGGCGTGAAGATACAACGTGTTTGGAGAGCGTAGGTCGTGGTGGTAGTAACTTATGCAAGCTAAAATATTGAACAAAAATTCTTAGATATTTTGTAAACAAAACCAAAATGTCTAAGTAGAACCGGGTGCAACAATATGCAATATGATTTCCGAAATTCTTTAATACAAAATTTATATTGTTCTTGGGAAAATGTAAATTGGTTTCCTTTTAATTTAAGCTTAATGAGTTTGATTTATAAAGATGATATCTACTAGTTTAATTTTAATTCGCTTGCTATTTAGTTTCAGTTGGATTAAATGAACTGTAATATATACGTTTGCGAATTCTTGTCCGATCAAGATGCGCCAGCTAGCTCAAATGTTAAAAGAAATGGTCACTGTTATCAATTACCAAAATTTATATTCAATTTGATTTTCTTATTTATTTGGATTTCTATTGAGTTTACTTCCTTCCGCATTTATATATTCAATATTTATATAAGCTTTTAATATTAATAGTCTTTAATAATAAAAATAAAACAAACGTTATACTTATTTAATTACTGAAATTCTCGGTGCAGAAATGTTTTGTTTATAACAACATATAACAATCAAACCTTTAATCATAAGTAATATTCTTAACACTAACATGCAACAAAAAAACCCTTTATCAAAATTGAATGGAATGTTTTCCGTTCAATTTTGATATTCAAATTCAGAGAAAATAAAACACATAAACGTTTCTTTATTTACACAATTAGAAATCGTACTCATAGTACATTGATATTAGCATAATTAGAAAAAAAAAATTATAAACTTTTGCTATTTGGAGAAAAATTCGCACCAAAGGGAGAGTTTTCAAAATCAAAAGTTCCCAAATTAGAACGTGAGTTTTACCCCCAATAACCGCTCTTAATGCGCACTAAGTTGGGTTTAGGAGTTTTCTCAGAAACCATTCTCCGCATAGAAAATTTTATACTTACTAAAAATGTTCCTCATAAAATTTTCTACAAAAAAGGTTGTTTATTTATTTCATTTTATACAATGCATTTGGAGAAATGAGCGATCGAAGTCAGCGGTTGCTTTCAGAGTATATTAAATATACGAATTTTTCTTCATCTGAACTTACAATTTAAAAATGATTTTAATTTAATGATTATAAATACTTCGTAGATGTTAAAGAAGTCGTAGTACACAAATTGTGTAGGATTATGTTAAAGACCGGAATATTAAGAATTTACTGAGAGAAAAGAAATTAATAGATCAAACAGGTAAACAAATTGTGCGGTCGCATGAATTGTTTGATTTTAAAACTACTTGTTTAGTATGTGCTGAAAGCTGTGATGTAATAAAGAAAAGAAAATCTATAAATATACGTCGAAAATTTTTTGAAATTCGTTCTTTAACCGTCAACGACATCTTGCTTCGAAAAGCCATATTAAGAAATGACGATTAGGGTCAAACTGTTACTTTTCGTATCCAAAAAGCTATATGTTTGGTAGCCGAGGAGGCTCGTTATCATCAGGAGTGCTATGCAAAATTTGCGTCGAATCCGCCTACAACTAAAAAAAAAGGGGACGTTCGGAAGATGAATGCTTAACTGCGTTCGAAAAGTTGCTTAGCTTCATTGAATTCAGACTAATGCCAATTTTCGTTGCTTGACTTAAAGCGACTGTTACTGCATCTTCCCCTCTCTCTACAAATTATTTATACTTCAGCAAATTGCCGCGTTTATGTGAAAGCTATATGATTAAATATGTAGATACTTATTTCATGGCATTAGGACTGTTTTTAAACCTACAAGAAAGATTAAAGAACATTTAAGGTCACCTAAAGATGTTTCAAACCCATTATCATCCTCCGTTATCTTGTTCATGTGGAAAAGCATAATTGAAACCACAAAACGTGGCTTTGATACAAGACGTAAAGAACATGAGATATTGTACATTAGATTAACCAGACAAATCTGCGGTAGCTGAGCATGTTTTAAATAATTTAAATCATGATATTCAATTGGAGATATTGTCAAGACAAACTCATTATTATTTTAGTGTACACGGGGAAGCTATTGACTAAATGCAAGGCAAGAAGAAAATTTCCGTTTAAATAAGTTTTAGCATCTTGCAATTAAAAAAATTCGAAATGTTGCGTCTTAATTTTAATTTCAGTTTTTGGTATGTGTAGGTTTTTTGCTGTTTTTGTCCTAGACCTTGAGTAAATGCTTTACCAATTATATGTTAAATAACCATTGCACTAATTTAACGTATGTACTTGAGATTAAAATTAAAAATCATAGAAAACGTACTACATTGTGTTTTTATTGTAAAATAACATTTACGATTATTAACAAAACGATTTGTTTGTTAGATTTGACTGGATTTTTAATAGACACCAAGTTTCTATTTGTGAATGCTTTTATTAATTTCAAATTATGGATTATATACTTTACACTTACATCATAATGTGATTAAGTTTTGTTAAATTTGCTCTTTGATTATGGCATTTCTCACTGTTAGCCTTCGACCATTAAAGGGTGTTCTGATTTCAAGGGACTTTAACAATATTTAGTTTATTAAGAATCTAGTTATTTTTTACTAAAGTTGTATTCCATAATTGGCTTTATACGTTTATCAAACTGATATATAAATAGCAGGCTTATATTTGCGTTTTCATATTTTTCAACTTTCATAAATTTTTTCAACATCTTAAACATTTCTAAAAGCCTTTACTACTACTGAGGACGATTGTAATGTGCGGTTGTTTGAGAGCGATATATTTTTCTTTTCTCGCTTTCACGCTATCGACTTTTTGGTATCGAAATGATCATAAACTAAGGATTAAAATCGACGCATCGTTTGCTATTGATTTCAATAAGCTTAGTATTGTTGTTCGAATTAAATTTGCGTAGTGAATCGGAAATTCTTTGTTAGTGCTAATCCAAATGTCATACAAATTGTTCAAGGTTTAGTTAGAATAGAGTTTTAAAATTAAAGGCACAATTTGTATCGAATTTCCGCTAACATCAATTGGAGGTATAGTTCGTGCCAAGAGGCTTTTGGTATAAAGTATACCGGTTCGGTTGAGAATTGTCAGTACAGAAAGTAGAAAAATTAATCTAAGCTACAATATGTCCTGAAGCACAAATTAAGTGCACGATACCAGTCGTGAGATAATTCCGTTGGTTACCCGAAAGCTTACAATGCAGTTGCTGTGTGAAACCTTAATGTTAAAAATATGACGTACGTGGGTAGAGATTATGTAAGTGTAGAGGGAAAAGAGGTTGTTTTTTTGCGATTAATCAGAGAGTCTTAAGTTGGACGTCGTCGAATTAAGCACGCTTGGTGGCTGCGGCTGCGTGGTATCGGTCCTGGGGAACTGTGGTGGATATCGTAGTGGTTCAACACTGCAGGGATTGTGTCCATTTATCGGGCCTTTGGTGTTAGTTACGAATTTCGTGAAGGGAGTTGTGTTTAATCAAGAGCACCACTTTAATGAAGTATTAACGCTTATTGCGGATTGAGTATACCGAATGTTAATTATTGAAGAAGCACTCTAGTCACCGCGTATAGTATCAGCCGGCTTAATAGACGAATGAGTCACTGTATATAGAATTTTTGTAAATACATATAATAATAAGAATTCGTATAAATAAACATATGTATAATACCAGGTGCAATAGTTAATGCTGATCGGACTCTGAACTAACGACGCTCGTGTTAGTTTTGCATATATATTTTGATAAATCCGTTAACCAGCTAGTTAAAATCTGAAAGTCAGTGAACTTGCCATTTGGGAATTGCCGTGATTGACCATCGAGTAAGCGATGCCGTGAGAGATCAACGCCCGTGGAAGCTGATCATATCTAAGTTGATTTTCGCTGTACAGGAGACGAGAAGGTTTACAGAAATAGCTAGATGGTAATACAATTGTTGTCTATTTATAGTGTTTGTGGTGTTTTTGACATGTATTTAATAAAAACCGCTGCCAAATTATCTGCCATAATGCATTCTCATGTATGTAAATAAATAACTTCAAAGCCCACAATACCTGAATTTGAGTCATATCGGTTTTAATTTTGACAAATGATTTATGCTTAGCGGCCTTAAAAAATGATATAAAAAAGCATTATTTTGTTATTTTAATCATGTAACTTTTTAAAATTTGAAGCAATGAATTTTTTTAGTCTTCTGACCCCTAAAATGTCCCGCCACTGGTTGGATTTTGCTCATTAACGAACTTCACCTAGTTTTTATGGCAAAGAATTTTTGTACCAAATTTCATATGGTTCAAAAAATATCCCGTACACCACTCACTCACACACGCACGCACACACGCACACGCGCATGCGCACCCATCCCACCAGGCTCAAAATTTGTTTTTTCTAAAAATTGCTTTTTTATCGATAGCGTTAACGATTCAAAAATATCGCACACCCTCACAAACAGACACGAAATTGTTTTTTTTTTAAATATGTTTTTCATTTTGTTTACACCACAAAACCTCGAAATATGTAAAAAAACGTTTTTGAAAATTAAAACCGATTACATAGCTTTCTCTTTATACGTACGTATATGAGAAAGCAATTATACGATGGCAAGCCGATGAAGGCATTAAGAGTAGAGGAGTCTATCTTGCAAGGTTATTTCCGAGTAAGCGATTAATACTTAATATTGCAATTATAATCTCATGACAATAGGCAAGTGAATTGATGAGGTGTAAATGGTATACTATGATTTATTTTGGTTGACTTAATATAATGATAGTATAGTGAATTATGGTCATTATTTGTGATCTCATCCCTGGTCAGTGAAAAGCTATTAAAACGGAAGTTGGTGTTTTAAAATTAAAAAGTACAATACGTTTTAAGTTAAAGTTAGTTTTGTTCATTAAATGTTGCTTGTTGGAAAGTCATCCAAAGGCAAATTAACGACCGGAAGTGATACCTAATTTATTTATTTATATTTTTTTTATTGAGCATTTATTTCTAGTAACCGCCTAAGAGAGTTTCCATTAGCGATTATTTAGCTTTGTGTTTGTTTTTCTTTAGAGGTAGTTTATGATAAAGTTCTGTTTGATAATTAGTTTACCCTCATGTATTTATCTTTGCAATAATTAGCGAAATATTTAGACTTGTTTATACGTAACGCAAAGTAGGCTAAAGAAGGCCGTGGACTCAACAGGTGATTTGATCACACGCTTCAGTATTACTTTGAAGGTGTTTATCGATTTTGTAGATTTCTTATAGGTATAAATCTCGGACTTCGCTATCGTACACCGGGAGAAAGCTCGCGTCAGGTAAGTAAGGATTTGTCTGTTTAGCTAACTGTACCTTATCGTGTGCCCAAGTGTGATCTTCCCGATTTTGTTTTAATAACAGTCTGACGCCTATTATTGTACTGAAGATAAGTTGTAGCAAGACAGTGCTGAAAAAGAATGGTTATGTCCTTCGGAAAAAGCTGATCAATGTATTCAATAGTTTCTTTTAGAGGCACTTTTGTAAAAAGTGAAACAACATCAAAACTGACCATTATATCACCCTCTTTAATTTTGAAGCGCTTTCTAAAGGAGGAAATTTTGCGATAACACCAATACCTTTTGAAGATATAATTTCCAATATCGAAAACTCCATTAAATCATTACCTTTTGATGTTGCTAATGGAAGTTAGATATAACACCGTTAACATATTACGTAAAACAAAACCTCCGAAGAGCAACTTATCCTATCGTCACCCTCCTCAATTTTGAAACTATGCATTCTTTCAACAAAGTAGGCAGAATTTTTAATGTAATGGGGTGTTTTCCCTATATGAGGTTGTAATAAAAATGTAAGATGTTTTGCAAGACTATATGTTTGAACATTAATAGCAGGTTGATGTGTTTATGTTTTAATTTTTCAACTTTGACAAAATTGTTTACAACATCTTTAATGATTTTAACAGATATTACTACTGACGAAGATAACTGTGTTATCGAAACGTTTAAATTGTATAATTTAAAATACACCATTAAAAAAACCAAAAAAGATAAGTATTTCATTATGTGTGATAATGGTGAAAGTTTACATTTTGATATAATCGTGATTGTATTCAATAGCAAAGATTGCAACTAGGGTTTACGACTTTTTATCTAACACATGAAACCTGCCAATTCAGTTGTAACTAAAATAAAACGTCTTAAGTGGGTGTAGTAATGCGTTGTTATGTCTGCTTTCTGCCGCTTTCGAATTATAAACAATCTCGCTTATAGAAGGTTGGAAAGATGACAGTTGACCAAAAGAATATACATTTCGTCGAAGTCCTTCATTTGAGTACCATGAAGATTACATTTTCTGGGAAGCTATGAATTTTTCAGTAACCGAACTTCTTAATCGGTGACACCGCACAACTAAATTATTTTTACAAGTATCACACATTTGAACAGATGAGAGTGTTTTTGTTCAACTCGCTGGAGTTGATGATAACCCCTCTACGGGTCTTGGAAAGTTACCGGATCTCAATTTATCGAATGCAATTGACCGAAGTTAATTAGTCGAAAAGCAATTAATGGAATGGCAATTCATCGAATCGAAAATCGAAAATGGCAAAGTAACTACTATCACGAAATGCAAATCGAACAGTATGTGGGCAGACAATAAAGCCTTAAAAAGTATAAAGGCTGTGCTGAAAGAATAAAACGACTCGCTGAAAATGTTGATCGAAATAATATATTCAATTATCTACGTGGTATTGCACGTAACACCAGTTATTAAAATTTATAGTTAATGGTAAATTTACTAATAATATAATCATTCGATAATTAAAATATTATAAATAACATACAGAAAAAAACACTAAAAAATTTTAAGATTTAGAAAAAAAATACTATACCTAGACTAAATACAACTGTAAATTATGTATTCATTCGAATACTATAAACAACAAACACCAGAAAAAAAACTCAAAATTTAAAATACAAAAAAACTTAAAAATTTAGATACACACAAAAATTAAAAATATACCGAAACATTAGAAAGAGAGACGAGTAAGCCGACCTCCACGTGGTGTCTCTTGGGTAACGCTACCAGGCTTTACAGTAGTATTTATTTTACCATTTTAGATTTACGATTCGATAAATTGCTATTCGTACAATTGTGATTCGATAAAGTGCGTTCCAATTAATTGGGTTATCGATCAATTGAGTTCGGTGAATTGCGTTCGATAAATTGTGATTCAGTAAACTTTCCGACACCGCCCTCTACATTATAAAAATTTCTTCTACATTTCCATTGGAGGCAAAAGAGACAAAAAAATTGACACAACCATAACTTATTTAATGAAATAGCGCCTTTTTTATATGTGTAGGTTTAATATCGGAGCAAAACCATCTAAAATCTAGAAATTGCTGTAAATATTAAAGTAATGAAATTTCTGTTTTTAGGTTCATTTTTATCCTAAAATTTACTTTATTCACAAACTTCAAATGAATTTCTAGGATAAAGTTTAAAGGTGGATAACTGATCCTTTTGTTTCAACCCGAACCTGGTTGAAATATATTCTACGTACTCCTGTATGCTAATTATTATATAACCTATTACCTGCATTCCTGCAATCTATGAATTGACAATCATATCTTGACGAAAACATGATTACTTTCTTAACTAAAACTAACATTTTCTAATGGTCATTGTAATTATGGTCTGGAGGGTTGATATGGTTAAGATGTACAATTCGATCGAAAAGCCTTACTTTAGAAAACAAGCCACGAAAGCTATTAAAAATAGAGTAGACTCAAATAGTCCTATAAGAATTTGAATATAGCAACTATTTGAATTTCTGGATCAACATGACATATGTAACCATATATTCGGGGATAATATAACTATACTCCGTTTAACGAACAGATTCAGTAAATGCCCCTCCTACAAATTTGTAGGCGCGTACTACTAACTGCGCATAGGCCTTGTTTACAACCATAAAAAAATTACTTTCAGTAATCAAATAATAAACATATTTAGAAATATAAATATTTTAAAATCACACATGTTTACGAATCAAAATTCTCTGTCACCAATGAATCGGTTTTAATACGGTTTGAAAACAAGCATCTTTAGTCTATGGGATGTTGACATGGAGTACATAACTGGTTAATGTTTAGCAATCTGTCAAATCTCATATGAAGTCAAGTCAAATAGTCAGGCCACGTATTTTGGAAATCGAAAAATAACATTAATTTTTTTGTTTGTAAAAGGCCATAAGTAGGTCAGGTAAATAGTAAATGAATAGAACTTTAAGCTTACATTTTATTTTGATATGAATTTACAACTCCTTGTTGATGTCACAAGTGTTTGTTTATCTAAACACACTGCAAAATGCAATTATGTTACAGTTCAGAAAAACCCTTTATTCTTTAATAATTGCCACAAAAACGTTATCATAAGTAGTGCCTCAATTCACAATTCTTCCTGTAGCTGCATTTTTATTGTTTACTAAGTCTGTAAATAAAGCACAATAGGTCAGTCTTGTTCGGAGTCTGATGAAGATGAGTCATCGCCTAACTGGATGATCAACGGTTCCATTTGAACTTTTATAGTGATATCCAATTGCCACATATTTTCTTCCACATTTTGCACGTGTCTAATAGCATTTTTCCAATTATCTGACGTTACGTTTGCAAGAGCGGTGCAAAATAATTGGTACACATCTGTGATTTTAAATGTTTTACTGTTCCTCGCAACTTCACCCTTGATTTGATCAGTTCGATTGGGTTTAATTCGCAATGATATGGGGGTAAACGCAATACAGCATGATTCTGTATTTTTGCTATCTCATCGACAACTAATTTAGGAGTAACAGCAGCTTTTATGACAAAGTCGAGAAGTTCGTCTTTGATCATATCTGGTTCGTAATCAATGGATTTGCTGGTTAATCATACCTGAATGTCAGCTTTTTTTGATCCTGAATTTGGATTTTTGTCGATCATCTTTCTGCTATGATAGGAAGCGTTATCTAACACTATAACAGCGTTTTTGTCTGAACGTCCAAGAACGTTGCAAAACCATTCTTCAAAAACAGCAGCTATAATTTCTTCATGATAATCGCCAGATTTCTTGGGCTCGAACAACAGTAAACCATCATCAACCAAACTGTCCTCGGAACCAATGTGGAGAACGATAAGGCGTTTTCCTTTCCCCGATGGATCCCGTAACCCCGTTGTTATTCCATTAACAAACGATTGCCTTGGAGTCAAGATGGTTGTATCTTTCCCTACTTTGCTTACTGTATGGCCAGCATTAACCTAAGCCTCGTCTAAGAAATATATCTTTTTTCCTTCTTCTCTGTATTTTCTAATTTGTCGTAGATAACGTCGCCTCCACCCAACTATCTCGCATTTTTATTTAACTATTTCTTGACCTCTTGAAGTACCTATATTTCAAAATAAAGTATAATTTATGTTAGAAATAATTTATTCCTTTACTCACTTAAAGTCAATCTCATTCAACAAGGTTCTTAATGTATTCCTTTTTAATTCAGGCATCTCATCGTGCTCGCCAATAGCGGCCACAATTTTATTTAGAGTAGGTGTATCGTTTTGTTCAAAGAACGAATGGACTACACGCCTAAGATTACTCTTAGTTTCGTCGTCAATGTTGTCCAAAATTGCTCGTTGTCGGTAGTACACAGTCGGAGGACGTAATACATGTGTTTGCTTATGCTCACGTTGAATGTTGTACACACTTTTATCTGTAATACCTAAAATGATAAAGTAATGAATAAAATATGTTTTTATAAAGTTATTATTGTTACCTGCTGCTTTTGCTGTCAATGCAACATTTTCAGTCTTGTTGTTCGGGTTTTCTTCAACAAAAACTTTAAAAATGTTTAAGATTCGCTCCTTTTCGTCAACGGAAAAATGCCTGGCCGGGCGTATTTCCGGGGGCGAAATATTTCGTTGATCCATAATAAATGTAATTGTTTGCTAATAGGCTACAAAATTGTAGCTAGTATTGAACAATACTGATTTTGAAAATGAAAAGTACTAGAGCAAAAGCTTTAACCAAAATAAAGAATGAAAATACAAATGCTAAATGACAAATTACTTTGACATTTATAGGTTAATATAATACAAAATTTTTCGTGGTTGTGTGAACCCGGCTAACCAATAGAAATGTGCCATTTAAACTTGGCGCTAACTCGTGGGAGGAGCACTTACTGGATCTGTTCGTTAAACAGAGAATATTGTTATGATTATCATCGATGATAGCTCGAGTTAAAACCGATGAAAATTGAACGAGTTCAATTTTCTAAAGGTTTTAACGAGTGGTATCATCGATTATTAATTATAACACGTGTTATATTTGGTAAGAGGATATGAATGTTATTAGAAAATATATTTTTTTAAATTTAAATTAATTAGTTTTAATTTAGAACAAGTTGCAGGTTATATAGGTACTGGTTTCGATGGTAGTTTGAGTCTACATTACTTTGACGAACAAAATAAACGTCAAAGTTTATGTCAATTTGACATTTTACCGGAAGGTAATTAAATTTTACAGGAAGAGAAAAAAATTGTACGGAATATTCCGCTAGCGGAGTTGTCGCACAATTGTGCTCTGATTGATCTAAATATAAAAAATACTAAATTGTAATTGGTTGATAGTTGACATGGAGAGGGTGAGTTGAATAGTCTTTTTAATTCCTTGTCACCCTAAATTAATTAATGCTATGTTAGTCAGATATTAATTTGTGTCCAGCTAACGGAATGGCTTGATATGAATATAAACGAAACTATATACTTTACGTTATGTGTAACTTAATTGGTTTATATGCCTATATTATGGATTAAAACGGAGACATGATAATATTTTAACGTTTAACAGTCACTTATAAAAATAGACCTGTTTAAGCTACGCAAGTTGTAATAAAAATTAAAATTTATTATTATTTACTCAAATGACAAGTCTTCTATTGGTCTTTTAGCCTCTATTGGAGTTTGTAATTCAACTTCAATCAAAATATAACACTTTTCATTAGACATACCATACACTGGTTTACTTGGTTCATCTTCAATCATTATTCTAGATGGAAGCATCTAAAACGTAATTAGTCCAGAAAAAAAATTTACAAAAAAAAAACCATACGTCTTTTAAATCTAAACTAGTTTTATCAGGCGATCTTAAAGTCTTTGCTTTTTCGTCTTTTCTGAACATTCCATTTTCCCTTGTAAGGGAAGGCACAAAATAAGATTTGGTAAGTCCTGTTTGCTGGTAAATTTCTTTTTCCTGATATGTACTTAATGGGCATATCACTCGACATTTAGTTACTAAAAAACCTATATTAAAAAATGAACAATAGGTTTAATGAATACCTCCAGGAAAAACCAAAGAAGAAAGATCAACATCTGCCATTAAATGTAAAAAACCTGAATAGCTTCTGGGGCTAGTAGTTGTTTTTTTTGTAAAATATTTCGAATGCTAAATGAAAATTTTGCAATTAATGACACGCTAGTATTTTTGTACCTCATCTCCACTTGTCGCCCAAACTTCTAAGGGTAAATGCCGATAATTTTTTATATCTTTACGAAACTCTCGTACTGCCTCTTCCATGAAATAATATCTTTTGATAACGTTAAATTCTATTCTGGGATCTGTTGTATTTATCTTATCCAAATTTGCGTCTATATTATTATGAATAGTATCAGGTGATTCGAATATTCTGCAAAGAAAAAAAAATGTAAAATAGTTATAAGTTATATAAGTACTAAAAGCAACGCATAGTGCAACAGACGGTAATTTAAAGCAAATCCGAAATTAAATCATCGCACACCGATTTGCACCATGAGGTTTCCGCCAAAAGTAACACAATATTTTGTGTGTGGCTTATAGTTTTTCTTTATACGTTTTCTAAATGTAGGATGTTAGAAAAGAGATAATTTTAAATAACAGGTTAGTATTAATGTGGATTGCCAAGTAGCATATAATAGAGTCGTATTAAGCTTAGTGCCAAAGTTAGCAGAGACAACCCAATGAGACGTCCAACTCGTGCAAATCTATGCTAATGGTTATTCTGTATATCTTGCTAACAAAAACAAAATAACTACAGCGCAACGCAGTCGTATAATTTTGCCAGGGGAAATATAGGTGGTGTTACTTTTGATCTGAAATTTGAGCGGTTAATCCCTGTACCAAAAACGTGTGATACGTAATTTTTTGTGCGGATAATATTAACGCATTAAAAATCTTTTTTAAAATTATTCGAACATCATTATTATGAAAAATGAGTGATGTCAAACTGAAAATTTTAACATTTTACCGTCTTGGACGATTTTGAGGATTGGAAAGTGACTGTTGCCGGGCGGAAGCACAAAATAGTTATTTGTATGACTAGGACACAAACAAAAGTTCTGTTCATACTCGCAAAACAACTGTTTCTGGATGTGTGATACACACATTTTCCTGTGCTGGAGTTATTAATTTATTACATATTTTTAGAAATTGGTATTGTCACATCATTATATTTTAATCTATGTTGGCAGCATTGAACAACACGTAATCTAATGTGCATGTAGGAAAAACAATGGTTTCAAACTGTGCATTTAAGCGTTTTGCCTGTTTAGGTCAGAAACCATACCCGGCGAAAACACAACAAGATTGTTGCTAAAGTACAGTGAAACTCGACTAGTAATTATACAAATTATTTAATAGAAAATAAAATTCATGACACCACTATTTGGATGTTTCGTAATAAGAATAACAAAACTTTAGTACCTACTGTATACCTTTTATTTACCTATCTGTCTTTTCGTCTAATCTAAATAAAAACATGCCTCAGAAACATTAAAATAAATATAAGATAATTTGACCATTTATTTCATATCTTTATAGTGAAATATAAGAACGTTAGGGTTACCGCGATTACTAACGTTGTTTTTAGTCTATTTAATTTTTTGAAATTTGCACAAAGCCATCGACGTTATAGTGGAATACCGGTAGCTTCGCTCAGCAAGTGAAATTCTAGAAATTTGGATTTGATTACTTTGACGAATGTTTGGATGGAGATAAATCCTTTTGTTTTATTTATTTTTGCTGTTTAAAGTTATGAAACGGCCTTTGATTAAGATGAAACAGTATCTTTTTTAAATTGAAGTCACAGAATACATAATACAATTCTGTGTTAAAATGAACATGTGCTGATGTGCCTGTTTTATTTTACTATGCATTTGCATTTTAATTTTAGTAACTTGCTGGCAATCATTTTAAACGGGTTTTACGTCGTACTTTAAAATCTGTGCTTCCGTATAGGTATAGTTACCGAAAGCGAGCAATTACTGTTCGGGTGTTATGTAATTTAGTTTTGTTAAATTAGTTTTACCCATATCAAGGTTTATTAGTGATTACTGATTACCTACTTCAAAATGCCTGAAAAAAAAGCGGCTATCGGGTTTTCAATGTAGGCAGAGAAAAGAAGCGAAAACTGAAGAAAGAAAAAGACTTAGCGGGGCACTGGAATAATTTTTAGTCAAAAAAGAAGTTCAAGATGTAAAATTAGGTCTATCAACTTCGAAAGAAGTTTTCCATGAAGGCGAAGAAAAAACCTGCAATGACGAGAGCTCTGGTGACAGTGATGACATTCATATTGAGAGTACTGGTTCTGCGCATAAAAATACCGAAACTTCCCTGTTCTGCGCACAGTTTAAACCTGGTTGTAAACGATGCAGTAAAAATTAGTTTTGAGTCTGGCGAATTTTTTAACACTGTACAAGAATTGTACATGTATTCTTTTCTTCGTCAAACATTAGATGACTATTTTATTAAAGCGCCTTCCAAAGCTGACCTTAAAGGCGCTGGCGGAAACTCGATGGGAGAGTCGCATTGACGCTATAACACCATTAAAACATCAAATAGGTGAAATATGTAATGCTTTAGAAGAGATAGAAGAGGATGACAAAAGAGGTATGAACACTAGGACTTTAGCAAGATGACTTAAAAATAAAGTTGTTCAATTCAAATTTATATGTTCCGTTATGATTTGGCATGATATTATAAGTAAAATAAATGTGGTTAGCAAAATCTTGCAAAATCCTACATTTGACGAACATTTACAAACATTTTTATCAGAATCCAAAAAGGTGGCTGAAAAAGCCGGCATCGAACAAGAATTTCTCCCCTCACCCGTACAAAGGATTAAAAAAAGAAAGCGTCATTTTGAATAAGAAGCAGATGATGAGCCCATAACATCACCGGAAATTTCTTTCAAAATAAATTTTTATTTTAAAATTTTGGGTTCTGCCAAAATGCAAATTGAAGAGAGGTTCCAATTACTTCAATAACATGTAAATATTTTTGACATAGTTTATGGTATAACTAAAATAAAGACGATAAATAACTTAAAAAGATTGGGAGAAAATTTATCAAGCGCTTACGAACAATATTAATTTAGAGAGAGACATTAGTTCCACAGTTATATGAAAAAATTAAAGTTATTCAACCTTACGTTACCGCAAAAAAAGCCCTCGTGATGTTCTACGATATAGGTATTTATGAAAATAATGTTGAACCGACTTTTCCCAATTTAACCATAATCATATGTATTTTCCTAACTCTGCCAGTTACCGTAGCTACAGGTGAACGGTCATTTTCAAAACTGAAAATAATCAAAAACTATTTACGGTCTTCGATGAAGCAAGATAGGCTCTCCGCTTTAGCCATGTTATCTATGGAACACAAAGTGTGTGAGACATTAAATCTAAAACACGTTGTCAACAAGTTTGCCGAAACTGAAGCCCGAAACGTACCCATTTAAGTGTTGATGTTAATTTTTAAGTTTACGAAGGTAATGTTCTTATACTTTTATTCTTGTGTTTTTGTTTAAATTTGAAGACATATAGGAAATTTTGTTGAATGGGTTATTACAACTGCAAGTGTTTGGGTAAGTGTCTATATACATACTTATATTCAGTATTAATAAATATGTTACGGCATGCAATACTTTTTTGATATATTTCGTTATATTTTCGTATTTACTTTTAAATTGTGTCCGACAGGGGTGGCGAATATTAAGTTGCACACGGGCGGCCAACACTCTAGCGGCGGCGCTGGTGTATTTCACAATAAAACAAATTCAATTTAATTTTTATTACCAATTTTAGAACAATGAAATTCTGTCGCTTGATGTAATGCCGTTATTAACCTTTTTGCGCTGGTTCGCTAGCAAACCATTTTATTGTATTAAGGGTATTGTACTGTAACGAATATCAAAAAAATATAGAGCCGCAAAGTAGAAACTTCAAATCTAGTACGACTTGACTTTATAAATGAATTCTTTTTACAAAAATATTTGCTAATTAACCAATCAAAATCAAGCAGCGCGTCATAAGATTAAAAGGCATTTAAAAGTATTTTATTTAAGATTATACATGTTGTTTTTAAATCATTTATAAAAGTTTTATTTTATTAAAATAGCGGAAAAGAAAATGTAGATTACTAGAACCGAAAACTATAGCCTAACTTGCTTCCATTCCGGGATTAACGCTTATTACGCTATAACGCGTATTACGCTCTTATAACAAAAATTACTACTATAATAAAGTTTGTTCACTAACCAGGCGAAGTTGTAAATTAAGCTGTCAAGCACAACTCATTGGCGTCGGTGTTCATTCTTTGTGTAGGTAACATAAAATATGAAACATTTTTATGTATACAATTGTTACTGAAAACATTATTTTTAAGAAATTCTGTCCAAAGTACGCTTTCTAACCTATTGAGAATACAGATCTTATAGTAATTACACAACATATTTAACGAAATGTTAATGCCTCACATAATGACATGATGACATAATGACATAATGACTTAATGACTTAATGACATAATGACATAATGACATAATGACATAATGACATAATGGCATAATGACATAATGACATAATGACATAATGCCATAATGACATAATGACATAATGACATAATGACATAATGACATAATGACATAATGACATAATGACATAATGACATAATGACATAATGACATAATGACATAATGACATAATGACATAATGACACAATGACACAATGACATAATGACATGACATAATGGCATAATGACACAATGACATGACATAATGACATAATGGCATAATGACATAATGACATAATGATATAATGACATAATGACATAATAACAACATTGAAAGTTTAGCGATCTTCAAAAACAAGTAAATTCTAACGAATGATGGAGATCAAGGACGTTTAGGATCCACAGAACTGAATAAAATTACTCTCTGATGGGACATGTATGTTTATATATATATATATATATATATATATATATATATATATATCTATATATATATATATATATATATATATATATATTATATATATATATATATATATATATATATATACATATGTATATTAGAGTAAAAGACATTTTTGGGTTTGAAATCGTGTAATAAATGAAACAAATACTTTAATATCTACGTTTCGGTAGTCTTTCTTAGCTACCTTTTTCAAGATTAATTATTTTATCGTTTGACGCTAGATGTCATACTACTTGATTTATATTACAATTGGTCTCACTGCTGTCATGCTGCGTGTTACAGGTCCTAAATAGGAATTATTGTTTTGTGGAAGGTATTGAGAGGAGTTAGGTTGCACTTCGTAGTTGTTCTTTTTTTCAATTGCAATGGCCTCTCTTGTGATCCTTTCTTGTAAACTACACGCTGTTGCAAGTAGTTTTATTCTATCAGTATTAATGTATGACCTGTTTCTAAGTGATGTGCCGCTAGTGTGTTAGATGTGATGTGTTGCTAGCTTAATAGCTAGTTTGTGTTCTTGGGCTCTTGAACTTAGTTTTCTGTTGGTTTGCCCGATATATGAATTTTGACAGTTGTTGCATGGAATCTCATATATTCCATGTTCTTAAACATGTATTTTGTCCTTTGGGTTTCTTAACAATTGTTGGAGAGAGTGGTATATGGCTTAAAATTGTACTAAATTCTGATTTTGAAAATATCTTTGCAATTCTGTCGGTTATACGTTCTATATATGGTAATATAACGACTTTTCTTGTTCCATTAGCTTCATTATTACGTTTTGCTTGATTTTTCAGACATTCTTGGTAATTCTTCTTATTTGTTTTAAAGGATACACATTTTGTTATAGCATCACGGTTAGATTGTTAATTTCTTCTTCTCTAGATTGATCGTCAGTTAAAAGTATAAATTTAATCATTAAAGACTTAATAACAGCGTGTAGTAGGGAAGGATGGTGATGTGAATGTGCATTGAGGTATCGATTAGTATGAGTCGGTTTTTTAAATAACGTGTAGTTAAATCTGTTTTCACTTTTTGTTTCAATCTCCATAGTAAATTTAATATTAGGGTGGATGTTATTAAGATGTTACAAAAACTTGTTTAAATTTTGCAATCCGTGTGGCCATACAACTAACGTATCATCTACATAACGATACCAGCATTTTGGTTTGGATAGAGATGAAGCGATAGCTTTGTTTTCAATTTCTTCTATGTAAACATCCGCAATTGCAGGTGAAAGGGGTGATCCCATCGGAGCTCCTTCAACTTGTTTATAAAACTGTCCTTTATATATATATATAAAGCATGTTGAATACATGCAATGTTCAATTAATTTTATAAGTTGTGGACTAACAGAATGCCTAGATTGTAGAATTTGAACGGTTTCTTCAATTGGAACTTTTGTAAACAAAGGGGTAACATCAAAACTAACTAAAATATCACTCATATCTAACTTAATGTGTTTAAGTTTACGTAAAGAGTCAAAAGAGTTTCTAACATATGATTTAGCACTTGCACAAATTGGGTGAAGTTCTTTGACAAGATATTGAGCTAACTTATGTGTTGGAGAATTGAACGCACTTAAGATAGGCTTAACGGCTAGTTTTCTCCTTTGTGAATTTTTGGTAAGCCGTATATTTTTGGAACACGTGAACTCTTTTCTCTAGGAATTAATTAATTACTTGCAATAGCGTGTAGTTTACAAGGAAGGATTACAAGAGAGGCCATTGAAATTGAAAAAGACCACTAGCTATGAACAAACGTGATGTTGGATCGCGAATACCAGCAATATGGAAAACGTATTTGTTTCATTTATTACACGAGTTCAAACTCAAAAATGTCTTTTACTCTAATAATAATACTTGTAGAAGCCTAAATAATAATAATAATAATAATAATAATATATATATATATATATATATATATATATATATATATATATATATATATATATATATATATATATAACACACACACACACACACACACACACACACACACACACACACACACACACACACACACACACACACACACACACACACACAGGGTGATCAACTTATACTCCGAGTTTGATAACTCCGTTACCTGGAGAGTTACGAAAAAAGTGTTAAAGAAAAGTTATTCATAAAGTAAAGCTGCACATTTTAAAATTAGTTAATAATATACAGGGTATTTCATAGCATATGAAATTTGTTTTTGAATGGAACACCCTGTATATTCTGTCAAATTTTAATTAGGTTCATTTTTCCTATTCCAATGATAAAGGTTTTTACTAAGTTCTGTAGGGTACTTTTAAAGATATAACCATTTTTATGTGAAAACCGTAATGAAATCGTCACCCTATATTATTTAAAATAAACAATTGAGGGCTAATGTGTCACGGGCAAAATAATTTTGTGGTAGTCTGGTTTTGTTAAAACATCACTTTTGGGACAACTTTTATTTTTTCTACAGGGTGATCCAAAAATGACATGCATGACTATCTCGGTTATTTTAAATGGAACACCCTCTATTTTATATAATCTCTGAAAAGTACTTAAGAAATACTCTTACTCTTCTTAAGCACTCCCTATACCTAAATCTTACAGTTATTGATTTATTTAGATTTTTAAAAATAAAAGCGACATTTTTGGCACTGCAAGTTTTTTACAGTTTGCCATGACTGTAAAGACAGAGGGTAGTATTATTTGTCTATCCCTTGTTATTTACGTACAAATGTTGAGTTTATCATGAATTTTTCTAATGAGGAATTAGTCGGTATGATCTGGATATTAGGTGGATGTCATAAAAATTTCAAGCTAGCAGTAAGGGTGTATCACGAGAGATTCCCAGAGCGCCAATTACCTGAAAAAAGGAATTTCAAAAAAGTGATGGATCGATTTAATTGTACTGGTACTGCAGTATATGAAAAGAAGGAAAAAAAGAAAACCATTGTTACCGAGGAAAATGAACGTATTGTTGGCAGTTAGAGATGATTCCAATAAAAGTATAAGAGAAATTTCCAAGGAACAAGAAATAAGATATGGAGGTGTACAAAAAATACTATTTAAAAACAAGATGCGCCCATATTATATTCAATTGCACCAGCAATTATTGGATGATGATTTTCGACGAAGAATACATTTTTGTAATTGGACAGAAAATTCGCAATCAAAGAGGTTTTTTTTTGATTATGTACCATTCAAGAGAAAATCCTCATGTAATAGTTACTACTTCACAAATAAGATGGTCTTAAAATGTTTAGGGTGGTATTCTTGGCGATTTCGTGATTGGACCATATTCTTTCGAGGTAAATTTATTTAGATCTTCTGGAAAATCAGTTGCCTGTGCTTCTTGAAAACGTTCCCCTGCGCATACGTCAATGCATGCAGTATTTACATGATGGGGCTCCTATACATAATAACGCACTGAACACGATCAGTTTCCAGGACGATGGATAGGTAGAGGAAGGCCAATTCCGTGGCCTGCAAGTCCGCCTGATCTAACAAAAGTAGATTTTTTTCTGTGGGGTTATGTGAAAAATGAAGTATATAAATTACCTTTAACTACTTTAGAGGACATGAAAAATAGAATTAGAGTGGATTTCCGAAACATTAGTATCCCAATGGCTAGAAATGTAAGTAGGGAACTTGAAGATCGTCTACTACATTGTTTAAATGTAACGGGAGGCCACTTTGAACAGTTAATATAAATACCACTTCATCGATACACTGTATTGATCTAAGTTCAACCTCCTGATGACGATGTGGTGTCAATGAAACGGTCGGCGAGTGATGAAATACTGTTAAAAGTTTAGATTCACCCTCCTGATGAAAAATGTAATATTTAGGTATAGGAAACCCCATAGACCAAATGATAGAGAATGTTTTCTTGAATAATGTAGATTAATAAAATACAGGGTGTTATATTTAAAATTACCAAGATAATGTGATTTGAATGTAATCATTTTACAACTGAAAATTTTGAACACCCTGTAAGGAATTAAGAATCATTTGCTATAGCGATTCAAAGGGTAACAACGTTAATATTTACAACTAGAATTTTGTCATTCTAATTTGATTGATTGGGTCAGTATGATTTTTTCGAAAACCTACTATTTTCATAAAATTCAAAATATCTCGAAAACTGTAATATTTACCTATAGGAATCATTTATTAAAGTGCACCTTATTTCTACAGTACTATCCAAAATTGAACGAAACTACAGTGTGTTCCATTAAAAAAGCATAAGTTTGATAAGCCACGCTTTTCTGAAACACCCCTGAAAAATAAATTTGAAAAACGTATTACCTAGACCGTCCGTTGGTTGTGGCCCACCCTATATATATATATATATATATATATATATATATATATATATATATATATATATATATATATATATATATTTGTGATTATCATTATTTTTATAAATACTGATTTAAAGACTATTACAAAAGGCTTATAGATGATGATCATAGATGAAATGTGTATGGTTAGGAATGCCATAGCAGTGTATTAAGATTATACAAAACCTACAAAGAAATGTAGTAAAAATTTAATTCATTTCAGTAAGAAACCATGAAGATGATGATTTTCACAGACGAAACGTAGTAGAATAGTCAAGAATTTTATATCATTGTATTAAGCTATAAGAACCTTACAAAAAATTGTAGTAAAAAATCCAGGTCCGTATTTAAAAAAATATTGTTGAGGGTGGTCCTGAAAAGACAAAACGTCGTATTGAAATTTTTGGTATGGCAAGTTGTAGTAAATTTTATTTAAAAAAAGTTTAGATAAATTTTTTGATATCTGTTATAATAACAACGCTAGTCTTACAAAACGAAAATGAGCATTTTCGGATTTTATCGAATATCTCCGGAACTAGTCGGAAAAAACCAAACTTCTTTATACTAATGTACTACCCAACAAATTACGAAACTTATTTCTCATTTAACCGATACTCTATCTATTACGGTTTTCGATATCTCTGTATACGCAAATTAAATTCAGTTCACCCTATATATATATATATATATATATATATATATATATATATATATATACAGGGTTTCCACGGTCGGCGTTCGTTACAAGTTTATGTGGTTAGAAACAATTTAGAAATCTGAATTTTTGGACTTAAGGGTTATTTAAGATTCTCTTTCGTTCTAAAATATTTTCAAGGTCATGTTACTTCCGGTTGTACCGGAAGTCGCCTAACTTCCTTATTTTAAATAGAACACCCTGTACATTATTTTATTTTTGGATTCTTGACAAAATTTTAGGATAAGTCTTATAAGGGTTTCCTATACCTTTTTTCAACTGTTTCTTAGATATCTTGATTTTTTCAAAAATTTTGAAAGATGTAACCCTAACACTGCTTGTCTTACTTATTTTTGACTGATGGAAAGTGGAACATTTGTAATGATTCATTTTGTCTTTTTTATCACTTTTCTTCTAGTTATGTTCAAATAATTGTTTTATGTTTTTCATTTGTTATTATGCTCTCAATTTTGTTATCTTCTTGTTTTATTTCATTGTTTTAATAAAATAGAATTTGTGTAGTTTGAATTAAGTTCATTTTATTTTTGAAAAACATTTCAGTTTCTGTCAAAAATCACATTAAAGCAGAAAATATTAATTAACAAGAAAATTGTCGATAATAGGTATAGGTAATGTTATAGCCAAACGATGCATAACTAAATGCTGCATCTATTCATCTAATAATATACAGGGTGTCACATTTGAATTAACAAAGTTTTTCAACTTTGAAAATTGTTTAATAGTTCATCAAATTTTGAACACCATGTATGCAATGAATCAATTGGCAATGAGTATTTCAAAAGTATAGTTCTTATGCTTCTGTCTACTCCAGAAGCACTTTCCATCAGTCAAAAATAAGTAAGACAAGCAGTGTTGAAAATAGGGTTACATCTTTCAAAATTTTTGAAAAAATCAAGATATCTAGGAAACAGTTGAAAAAAGGTATAGGAAACCCTTGTAAGACGTATCCTAAAATTTTGTCAAGAATCCAAAAATAAAATAATATACAGGGTGTTCCATTTAAAGTAAGGAAGTTAGTGGCGACTTCCGGTATAACAGGAAGTAACATGACCTTGAAAATATTTTAGAATGAAAGAGAATCTTAAATAACCCTTAAGTCCAAAAATTCAGATTTATAAATTGTTTCTAACCACATAAACTTCTAACGAACGCCTACCGTGGAAAACCCTGTATAGGGTGTCTGTGAAAGGTTGGGAAATCTCGAAACTGGAGATACTAGAGCCCAAAATATATCGATTGAACCGAACATACCTTAGTCCAAATATTGATACGCAAAAAGATACAGGGTGTTAAAAACTGTAATTTTATTTTTCCTTATTGATTGAGAAGTTTTTTAGATTTTTGCATAAAAATCGGTATATAGGAGTTTTTTTGTATGAGAAATAAGATTCTGCCCTTAATTTTGGCCAGACTTGTAGAGGGCGCCACATACAGCATTATTTTGGTAAATAATCCGTCAGAAAATCTTTGCGCCACCCTGTATGCAATAATTGATCGAAAAATCTTAATCTCTGATGCTTTCTCAATAAAAAAGATGTACTTGTCAGGAGTGTTTAAAAATAGAAAATTTAAAGGAAACTATTAACTATAGAATAACTACACAAATTGTTCAAAATGAGCACCACCTTGCCTAATGCACTCCCGAGCACGACGGACTAGTGATTGTTGCATCATCCAAAGTATTTGAACGTGATTCTTTATTTCCTGGGCAGGATGGAAAATTTTTGCCGATTTAAATCCGGTGATCTAGGCGGCCAGGACACAGGTCCTGATCGGCCTATCCATCGGTCTGGATATACTCTATTTAAATGCTCTCTAACTAATAAGCTAAAATGATGTGGAGCACTATCGTGCATAAACCACATGTTCATGCGTGTTTGAAATGGAAGATCTTCTAACAGATTGGGTAATTGTTCTTCAAGAAATTATAAATATCTTTGGCCATTTAGTCTAGGTGGTAACTCAACAGGTCCTATTACATAATGTCCAATTATTCCTACCCATAAATTAGTTTGAAATTGTACTTGATGCCGGGTTTGTCTTATACCGTGAGGGTTTTCGTCTGCATAAATGTGTAGATTATGCGAGTTGAACCCTACGAAATCCTGCTTCGTCCGAAAGTAATATTAATCCAGTAAATTCATTATCTTGGTTAAACATCTCTAAGAGCTATATAGAAAATTCTACTTTTGCAGGGTAGTCATCCACGCTTAAACCTTGGACTTTTTGAGTGTGGTATGGTTGCAGCAGTTGCTCTCGAAAAATGCTGCTTACTGTACATTTTGGAACCTGTAATTCGTGTGCTACATTCCTAACACTAATTGTAGGATCTGCAGCTACAGCATCCATAACATTTTCTTCCAATTCAACTGTACTTATAGTTCGAGGAACTCCACCATGTCAGCCCGTATTTGGCATAAAACTACCTTCAAAAAGGTAATGTTAAATGTAATTTCACATCCCTTTACTATTTAAGATAATAAAAGTTTCTTACCAGTTTCTCATAACCGCTGATCAATACGTTGGAAAATGTTTGAATTGGGCAATTGTCCATAGGGAAATCTTTCGGCGTACAATCTTCGAGTTCTTAAGGCGTTAGCTCGTGCCAACTCATACATGAAATGCATATCAGCATATTCGATAAACGTATACTCCATAACGTTTTAAGTTTAGGACAAAATTTGCTACATGTCTAACCAGCATGTAAACATTTTTTTGAAAGTGCACTCGACTAAACTCCTGCGTACGGTCGTTTGACCGCAGAGCACTTGGATGCGTGGGGTTTTGGAGGGTTGCTACAAGGTTGTTGACGTGGTTAGATAGCCACTAAAGGATAGGCGCCACAGGTTTTAGTCAGGAAAGTGAGAAAAGGTAAGAAAAAGGAAAAAGAGGAGTAGAGTAGGGGCAGGCCCTGTAAAACCTGAAACAGGTAGTGCCCCCAAAAAAAAAGGAACAATTTATAAGAGAGACAAACTTTTACCCGAACAACCAAACAGTAACCGTTTATTTAATTTAATTTAAAACTCACATTAATACTTGTCGAATAAATATCGAACGTAAACAATAATGATACTATGCTAGTTTTCCCCCAAAGTATTCATAACAAGCTTAACTAACAAAATAATTATAATTCAGCCCTGACGATGGCAAGTGGTGAGCCGTCGCAGATGCCCACAAAGAAAAAAAAACTAAATGTATTTAGTTCGTTAATCGAACCCTAAACGTAAAAGAAAAGTTTCGTTAATTGTGCCGCTCCCGACGGTTGTAAGTACTTACAAATCGCAGCCGAAAGGGCGAAAGTAACCCATAAAGTGCGATCTAAAATAGATCCACAATGAAAATAGTAGTGCTTAATTTTTGAAACGGCTTGCCTACGTTTCACAAAATAAATTTAAATCCCCAATGATTTTGATTTCGGTTTCTTGAATTTTATTAAAACCCTTAAGAAGTGGTATTAAATAGAAATATCTGGATAGTCTGTTCAGTGCAAGGCATAGAATTGCAGCAAGACATTCAATAGTACAGAAATTTTATTACAGCAAAACTTGCTCTGAACAAAATTATCCGTAATGACAATTAATTAATATTAATGAAAGACAAAGTACAGAAAAGTTACAGAAATTCTAAATTTGAATATAAATATATATACAGTTTCAAACAATGACTGTAATTCATACGACCTCGATATCTGTTCCACCCTGTATATAATGTATTTTAAAAACAGGAGCTTCAACGCGCAACTACCGTGTGAAGGTAGTGAACTAGGTAGGTCAACGTCCCAGTGAATAATAGGTGTGGTTTTTTTTCTTCTTTTTGTATGCAGAAAGAAATTACAAATTGAACAAATCAAACTCTAAATTATTCAACCACTTTAGCCTCCAGTAAAAGCATGTTATTATAAATGATAAATCTTTGTTACACGTAAGTAAATAAGGTTAAACACCGAATGTAACCTAACTCTGTTGTACTGATTTTAGCAATACACTGTTCATTACACAAATCCTGTGTATATTGAATAATAAAGAATTCTGACCTTTGATGAAGAATTACCAAACTGTAAATGCCCTTCGTGTTTCGAAGGTGGTAGTTACTTGGAACCAAGACAGCTAATCAGTAGCTAAGAGCCAGCATTCCAGTAGGAATAGGTACGGAGGTGATCGGTAGTGGATTCCAATTTGCTAGTTAGGTATATAAATAAAGAATAGCTGTTTATTTCGCCGGTATCAAGGCGCTGAAAGTGATACAAGTAAGTACGTTATTAATTACCTTATACAAGCATGCCTTTTTAGATGTTTAGAGCCGATAGCGATGATTTCGTTTCAACAGACCTATGTTATAAATTTAATTAATCTTGCGAAAGTGCCTAAATGAAAGAATCGATTTACTAAAAGTTGTCGAACATGTGTTAAACTTACCCGAGGATATGAAGATTGAGAATTTCAATAAGATCCGCTTGTAAAGCGTCAGTAAGGTTTTATACCAAAACCATTACCTTATATGAAAAATTTTCCAAAGAAACGATGCTTAAACATCTTATAAACGGAAGGAAAAATTTTTCTTGAAGATCAATCTCCCCATCGGAAAATGGCGTGTTAAGTAAAGAAAGATCAAGAACAACGCCCTAACAAAAGCAATATTGCAAACCTGTCAAAACTATTCAAACTAGACAAGAATGTTAAAACCAAATTTTGATAAATAAATTTTACAGATATCCCATTGTTGTCTTTTAAAAACAAGATTCCTTTTCAAACTTTATTAAATGACCCTAAATCTTCGAGATGGCGCAACTTGTTTAAATACCAAATTTATATCTATAAAGGAATAAAAAGATGTGTACGTTAAATAAATTAGTTTAACTGTAGAGGTGCGAAAAATAATTTTTAGGTACGAAATTAAAACATTCCACCAACGAATACGGAAACATTTATTTAGATGTAACTAATTAGTTCATTCATTAAATAAAGTAACGGAAGTTATCGAAAATACACGTTATTCACGATAAACACGTAACAGATTCCCCCCCAGCAAAATTAAGACCTCGGAAGAGGATTTATAACGATGTACGGTAGGAAAGAAAGAAGGTAGGAGGAAGAGAGAAGTTTGAGCTTACGCTCAGGACAAGAAGCCCTAAAATCCCTAATGACCCAACCCCATATATTCTCGCCCAACCCCACACACACACACACATATATATATATATATATATATATATATATATATATATATATATATATATATATATATATATAGTAAAAACCAAACCCTGCGAGGAAGTAAACAACCCTAAGCCATTCCCAACCCGGAGCAAACAAAGTAAACCCAACCCAAAATAAGAAGAAATGAGAAGACAGGAAGAAAGTTAAGTGCGGACGACAATGACGCATATACCACCAGAGACACCCATAAAGCATACAACTCAAGCATTCCACGAAAGAACAACCTGACTCCAAACTCCCACGTGAGCCCTTCGGCAGTCGGCCGGTACTAGGAGAAAATAGGGAGAAAAGAAAACAAAAGTGAAAGGAGAGCATACCGTGAAGCGATAATACTTCCAAAAAAAAACAAAAAAGAACTAGGAGAAAACAAAAAAAGGTCTATTACTAAAGTTAAGGAAGCAAAGTGGATAAGGATGAGGTAATTTGGGTAGGTAGATTGTCTTCGTCTCAGTCATTCCAAAAGCAAACACGCATGGTATACACGGAACCGAAAGCACCTGAAAGAATAGTAAAAGAGGAAGAAATAAAGGAAACCCAACCCACAGGAAAAGTTACCCACCCTCAGCCGAACTTAAGGGCCGGCGACCTAAAATCCCCCCAGAAGGAAAGAAAAAAATCTCCCATCCCAACCCACAGGAAAAGAAAGCCCAAAATTTTGCCCCCCTTGCCGAAAACGTGAATAAAGGAGCCCCTTAAAGACCCCAACTCAACCCTATGCCACCATTAACTAGCACAGATGAAATGGCATAGGTGCTATTAAGAAATAGTAGGAGAGAAAGAAGAAATCACATTTGCGGCGAAAATTTTCCCCATTGACTCTGATTCCCGGGATCCCGTGGCGAAGCTCGCACGGGGAAGGCGTACCCATCCCGTTCCTCTTAGCTCCATTCATACAAGCATTCATCCAGTAAAGTGAAATAGGAAGGTAGAGTAGATTTAGATCAAAGACAGAAGATAGGAAAGTGAAATGAAAGGGCAAGTCTCCAGAGATCCCCTGAGGAAATTAGTAGGGAAGACCCCGGAGAAATGCAGACAGGAGGAGAGAAGGGACCGGATGTAGAGGTCACGGAAGACGAAGGAGAGGTCTCCGTAAAAGTGGCCCCCCAGTATCGCCCAACCAACCGCCCATTACGAAAAGAGAGAGCCACAAGGAAAGCCAAAACGTCACAATAGCCAAAAAAAAGGAGTAAGGGTTTAGCTAGGAGGTTTGTCTTTTGTGTCGTTTAGGATAGCGAAGGGATCGATCAGGACGAGGAAGAGGACAGGAGGACGCCAAGTGCACGGAGGAATCGGACTCAGAAGAATCATCAGCCGGTATATGTGGCTTTAAATCTTTGACGTGATAAACCCCGAGGGATTTACCAACAGAATCTTTGAGTTCATAAGTCCAGGAAGATAACACTCGTTTTATTAGGAAAGGACCAGTAAACTTTGGAGCGAGTTTCGCATTAAAATGCCGCGCCGCGTCTGATAACACGTAGTTGCGTTTCCACACCTTATCTCCGAGTTTAAATTTAACCGGTCTACGTCGTAGGTTATAGCGTAGATGTTGACTTTGATAAGCTTTAGCCAGTCGTTTATTGATATCAGTGTGAATAGAATCGAACTGACGAACTAGTTTACTGTCGGAAAGTTTTTCGCGATCTGGGTCTAATAAAGTAGAATCTGGAGAAGGTGGTGGACCTAAAGGTCGCCAAATAAGTTATGCTCGCGTCCAAATAAAGCGTAATGAGGAGAACAGCCAATAACTTCGTGCTTTGCAGAGCGGATAGCACAGCCAATTTTGTTTAAATTTACGTCCCATTTACGTTGGTTCTGAGTGGTATAGGAGGAGATTAAAGTTTTAGGACTCGGTTAATTCGTTCCGCCGGATTCGCTCTAGGATGGTATTTAGCGTTGAAAAGGATAGTGGTTCGATAATCAGAACATAATTTCATAAATTCTTTACTGCGAAACTGTACACCATTATCGCTAATAATGTACTGTGGAGTACCAAATAGAAGAAAATATTGTCTTCCACGACTTGACACACAGCAGAAGCAGTAGCATGGCGTAAGGGAAAGAAACAGGCAAATTTCGTAAAGCAATCCGCTATAACTAACACAAAAGCATGTCCTTTAGAGGACCTAGGAAGAGGACCGACGATATCCAAACATAAAATTTGCCAACGAATACGGAAATATTTATTTAGATGTAACTAATTAGTTCATTCATTAAATAAAGTAACGGAAGTTATCGAAAATACACGTTATTCACGATAAACACGTAACAGATTTTAACTGAAAATTATTAGTGACACTGAAGGTAATCTTATAATAAACATTAGAAACCATAGCAACACTATGCGGGGTTTTTCAAAGTAACTTGAATTATGTTAAAAAAATATGAAGTACACTGGATTCAAAATGCATTGATACGTTTAAAAGCAAATATCTCAGAAACTATTAAATTTAAACACTCCTGATAAGTACATGCAAAAATCTTAAAAACTTACCTATCAATATTTGGACTAAGGTATGTTCGGTTCAATCGCTATATTTTGGGCTCTAGTATCTCCAGTTTCGAGATTTCTCAACCTTTCACAGACACCCTGTGTATACGCGATTATTTTTTTAAAACCTGACATAGGCTATCTTTCTTATTACTGAAGATAGACTTTTACTTCCAAAAGTAAACTTTTATGGCGTAATCTAACTAAGAAAATTTCATGAAAAAAATTACTAAAGCGTTGCCAGTTTTGTAGTAAAGTACTAGAGCGAGAAATTTTCGTTTTGGTAGCTGTTTACGGCTTATTATTGTTCTACTGGTCTTAGCAAAAATTCACTTTTGGCGTGTTAAATGCAAATATTGGTAAAATTAATAATTTACTTTACCGTTACAAAGAACAGAGGTGAATATGAAATTTACTGACGGAGTAACATGTAAAAATTATTAAAACTAAAAGAAATTGAAACAAAAAATTAAAATAATCATTTTTTCATCAAATGTTCAAACTAATTTCCTTGTTGTACCCGACAGCAGTGGACACGTTTCATAAAATTGTTCTGCACATTCTTTAAAATGGCCGGTGTTATAATCCTAATTCAATCAGTCCTCTTCTCCCTATCCAGTGTCTAGGTAACAACTGGTCAAGGTAATCTCGAAGGATCTTGTTGACAATAAAATTATTGTCTTTCATCCAATGGAAGGTTATCGAAAAATGGTTCCATTTCCTGCCGTAGTAAATCTAAATACCTTGCTCCATTTAAATTACTCTCAATAATCAGATAATTATTATAAATTCCATACCAAACATTAACTTTGGGATTATTTTGAGTTCTTGTCTTCGGCCCCAGCAAGGATTGGTATCTGATTAGTACCTGCCTATTCACGGTTCCATTTAAATAAAAAGTCGCTTCATCACTAAAAAAATGTGTTTTTTAAACTCCGGTTGCTGCTGCTGTTTTTCTACAATCCAGTCGCAAAATTCCATCCTTCTGTCGCAGTCGTCATCGTGTAACTCCTGCACACATCATTTTATAGGGATGAAATTTGTGGTTGTGCAATGTCGTCCAGACTTTAGTTTAGGAACAACCCACTTCTTTTGCGCAATGTTATTTGTCGAATTATCAATATCTTTACGCGTACTCCGCATCATTGCGTGTACACTTCCTGTAGCTTTTAATTTTTCTGAATTGTATCTCAAAAATTCTGGATTTGGACGTGGTGTATCCGGATGATTGAAATGAAATTCAGTGCAAGCTGCTCTCAAACTCAAGCCTTTAATGTGTAGAAAAATTAATTCAATCCGCTCTTGTGGAGTTATTTGAGCCATCTTGTAGTAAAAAGAAAGGAAAAAAAAACGAACAAAAAACCTTACTTCGGAAAATATGAATTGATAAACTATTGAAGTTTTTATACTGTTACAGTTCTACGATACCATGGTTAAATTTTTACGTGACAGGTAAATTCACACTAAGGCCTGTAGAACAATAAACTACTGCGTAATAACTATTAAACAATAATAATTCGTAAAGCTTCCAAAACGAAAATTTTTCGCTCTAGTACTTTTGACTGTAGTGAAACGCTCTATCAGATTTTGCAAACAAAATGCAATATTGCCATTTTAAAAAATGTTATTTTTGAAGATATTACAAAAACTTGCGACGCAGGAGTAATTTTTTTCATGAAATTTTCTTAGTTAGATTACCCTACTAAAAGTTTACTTTTGGAAGTAAAAGTCTATCTTCAGTAATAAAAAAGATAACCTATGTCAGGTTATAAAAAAATTACCCTGTATATGTAGAAGACTTAGAATGCTTGACAACATCACAAGCCTTTTGATACGGGGAAAATTGTACATTTATGTGTAAGATTTGTCGTACAAATCCAGCTATGGACGGCGCCTAAAGATTTTCGTTGTTTCTGTTTTGTTCTTATATTATTCATTGACTAAACTCAAACTCTAGAGTTCAATAGTTTGTTACGATTGGGTGGTACAATAACGGCAATGTTACCGACATGGTAACCAACTGCATAAAAGTGTTTAACATATTACTAGAACTCTATTTGTAAAATTGGCTGCTTCTTAACTAAACACATGTAAAAAAAAATTATAAACTCGCTCATAAAACTGTTTATACCACTCGTTGTGTAGACTCGTAGGATAAAAATACATCTTATGATGCGGTTATGACAGTAAATCTCTTTTATTCATTATAGTTTTTAAATTAATAAAATATAAAACCTGTAAGTTGTTTCTCTCTGTATGTCAGGATCATTTGTTGTTGTGAATGGCCATAATTTTGTATTTTCCAGATTAGCAACGTTCGTCCAGTGACCTCCGGCAATTACTGAATACTCATGATTCTAAAAACACTTCCCATTTACGGAAATATCAATGAGTTTAACTTACTGCATGTGGATTTGGTAGATAAGTGCTAGCCAGATAATCCATATCATGTCCCATCACTTGTGGTAGATTATAAATCGATTCTATTGTTAAACTTAATATATTTGTGTATGAAGCAGGAAGCCAAGTATCTTCTCCTACTTCTACTTCTATTATTAAAGTAGGCATTATATTAACAGGAACCATGTGTTCGTCATAAAATTTTTCGGGTTTGTGAATAAGTATTGATTCTTTAAAAGATTTTCTGCCTAAAATTTTTTTATCTCTGTAATAATAATATAGCATAACAAGTTAAGTTTTCTATATAAAACCCTTACTCATTGCCTAACAATATAGTCAGTTTATTGCCTAACACTAAGTACTGCTAAATTGTGCACTTATGAGTAGAACAGAGGCACCATCCCCTACACTTTTTTTACGTCACAAGCCCCGCCCCCTGTGACACCTTCCGCTATTTTGTTTTTTGTACGCGCTTACGTGGGAGGCGTATTTTTGTCGGTCATTTTTTGACGGCTTCTTTTCGGGGACCATTTTCTGCCCCTTGATGGAATTTTCGCCCTAATTAGGACCCTTTTGGTTGTATTAAGAGCCTCTTTGGCTGTTCAGCCCCTGGAAGGTAGACAAATGAGTGCGCATACAATGTTCTGGTTGGTGGTCCTAAGGACAGCCCGTTTCACCTGATAAGTTTCAAATTGGTTCTTAGCCCCACTCAGCTTCTGAGTTCTGATTGGAGGCTTAAGGCTCTGCAATGGTTACGGTAGGAAATTTGAAAATGTGCAAATAAGGAGTCCTAATGCTATCTCATAAGACAGGTATAAGAACTTGTGTTAGGTCTGCGCCCTCTTGTTGTGGCCCCCTTGGCTGGAAATAATATTATAATAAGGGGGCTCTAATGATATCTCATAAGACAGCTATAAGAACTTGTGTTAGGTCAGCGCCCTTTCGTCGTGGCCCCCTTGGCTGGAAATAGTATTGTAATAAGGGGGCACTAATGCTATCTCATAAGACAGCTATAACAATTTGTGTTAGGTCTGCGCCCTCTTATCGTGGCCCCCTTGGCTGGAAATAATATTATAATAATGGGGCTATAATGATATCTCATAAGACAGCTATAAGAACTTGTGTTAGGTTTGCGCCCTCTTGTCGTGGCCCCCTTGGCTGGCAACAAAGCAAACAAGGATTATACAGTAATTTGATTATCTCGCCATTTATAGCTAAACATGTAGTGAAAAACTTATTTACAAAATCAAGCAAGACTAGATTAATAAATACACGGCTTTTAGGATATGCCACCGGTTTGAGCGGCAGCAGACATGGTTCGTCGAGAGGGAGGTCGCACTGGAGCGGCACGATATGAGGGTGCGTCGCACCCTTATCTCGTCTAATATTGTAAGTGTATGCATTTCAAAATTACTTTATTCATTATTACATATACATATTTAAAACATATCAAAAGCGTCTTTACATCGCGCTTTTTGCTGAATATTTATCTTCTAGACATACTATTTGCTAAATACATATCAAAATTAACAATATATTACCACTTCATTTTCACCTTTCATACTTATAATTCCTTATCTACACTAATTACACGTTGCTTCATTACGCTCCTTGATATATTGCTGAGCCGGTCTCTTTATCATCCTATGCATTTCATAAAACTCTAAATCTAGTTTCATTATTTCGTTTAGTTGCCTTAGCACCTCGCCTCTTCTTTCTCTCGTGTATGCTTAATACCTTTTCTTTGCTTCTCCCTCATATCGTGCGTACTACTTTCGTCATTTCTGCTAAACTGAATCGCGTGCTCCCAAGCAGGCCTTTTATAGGGATCCAGGAAACCGATAACCGTGAAAATTCTTGTGAACTGATTCTATTTTAGATTTTTTAAGAATTGTAATATGATACCGCACGAGCGCATTGACCTAACCTAAAACTGTGTGTTTATTTATAGCTGTTTTTTGAGATAGCATTAGGGCCCCCTATTAGAACATTTTCAAATTTCCCACCGTAACCATTGCAGAGCCTTAAGCCTCCAATCAGAGCTCAGAAGCTGGGTGGGGCTAAGAACCAATCAGAAACTAATCAGGTAAAAGGGGCTGTCCTTAGGGCCACCAATCAGAACATTGTATGCGCACGCATTTTCCTACCTTCCAGGGGCTGAACTACCAAAAAGGCTCTTAACACAACCAAAAGGGTCCTGATTAGTGTGAAAATTCCATCAAGGGGCTGAAAATGGCCCCCGTAAAAAATGACCGACAAAAATACGCCTCCCATGTAGGCGCGTACAAAAACAAAATGGTGGAAGGAGTCCCAGAAGGTGGGGCTTGTGACGTAAACAAAGTGGAGGAGATGGTGCCTCTGTTCTACTCTTATGTATACCAGAATAGAAACCATCAAATACCCCATGCTGTCTTAACAACTTATATCGAAGCATGATAGAATTCATGCTAATGCAAGGATAAAGAAAATCATTTCGTGAAAATGCAGGAAGCAATGGAACAAAAAGAATACAAGAGAGAAAAACGGCAAACACGTTACCACGGAAAGGTGTCTATAATAACATCGTACTATTTATCTAAGGTAAAGTGCCATCAAATACTTTATGTTAATTTAAAGTTCCATTACCATTAATAACACTACGATCAATTTATTACATAACACTAAACACTCTTAAATCGCGCACATATTTACGTTAAAATATCATCAATTCATTCTGTATGCATTGTTGAAAAAGAAAGTTCTCTATAATGACATCGTACCAATAATTTAAGCTAAATGCCACTCTATATCAATTTAAAGCTCTATTACCAATAACTACTCTAAACCTTGTTAAATCTCCCACTTATTTACGCTAGAATAATATCAGTTCATTCAAATATTTATTTTTGAAAAGGAAAGGTGTGTATAATGAAATTGTACTATTTCTTTAAGCTAAAATGTCATCAAGCACTTTATATCTATTTAAAGCTCTATTACTATTAATAGCACTACAGTCAATGCAAGACGTAACACTAAACGCTATTATACCTCCTACTTATTTACGCATCAATAATTTTCAATTTTTCTTTCAAAATTGCACGTAAGCTTAAAAAAACTTTTAGTGAAAATGCTGGCAAAAAGAATAATAAGACATACAACACGACAAACACGTTGGCAATGAAAGGTTATCGAACACTAAAGCACTGTTACGTTACTATTAGTAACACTCCCTTCAATTATTTGCGTATCACTAAACTCTGTTAAATCTTGCACTTATACTGTTACACCGGGCTATGGTCGTGTAGCACGTATAAAAATGCTGTGAATGTGCAACGCCTAAATTAACTTTGTGCTTTATTAAGCTTTACAATAAAATTGTCAATAAAGGTTCACTACAATTCAAATAAAATAAAAAAAGATGAGTTGAATGATTAACCGTATTAAAATATGTTTTGAATATCCATATAAATGTGCATCGACTTCCGCAATGAAGTAACAAAGAAGCAACAAAAAAATATCCTAATTAAGTTTTTCCCTACTAAGTCTTATTCTAATCTTACATTCATTCATTCATAAATAAACACAGTAACTAGGATTGATTGTCATTTTGATCTGCTCAAAGGTACATTACAGCAATGGGTCAATTTTATTACAATTAAACTTTCACTAGACAATATCTAAAATTATTCTTATTTATAAGCTTCCTAGTTCATTTTAAGATAAAGTATTCTAATCAACGGGGTTAGACGCCTGTAATTAATTGTTCTAATTGTATACACGACATTCTTCAAAGCTTGTATTCAACAGAAAATTCTTACTCTATCCCCTCTCTGTCACAATGTTTTAATTCACTTTGTATCTAAATTCTTAATTTTCGATAAATTGAATGGGTTTAATGTCGTTAACAAACGCATTAATAATTATTTAATGCAGTCTTAATTTCAATTTACAATATTCAAAACCTTTACTTAGTCATAAAGGGTCACTTTAAGTTTCTTTTGCTATCGCGAGAATTTAATTCTTACAATACTTTCTTTTAACACAACAGTTACTGTTTATTTCAAATTTGTTTAACCACTGTATTTAAATTTTTGGCAACGTTTCACAACACTAAATACAGCATCAGCTTTACTAGTAAAAGTTTTGATGTTCTATCCCGAAAAATGGGTTATGGCAGTAAACAACAACGTTTTAACGGCAGCTGTTGGCGTGACGTCATAAGTGGTGGGGAAGGTGTGGGGGAAATGTGGGTGAGGTGAGGAGTGGGGGTGATGGTGGGATCGGCTTGATTTTGCGGGCTATTTTCAACCCCTTGAAGGCACTTTCACCCCTAATTAGTGTCCTTTTGGCAGTATTGAGAGCCTTTTTGGCAATCCAACTCCTGGAGTGCAGGCATCGTAGTAGGCAAATTTAAAATAGTATTCTAATAAGACAGGTATAGGACGCCGTACGCCGCCTGATTTCTGATTGGTGGCGGCCATTTTGTTTTTTAATTATGAGACATAATCCAAGTCCTCTGCAATTTTTTTTAATTATGACGTCATAATCATCCTCCTCTCATGCTAACACATAAGGCAGGTAAGGGATGCCGAGACTTGCTCTCGGGTCTTTTCCCCTCTGTTAAGACCCACTTATTTTGGTTTTAATTATGACTCATAATAAAATTCCCCCAGCCATTTTATTTTTAATTGGGAGTCACAATTAAATTGTGGAGATAGTCACGTGGGGAGGTGGCGAGGCAGGTCATAGTCCAATTATTTTAATTGAGTCGTAATCAAAGCCCTCTGCCATTTGGTTTTGGCAGGAAATTTGAATTGTATTCTAATAAGGGGTGCTAACACTAACTTGCAAGACAGGTACAGGACGCAGGAACTTGATCGCGGTCTTCACCCCCTGTTACCGATCACATTTTAATTATGAGTCATAATCAAAGTCCTCCGTCATTTTGTTTTTAATTATGAGTCATAATCAAAAGTGGTGTCTCAAATCAATTAATCAATCACAATCAATCAAATACATAAACAGGTGTTAATTTCGCTCCAATTTTCAGATCGAAGTAACATGGAAATAAATTATTTATCGGTTTTCCCAATCATTAACATAAAGTAATTATTTTCTGGATTTCCCCACGGTTCTATAACCAACAAGAAACATTCACTATTCAAATACCTCTATCGTGTCTGTGAAAAACCCCGGTAATACGTTAACCTTCATTTCCAATTTCAAAGCATATCAAACCAAATCAATCTCGATCAAATCAAACAAAGCAATTAATCAAATCAAATCAAATCAATTAAGCAAATCAATCTGTTTTTAGTTTTGTCGGCCATTTTGTTTAGGTGGGAAATTTGAAACAGTATTTTAATAAGGGGGCCTCATATTTCATAAGAAAGGTATAGGACACCGGAACTTGCTCTTGGGTCTTTGCCCCAAAATTCCGTAACCAATTTGCTTTTAACTATGAGTCATAATTAAATTTGGTGGACTAACTTGTTTTGTTCGCTATCTAGGTGGCCATTTTTGTTTTAGCGGGAAATTTGAAATTGTATTCTAGTAAGGGGGTCCTCATACTAACTCATAAGACAGTTGCAGGACTCCAGAACTTGTTCTAGGGTCGTCGCTCCTTGTCAGGTCTTCGCCCTTTGGTGGAAATTTGAAATTGTATCCTAATAAGGGGTCCTCACACTATCTCATAAGAGAGGACGCCTGAACTTGTTCTCGGACCTTTGCCCCTTGTTAAAAGACAGAGATTAATCAAATCAATCCATCGACCAATAAAATCAGTTCAACCATACCAAACCAAATGAATTAAGCAAATCAAGCACAAACAAACCACTCGATCAAATCAAACAACCAGATCAATCAATTAAAGCAATTAATCAAATCAGTCTAATCAATCAATCGCAATCAAATCAAACAAGAAGCTGAGGTAACAATTCTTCATAAACTTCAGATAACGATTCTCTTACTGTATATACCTAACTCCTATGCACGACCTTTCAGTCCTTTCAGTCACGTGACCAAGCTGGCACATGCAAATAAGCATGACAGCATAAGGGATGTATGTAAATGGTTGCATACTACGTAAGGGGTAAGCAGGGCATGACTTTGTTTGGGGATGTTTCACGCAGTAGGGCCATGCTATTTATGTGTGTATTGGTGGTGGGGGTAAGTAGTAGCATGTAGGTGGTTGCATTAGCTCATGGGGGATGATTCAGTGTAGTTGGTTGCATGCTGATATCTGCATAAGCGGTAAGCAGGGGATGGTTGCTTACAGATGGGTATATAGGGTTAAGCGGTAGCATGTAGGTGGTTGCATTAGCCCATGAGGGCAACTAAATGTGGCTGGTTGCATGTCGATGTCTGCGTAAGGGGTAAGTAGGGGATGGTTGCATAGGAATATGTGCATAGGGTTAAGCGGCAGCATGTAGGTGGTTGCATGAGCTGATGGGGATGACTAAGTGTGGTTGGTTGCATGCTGCATACGCGGTAAGCAGGGGATGGTTGCATAGGGATGTGTGCATAGGAGTTAACACAGAGGGCGAGAGCATGCAGGATAAATAAACACGATAATAGTTGTTTATTGTTCCAAAATACATTCTAAAGAAAGAACATCTTCAACATAATTGGCTTTATGAATGAAAAAAATATTTGACATTGGAATGTTAGGTTCTGTAATATCTAAAATAAAACGTTTAAGGTGGTAAGGAAAAATAAACGTACTTACCACAGTAAAACTCATGTAATTATTTCACTTTTAGTAAAAGTATTACTAAATACTGTATAAAGATCTAATTATATCAAAAGTTGACGACAGTATGATTAAAACACTGAGATAGGAAATTGATATCCGCTCCATTCCGATCATTTTAATGCAAGTATCGAATATTATGTCACTAAAGTGCAGCATCACAAACTCTGTAATATCTAAAATTAAAACGTTTAAGGTGGCAATGAAAAATAAACGTACGTAAAACTCATGCAATTATTTAACTTTTTAGTAAAAATATTACTATTAATTATATCAAAAGTTGCCGACATAATGATTAAAACATTGAGATAGGAAACTGATATCCGCTCAATTCCGATCATTTTAATGCAAGTAACGAATACCATATCGTTAAAATGCAGCATCACAAACTCTGTAATATCTAAAAGTAAAGTTTAAGGTGGTAAGGAAAAATAAATACACTTACCAAAGTAAAATTCATGCAATTATCTTTTTAGTAAAATATTACTAAATACTGTATAATGATCTCATATCAAAAGTTGTCGACAAAATGAATAAAGTAGGATCAAACAAGTGGATCATAAAACCACAACGTTCGGTAATATTAGAAAAATCAAACGTGGCATTTTCATACAAAACAATACGTCACAATTTAAAGTTCTAGAACATTGATATAAATTGGTGATAAATTAAAGTAAAATTTCATTAGTTTCTTTTTTATCAGGTATGTATCTTATTATGCTTTTTTGTATCAATTTCGAAAATTACCCCATTAAGTTGCGAACACAGGTTTTTAAAGAATTTAGTCAACAGGGATCAATATGTTGTAGATTATATGTTAATATCGTAATTTCATCACAAATGTTTAATACATTAGCAGTACTTAGATAAATTTGTAACTGAATGATTATCAATTTGTTAGTTTAACGTCGTTGTTCGGAAATACTGAAAAAATTAGTAATTTTGATATCTTGAGCGGTGTAATGAAGTTAATAATACACAATTATACTACTTCAATTGGTAATAAAGCTAAATTTGATGATGATTCTAAAAGTGCAACTTCCGGTCTGAAGACTGTAAGCCGAGATATTCAGTGTGGCATAAAGTTTGACAGTATTTTGAACTGAATAAGCTAAATTTCATGTTTCCAGACGTGTAACTTTCGCTCTGTAGATTTTAAGTTGAGATATCAGGTGTGACATATCGTTTAATAATATTTTGAACTGACGTAACTTCCGGTCTGTACACTTCAAGTTGAGATATGAGTGTGACATATGTAATGTTCAATATTTTTGGAACGCTAGAATGTACCAACAACAGAGAAAATATTAACATCAACTTCAAATTCAGTTTTACACCTCTTTCTATGATCAATCTAGGAGGCAATAAATTTGTATCAAAAGATACAACCTTATTGAAGGTGTTTACGGTCTCGTTATAGGATTCCCCATTAGAATTTTTATATACAAAAATATATATAAAAATATCCAATAGGCCTACCATATGAAATAATCTGTAATTAAAATTAAACTGATCATGTCTTTCGTGTATTAACACTCCATAAAATGAATTTAAATTAGTTATAGTTTGACTATCTGCCCTCAATTATTCGGACAGCATGAACAGCACTTTCAAAGTTAATTGAAGGGTTCATTAATTCGTCAGTATTGGATACCTTGACAGCACGAACAGCACTTTCAAAGTTAATTGAAATGGTTCATTAATTCGCCAGTATTAGGTACCTTGACAGCACTTTCAAAATTAATTGAAAGAGTTCATTAATTCATCAGTATTGGATATGATACAGCAATATAACGAATTTAAATAATTACATGAATTTAGTATAATGTGTTGGATGTAAGCGATAGAGTTCAATTACGAAAAGAATGGTTATCGCCTATGTAGTAGTTTAATCTACATTCTCAATATTTACAGTATCACTAAAACTAAATGTAAAATGGTAATAGTCAATAGATATAAATATGTATAAGTTACTCTACTTCCATCAATTCATCGTGGGGCGTATCGATAGTGTAATGTCCCCATGGAAGTGTATTAAATGAATTAGAAATCAGATAACGTTCATCATCTTCAGGGCTTAGAGCAATCTTTGTTTGTGTTATGGAAAAGACCATACGCTTATCTGATCGAATCAAATTTTGTGAGTTTAAAGGTTTCGAGGCATTCTACATAATCATCGAATACAATTTTTGTCTATACTACTGATTTCTTTACACCCTTCGCCTTCTTCATCAGACCATAATTTTTGATATTTTTAATTTCGTCTCCTCATATTATTTTACTCCTAAGTTCTTATATAATTTTATAAAATCATCTTCAGAGGTTAATAGCTTCGTAGTATATACTTTAGATCGCAATCTTACGTATTGAGTCATTATTTTGCCATTATTCTCATCCTTCATCATACCAAGTACTTTCTTATTTACCAACGGGATGTCATAGATATTATTCTCAGGATAGTCTGAGGTGTCGAAATATTTAAAACAATCCTACTTAATAACCGCGTAAGGATCTTGCTCACGTATTTCATAAATTACTGTTTGTATCTGTATAGAGGATCGAGCGGTTACCACTGAATCTTCCAACCATGTAGTCATAATGAAAGCCGTATATAGTCGTTTTAGCTAGATCAAGAACGGCTTGACCTACATGTATGGTCTTGTTTAACTATACTTTCAGCTTATTCATTTCCACCTCTACTAAATTTTCTGAAAATATAGCCGTATTGGTTATTGATGTCGTTGTATATTAGATACACATCAAGTTTTGATGGCTCATAAGTAGGCATATGTTTGTTGCTTGCACTAGCTCTTCTCTTAGAGCAGATTTGATTGAAAACCCCTCTAATACCACTCTCAACAAAGAGAAACATACCTTGAGCTGTAAGAAGTTCCAGCTCTTACTGTGTACACTTCAACATTGCAACCCAAATAAACCTAGTAGTGTAAAGTAGCGTGCAGGATCCAAGTCATATGTTCTAATGCAGCTTGAAGATATCTGCTAAAAGGAGAATATCAATCTTCATATATGTCTACATATTCACTTAAGTTATTGCAGTTAAATTTGCTCCATACTTCCAGCGGCCTACGATACATTTTTTGAGGGCAACGGAGTTCATTAAAGCGGTCAAACGAATTAAAATAATCATACGACATTACACCTTTCTTAGTTAAAAGTCTAAATTGAGCTTTAGGTAATAAATAAATTGCAATTTGAGGTTTGGAAAATCTGTTAGATACGATGATAATTTATCCAAGGATGCCACTATAAAACGAAAACTGTCTATAAATCTAAAGTTAATGCGCAATTCATTGGCGTGTTTAGTAAAGGAGATATATTTCTCTTTGGTAATAGGGAGCAAATCGATAGAACCGTTAAGGTCAGTTATAATAAAATGACCATAATATCCGCTTAAGTTATGGAATATCACTAACATAGTGTGTGTTTCCTGATAGTTGATGTTGCATTCATCGTGTGCTGCACCGCGGTAATTGTTTTCTAGGATGAAATGATTATGATCTCGAAATTTTTCTGTCCTGACGTAAAATGCTGCTCACAAATGTGACAGTGAGTGGCTGCTTAAAAATCGTTCTCTTGCTGAGGAGTCATGTGTATGTTGTATGGATAAAGAAACACTGTAGAGACATCTTCAGCAAACTGCTTCATCTCATCAGCAAACAACCGCATACAATCTTTAGCGCGGTAACTTTATAAAAAGGAAAGGATTAATCGTATGAACATTTGAAGTAGTTCCCGACAGCTGCCGGAATGTGCTTTTGGTGTGCAGTCTTCTCTATGATAGGTTTTAGAACACTCTTAAGATCTGCATAGACAGCGAACGGGCTGGTATTTTATTTTTAAAATTTTTAAACTTTAGCATCTTTTCGCTTTCTTCGGGCATCTTGATAGCGGTGTTATTCTTTTGCGTACAGTCTTCCTTATGGTTATGTAGTTTGTCTTCGGATCGGAAATAATGAAGACATCTGTCACAAAAGTACTTTTGCCCTTTTATTTTGCTTAACTGCTTTGACAACAGGCGTGAAAGGTCTTAATCCAAACGTTATGGTGCTTAGTCGACTGATCATTGTTATAGTCTTGCAGTAGGAGTAGGTTTACATGTTTATTCCTCTTTGTTTCAGTGAGGTATGTTGGAGAGTGATGAAATCTTTTTATCCTTTTATAATATATATATATATATATATATATATATATATATATATATATATATATATACATTCACTGAGAGATCGTTTTGCTTTTCGAAGTTAGGTATCTGCCTCATGGTCATAGGGAACCTTTTAGCTTTGACAGATGTTAGTGAGGGTATTGTGTTATTCTTTTTGAATCTTTATCAGCAGGATACAAAGCTGAAACCATTGCCCACGCAAAGCACGCTTCATCATCATTCTTGACATTGAAGCAAGCTTTTTTCCTTTTAATTTGAATTGGTAACTCGATGTATGAAAATCCAAGCGAGGTATGAATTTATTAACGTTAACTCCCAAATTAACAACAGCTTTCAGCGCCCACCCACTATGACGTTCTTGAAATTCTGACAATTTCCTTAGCATAGGTTTCACAACTTCATCGTCAAACCACTTGTGTATATCAGTATCCCTATATATTGCAGCATTCATTATCGTGAAATAAGGATGTTTTCCCCTTGAGCGATCTCAAATTCGCCACAGAAAATTGTATTAACTTTCACGGCCTCATCGTTTTTCAATGCTTTCTGAATCCGTCTTTTGAAGATAGCTTTACAGTCGATCTAGAAACTGCTCGGGTCCTTATGTTTAAGACTAGAAATAACTCCAGTCCGGATACAGCTGTTAAAAGCCGAAATAAAGTCACCCCAACCAACGGGATGTTTTGCGGTTTCTTTATTTAAGCTTGTTCCCTGCCCTTTTTTTTGTTTTACTTTTATTTGTTTTTCATCGATTTAACATTACGTAGGCATGCCTTAAGATGTTGCTTCTCACATATTAGCGACTCACCACGCATGACCTTTTGGATTCTGTGAATAGTCTTATTACATGTCGCAATTCCATCTTGAACTTTTTTTGCTGTAATCTACTCTTAGTAATCCTAGAGTGGTGGAAATGTGTTTGATTAGATCTACAAACATCTTACACGTCTAATAAACAACTAAAACCAATACACCTAACCACACTTTTGTACTGTAAATGACTGAATCTGCAACACTAATACACTGTACAATAATTAAACTCACCTACACAGCTACGTGCATCGAAGAGAACGAACGAACACACCAACGGACTAACTCACAATGAAGACTTTCCACACTTACGCACAGTATTAGCTGCAACAAAAAGACACTTGGAGTACGTCTGATTACAACCAGCGGCTAACTTAGAATGAAAAACTTGTACCACGTAAAGTGTATTTATATCCTCGCGCGAGAGCATTGACCTAAACCTAAATCACGTGACCACCATGAGCCTAGTCGCATGCAGACGGAATTCAAGACGATTAATGAATACAAGATGGCTGATGCGTATGAGATTGCAGACTTCCGGTTTGCAGATTTTAGATTGAGATATCGAATCTGACATATTGTTTAACAGTATTTTACACTTTAAGTGGACAGCGAGGGTGGCTATCTTGTATTCGTTAACCATCTTGAATTCTGACAGTCCACCTCGCCATCTTCCTTCTGCAAGCGACAAGACCCATCGTTGCACGTGGTCATCTTCTCATGATCGATCCAATCCTCTTTAGAGGATAGGATTGAAAGACTCGCATCAAACACGCGCACGTGTGATTTTAGCTTAGGTCAATGCTCGGACTCCATATTCACGTTCCAGGTTCGACTTCATCGGTTAGTGCTCCGAACATTGACCTAACCTGAAACCACATGTGCACGTGTTTGATGTGAGTCTTTCAATCCATTCCTCTAATGAGGACTGGATCGATCATGACAAGATGACCACGAGCAACGATCATGGTTCTTACCGCTTGCAGAAGGAAGATGTCGAGGTCGACTGTCAGAATTCAAGACTGGTAACGAATTCAAGATAGCCACCCTCGCTGTCCACTTAAAGTGTAAAATACTGTTAAACGATATATCAGACTCGATATCTCAACTTAAAATCTGCAAACCGGAAGTCTGCAATCTCATACCCATCAGCCATTTTGTATTCATTAATCGTCTTGAATTCCTTCTGCACGCGATTAGGCTCATGGCGGTCACGTGATGTAGGTTTAGGTCAATGCTCTCGCGCGCGAGAGTATAAATACACTTTACGTGGTACAAGTTTTTCATTCTAAGTTAGTCGCTTGTTGTGATCAGACGTGCTCCAAGTGTCTTTTTGTTGCAGCTAATACTATGCGTAAGTGTGGAAAGCCTTCATTGTGAGTTAGTCCGTTGGTGTGATCGCTTGTTCTCTTGGTTGCAGGTAGTTGTGTAGGTGTTTAATTATTGCATAGTGTATTAGTGTTGCACATTCTCAGTCATTTACAGTACAAGAGTGAGGTTAGGTGTATTGGTTTTAGTTGTTTATAGATGTATAAGATGTTTGTAGATCTAATCATACCCATTGCCGCCACTCTAGGATTACTAAGGGTAGATTACAGCGAAAAGGCGCTTAAAGATGGAATTGTGACATGTAATAGGGCTATTCGCAGTATCCAAAAGGTCATGCGTGGTGAGTCATCAACAGGTGAGAAGCAACATCTTGAAGCATGTCTACGTAATGTTAAATCGATGAAAAAACAGATAAAAGTAGAACAAAAGAAGGGGTAGGGAACAAGCTTAAATAAAGAAACCGCAAAACATCGCGTTAGTTGGGGTGACTATTTCGTATTTTAACAGCCTTATACGGACTGGGGTTATTTCTAATCTTAAACATAAGGACCCGAGCAGCTGATCGACTGTAAAGCTATCTTCAAAAGACGGATTCAGAAAGCATTGAAGAACGATGAGGCCAGTTGGAATGAGATGCTCAAGAAAACTAATTTCCGATAATGAATGCTGCAATTGGATATGATATAGACCAGTAGTTTGAGGATGAGGTTGTGAAACCTACACTAAGAAATTGTCAGAATTTAAGAGTCATAGTGGTGCGCTAATTGTGGGAGTTAACGTTATATGCTCGCTGGATTTTCACATCGAGTACCAATTCAAATTAAAGAAAAGGCATGCATCAATGCCAAGAATGATGATTGCTGTGCAATTCATGTTCCTGCTGATACAGATCCAAAAGAATAACAACCACATCTGTTAAGCTAAAGCTTTGACCATGGGAGTATCTAACTTAATAATCAATCGACTATGATATATATATATATATATATATATATATATTAAAGGATAAAACGATTTCATCAATCTCCCAACATACCTCACTGAAACAAAGAGGATAAACATGTAAACCTACTCTAATGCAAAACTATAACAATAATAAGTACCATTACGTTTGGATTAAAACCTTTCACCTGTTATCAAAGCAGTTAAGCAAAAAAAGGAAAATACTTTTAACAGATGTCTTCATTATTTCCGATCCGAAGACAAACTACATAATGGAAGATTGTACGCAAAGAATAACACCGCCATCAAGATGCCCGAAGAAAGGGAAAAGATGCTCAAGTTGAAAAATTTAAAAAATAAAATACCAGCCCCGTTCGCTGTCTGTGCAGATGTTGAGAGTGTTCTAAAACCTAGATGTCTCTACAGTGTTTCTTTGTCCATACAACATACACATTACTCAGCAGGACGATTTTTAAGCAGCCTCTCACTGTCACATTTGTGAGTAGCCTCCTACGTCAGGACAGAGAAATTTCGAGACCATAATCATTTTATTCTAGAACACGATTACCGCGACGCAGCACACGATGAATCAACTATCAGGAAACTCACTCTATATTAGTCATATTCCATAACTTAAGCGGATATGATGCTAATCTTATTATAACTGACATTGCCACTAGAATTAACGGTTCTATCGATTTGCTTCCTATTACCAAAGAGAAATATATCTCCTTTACTAAACACGTCAATGAATTGAGCATTAATTTTAGATTTATAGACAGTTCTTGTTTTATAGCATTGGGGAGTTTAGGACATGTACTATATTTTCAGAAAATTTAGTAGCGGCGTAAAGGAATAAGCTAAAAGTATATTTAAACAAGCCCATATATGTAGGCCAAGCCGTTCTTGATCTAGCTAAAACGACTATATTCAGTGGCAACAGCTCGATCCTTTATACAGATACTGACAGTTTAATTGATAAAATACAGGAGCAAGCCTCTTACGCGATTATTAAGGAGGATAGTTTTAAATATTTCGTCACCTTAGACTATCCTGGGAATGATATCTATGACACCCCGTTGGTAAATAAACAAGTACTTATGATGAAGGATGAGAATAATGGCAAAATAATGACTGAATACGTAGGATTGCGATCTAAACTATATACTACGAAGCTATTAACCTCTGAAGATGATTTTATAAAATTATATAAGAACTTAAAAGCAGAAGAATATAAGGAAGACGAAATTAAAAATATTATCAAAAATTATGGTCTGATGAAGAAGGCGAAGGGTGTGAAGAAATTAGTAGTAGAGACAAAAATTGTATTCGATGATTATGTAGAATGCCTCGAAACCTTTAAACAAAGGACCACCTCACAAAATTTGATTCGATCAGACAAGCGTATGGTCTTTTCCATAACACAAACAAAGATTGCTCTAAGCCCTGAAGATGATAAACGTTATCTGATTTCTAATTCATTTAATACACTTCCATGGAGACATTACGCTATCGATACACCCCAAGATGAGTTCATGGAAGTAGATTAACTTATACATATTTATATCTATTGACTATCACCATTTTACGTATAGTTTTAGTGAATTTGTAAGTATTGAGAATGTAGATTAAACCAATACATAGGCGATAGCAATTTTTTTCGCAATTGATCTCTTTCGCTTACATACAACACCTTATACTAAATTATATTGGTTACATCAGTTGAGTAGGTAATATAACACCTTACTTCAAGTAATTACTTAAAATTTGTTATATTGCAGTATCATACCCAATACTGACGAATTAATGAACCTGTCCAATTAATTTTGAAAGTGCTAATTTAAATTAATTTTATGGAGTGTTAATAGTTAAATCCTAATTTAATCTTTTTGACAAGGTGCTGGATGTGTACACGAAAGACATGATCAGTTTAACTTTAATTACAGATTATTTCATATGGTATGCCTATTGGATATATATATATATATATATATATATATATATATATATATATATATATATATATATATATATATATATACACACACACATATACATTTGTATATAAGAATTCTAAAGCGGAATCCTATAACGAGACCATAAACACCTCCAATAAGGTTGTATCTTTTGATACAAATTTATTGCCTCCTAGGTTGGTCATGGAAAGAGGTGTAAAACTGAATTTGAAGTTGATGTTAATACTTTCTCTGTTCTAAGTACATTCTAGCGTTCCAAAAATATTGAACATAACATTTAATTTTTACTTGGAATGTGTTTGTTATATTGAAACGTTCATTGTAGGTTAGAAACATTACATTCAGCTTTTTCAGTTCAAAATACTGTTAAACGATGTCACACTCGATATCTCAACTTGAAATCTACAGACAGGAAGTTACACGTCAGTTCAAAATACTATTAAACGATACGGCACACCTGATATCTGAACTTGAAATCTACAGAGCGAAAGTTACACGTCTGGAAACATAAAATTCAGCTTTTTCAGTTCAAAATACTGTTAAACGATGTCACACTCGATATGTCAACTTGAAATCTACAGACAGGAAGTTACACGTCAGTTCAAAATAATATTAAACGATACGTCACATCTGATATCTGAACTTGAAATCTACAGAGCGAAAGTTACACGTCTGGAAACATAAACTTTAGCTTATTCAGTTCTAAATACTGTTAAACGATATGCTACACTCAATACCTCAGCTTACAACCTTCAGACCGGAAGTTGCACTTTTAGAATCATCATCAAATTTAGCTCTATTACCAATTGAAGTTTGAAGAAAGTAGTATAATTGTGTATTATTAACTTGATTACACCGCTCAAGATATCAAAATGACTACTTTTTTCAGTATTTCCGAATAGCGACATTAAACGAACAAATGGATAACCATTCAGTTAAAAATTTATCTAAGAACTGCTAATGTATTAAACGTTTGTGATGAAATTATGAACAGAGCGAAACTTACACGCCTGAAAACATGAAATTTAGTGTATTCAGTTCAAAATACTGTTACACGATATGCCATACGCAATATCTCAGCTTACAATCTTCAGACCGGAAGTTGCACTTTTAGAATCATCTAATTTAGCTTTATTACCAATTTAAGCTTGAAGAAACTAGTATAGTTATGTATTATTAACTTCATTACACCGCTCAAAATAACAAAATTACTATTTTTTTCAGTATTTCCGAATAGCGACATTAAACTAACAAATTGAAAACGTATCAGTTAAAAATTTATCTAAGACTGCTAGAGTATTAAACGTTTGTGGTGAAATTATGAACAGAGTGAAAGTTACACGTCTGGAAACATGAAATTTAGCTTATTTAGTTTAAAATACTGTTAAACGATATGCCACACTCAATATCTCAGCTGACAATAATCAGACCGGAAGTTGCACTTTTAGAATTAGATGAAATTACGAATAGAGCAAAAGTTACACGTCTGCAAACATAAAATTTAGCACATTTAGTTCAAAATACTGTCAAACTATATGCCACACTCAAAATTTATCTAAGTACTGCTAATGTATTAAACGTTTTGTGATGAAATTACGATATTAACATATCATCTACAACATATTAATCCCTGTTGACTAAATTCTTAAAAAACTCGTGTTCTCAACGTAATACGCGTAATTTTCGAAATTGATACAAAAAAGTATAATAAGATACATACTTGATAAAAGAAAAACTAATGAAATTTTACTTTAATTTACCACGAATTTATATTGAAGTTCTAGAACTTTCAATTGACGTATTATGTTTTTTGTATGAAAATACCACGTTTTATTTTTCTAATATTACCGGACGTTGTGGTTTTATGATCCGCTTGTTTAATCCTACTTTATTCATTCTGTCGACAACTTGGTAAGTACGTTTATTTTTCCTTACCACCTTAAACGGTTTATTTTTAGATATTACAGAACCTAACACTCCAATGTCTAATATTTCTTTCATTCACAAAGGCCAATTATGCTGAAGATATTCTTTCATTAGAATGTATTTTGTAACAATAAATTACTATTATCGTGTGTTTATTTACCCTGCATGCTATCACCCCCCGATGTGTTAACCCCTATGCACGCATCCTTATGCAACCATCCCCTGATTACCGCTTATACCAACCACACTTAGTCATCCGCACGAGCTAACGCAACCACCTACATTCTACCGCTTAAACCTTTGCACACATCCCTATGCAACCATCCCCTGCTTACCCCTTATGCAGACATCGAGATGCAAGCAACCACATTTAGTCGCCCTCATGGGCTAGTGCAACCACCTACATGCTACCGTTTAACCCTATATACCCATCCGTAAGCAACCATCGGCATTCAACCTACCACACTTAGTCGTCCCCCATGAGCTGATGCAACCACATACATGCTACTACTTACCCCCACCACCAATACTCACATAAATAATACCCGCATGGCCCTGCTGCGTGCAACATCGCCACACAGTCATCCCCTGCTTACCATTTGTGTAGTATATAACCATTTACATACATCCCTTATGAGATAATGCTTAATATAGCTTACCCCCACCATCAATATGTCCTCATCCCCTGCTTACCCCTTATGCAGCATGCAACCATACACACACACATCTCTTATGCTGTCATGCTTATTGCACATGCGCCAGCTTGATCGCGTGAGTGAAAGGATGCTTCTGATTGACTGCGGGGACCAAAAATAACCAGAACGAACCTTGGAAAACTCCCACAAGAAATACATGGGGTTTTTATATAAAATACGCCTGAACTCTCCTAGCTGGTCTACTGATACTCAGAGCTGGTACTCTCCCTAAAAGTGAGGGCACCGGCGTGGAAAAACAGTCGATCATCCGCAATTCAATTTCAACCAATTCAATCTCACTTAATCAAATCATAACTTACAACTTGCGAAAACCAGCTTAAAATCCACAAATACTAGTTTGATTTAACTTACAGTTTACTAAAATCAACCACAATTCAAAAATACCAAATTGATTAAACATCTTATGAGATATCCTTCGGCATTGCTGTCAATATACGAACATGAGATTAGCGTGTAACACTATTGTCACGTTTTACATACAATGATAACAATACGTATTACAGTTAAATTAGTAAAAATGCCTATACAATAACAAATATAACCAAACTCGAAATCAGATCACTATATTATATTATATACAATGTCTTATCGGAAATACCTCTAGTAAAAATGGCCCTAGATTTATAAACAAGATTGAATAAACTGTTCCGTTTTTGAAAATGGGGAAATGCCGAGGGAGAGGGCAAATAAACAAGCTGACTTCCACTTCCAATTTTGTTAATCCACATGTGATTTGAAACTAACACCGATTTCATTTCGTAAGGCAACTCTCATCATTATCATTAGACAACCATAATAACAGTATCGCTCAAACTAGCGTGTACACTATTGTTGAATTTGGCATACAGTGATAAAAATACGTTTTGCAATTAAATTAGTAGAAATACCTATACCTACAACAAAAAATATAACCAGACTTGAAATCAGACCTATAGCAACTAAATAACGTAAATAAAATAAGAGGTGAGGGCTAAAATAAAAAAAGATCATTTACCAGGGCTGTTGCCGATAGTAGTGTTGAAAGAACGCCTTGACAGGGTAAACAGCTGTTTTTTTCTGGTTATAGTCAAAACACATTCACTTTCGGCGTTTTGTTTATAAATGAATAATATAAAGTACTTAACGACTTCCAGAAATCGTTAATATAAAGTAATTATTTTCTGGATTCCCCAGTTATGTAATTACAATAACAACCTTTTACTGTTCAAGTACATCTAATCTGTTTGGAAAAACCCTTATTAGATGATTACGTAAAATTTGAACTGTCCTTGAAAATGGAAATATCATATTCATGTTTTTTGTGCGTGACAAAAATCCCTTTAATTAGATTACATTTACTTTTAAAAGCATATTTATTTGTTTGTGACGTCATCTAGTGGTGTATTTTTAAATTAGCCAATGTTTTCTGTAACAGAAGTTGATCATACTCCTCTCTCTCTCCCTCATTTATCTCGTCTCTTTGGTATCTCTCGCCTCTCTCACCCCTAAGTAGATTAACCGTTAGCGTTGAAAATTAGTGATAGTATGGGGGCCCACACATTTCCAATTTTGATAATTGCTTCTGTCAACATTATTAGATTTAACAGAAAAACAACAACAATGTGCAAGTCTAGGATGTTGATTTGAAATCGGTTTCTCATAACCTTATTCGAATTAATACAAAAACAAAAGCAATGCGCATGTCTAAGGGGTTGATTTGACTTGTTTCTGCCAACCTTACTCAATTTAACACAAAAACATCGTGCAAGACTAGGATGCTGATTTTGTTTGTTGAGTTAAATCGAATAAGGTTGGCATTTATAAACAAAACGCTGAAAGTGAATGTGCTGTCACTGTAACCAGCAAAAACCAGCTGTTTACTCTGCCAAGGCGTTCTTTCAACACGATTATTGACAACAGCCCTGGTAAGTGACATTTTTTATTTTAACCCTTACCCCATATTTTAATTTTATTTAATTGCTAGAGATCTGATCTCAAGTTTGGTTATATTTGTTGAATAAGCATTTTTACTAATTTAACTATAAAACGTATTTTTATCACTGTACGCAAAACTCGACAATCGTGTACACGCTAATTTGAGCAATATTATTGTTATTATGGTTGTCCAATGATAATGACGAGCGTTGGGTAAAATAAAACACAGAGTCCTATCAAAATAGGAAGTAAAAGTTAATTTATTTATTTAGTACGCTACCCCCCCCCCCCCCGGCCATTTGTCCATTTTCAAAAACAGAATAGTGTATTCAGGCTTGTTCATAAATCTAGGGCGCTTTTTACCAGAGGTATTTCCGATAAGACATTAATTGTATGCAAAATAATATAGTGATCTGCTTTCGAGTTTGGTTATATTATATAAAACGTATTGTTATCACTGTATGTAAAACGTGACAATAGCGTTACACGCTAATCTGATGTTCGCATATTGACAGCAATGTCGAAGGATATCTCATAAGACGTTAAATCAATTTGGTATTTTTGAATTGTGGTTGATTTTAGCAAGCTGCAAGTTAAACCAAACCAGTATTTTTGAATTGTAAGCCGGTTTTCGCAAGCTGTAAGCTATGTTTTGATTGATTGAGATCGATATGCGGATGATCGACAGTTTCTCCACGCCTGTGCCCTCGCGTTTAGGGAGGGTACCAGCTCTGAGTGTCGGTTAGCTTTATCTACATGGTAAGCGGTCGCTCAGATCATAGGAGCTAGGTATATACAGTGGGAGAATCGTTACCTGAAGGTTATGAAGAACTGTTAGCTCAGATTCTTGTTTGATTTGATTGAGATTTATTGATTTGGATAATTGCTTTGATTGATTGATCTGGTTGTTTGATTTGATCGAGAGTGATTTGTTTGTGCATGATTTGCTTAATTGAATTGTTTGATTTGATCGAGATTGATCGATTTGGTTTGATATGGTTGGGCTGATTTTATTGACTTGATTAGTTTCTGTCTTTTGATAAGGGGCGAAGGCCCGAGAACAAGTTCAGGCATCGTGTACTTGTCTTATGAGATAATATGTGGGCCCCCGTATTAGAATACTGTTTTATTATTTTTCCGCCATGGACGACAAAATGGCCTCTAAAGAAAATGGCCATCAAAACAAGAATGGCCGACAAGTTACACCCACAAAACGGCCATAAAAAAATCAGGGGGCGGAGACCATGGACAAATCAGAAACTAGGAGGCTTGGCCTACCCTCAGGCCCTCCAATCAGAACGCTTATGCGCGCGCAGGATGACTGCGGTTGCCTATCCTCCAGGGACTGGACTGCGAAAAAGGTTCTTAATACTGCCAAAAGGTCACTAATTAGGGGCGAAAATGCCTTCAAGGGGTTGAAAATGGCCCCCGAAAAGAAGCCGACTCCACCATCGCCCCCCACTCCTCGCCCCACCCACATTTCCACACTCCCCCACGCCTTCCCCACCCACTGATGACGTCACGCCCTCAGCTGCCCCTATTCTACTGACAGTTCTGTTACAACATAAGTTAGCACAGACCGTTATGTACTCTTTTCTGAAATCAAGCGCTACCGCTTCAACTAAAAGTTTACTGAAAGATTTCTCTCGTGCCTTTTAAACTTGCCCTTTCATAGGTAACCATATCAATCTTGAAAACACAAAACAATAATTCCATCCTTTCAAATTAAAACGAATCACTCTTAAAGGGTGTAAATGTCATATGACTGCATAGAAAATCTGAAAATAGAAAAAAGGAACGAACGAAAATCAGAATTCGTCCATTTAAGCCATCCTACCACTTTCAAGAAAGACATGATAACTTTCCAAAATGTGCAAATTCTACATTTATATTTATATTTGTACGAATACAGCTTATACATATTTATTCCACTCTTCACTACAGTACTCAAATACCATTCATTCATCATGCTACCCGTTCAGCAGTGGCACGGATTATCACCCCTGTTGTTTTTTTGCTAAATATTTTTTCTCAATAAAAACTTTGTTTCTTCAACTCAAAATCTATACAACAATTAAATATTCTTTTACATAACATTAATCGCTTTATTAAAGTTTTTAATGGCGTAATAATTACAACAAACAAAAAAATTCTCCCAATCACACGTTCATACAATATCACAAATGTGTCGTACGTACAATTTAACACTAAATATACCCAGTGCATCAAAATAATGTCACAAGTAGAATAACTACCTTTTAGAATAACACAATAATTGCATTTATAAATTCTAAGTAAAAAATAACACTAGAATATCATCTTAGCAACTTATAGAAAAGTTAATAACAACAATCACAGAGAAAACAAATTGTCAGCCGACATGAAAAACCGTCTCATCTTCAATTAGTTGAGTCAATTTAATCAAGAATTATTGGAGGTCTAATCATTAACGTATTAAATACTCATTTCAAATTTGAATCCAACGGTTTTTCAGGTTTTTGAGTTAAGGTTGATGAAAGAAAAACATATTTACCCTTCTTAATCCTTATTCTGCGTAGTTACCATCACCAAAAATTATTGGACCCTAGATTTAGATGTCTGTCATATTGACACGTTGAGTTTGAAGTTCATTTATGTTTCATATTGTTTCAGCTAAGATAACGCTCACCGCATTATAATTTAGTTCTGTTGTATTTAAGTTAATCCTGTGATTTAGTTATTATTTTTATTACGTATTTTAAGTTGAAATATTAAGTAGATTTGTAACGAAGTGAGAATAGCTGTATTACCCATTTTTGTGTCGTTTATCCGACGACAGAGAAAGGTAGCTAATTACATAAAACCGCCTATATTCGTTTCTGATAATTGAGCGAATAGCCGTAGCGTCCGAAACTAAGTGACGCAAGCTGTTATTAGGTATATAAGGCGAGTGTGCAATTAATTCAATTTATTTAAATTTGAATTAATTCAAACAGGGTATTTAGAACAATTGTTCTAATTAATCAGCAATTAGATAAGTGCAGTTTTTTAAACGTCCTTCCCTTATTAGCTACTTGGCACCGCAGATAGCAAACGTCGAATCACAAATAAAACCTTTACTTTAGTTGAGCATTATCGTTAACCGCAAATCTTTACTTTTCTTAATCGAGACATTAGTACCACACAATCAAATTAAGTATGTGCAATCAAATAAATCTTATAGTATTTTAGCCTGAGTTGAATTTTTGGGAAGATGATTGTAACTCCAGCATTCCAGAAATAAACAAATCATTAGGTAACAGCAAAAAAAAAAACTGTTTGTAGCAAGGAATATACTAAATATATATTGATGTAAACATAACTAGATTATAAATAAATTTTTAAAATTTTCGGTCACAAATTGAATAAATATCCATTGAGTTAAATAATCTACGTAATACGAATACAATCATCACGAACATCTCACTTACCTTGAAACAACGGTAAAAAGTCCAATGTTGCACTCCCCATCATAATAGGAGTAGTAGGAAGTGGCACATCGCTTTTAGGTTTTTTGGCCTCTATGGAACAGAAAAAAATAAACAAATATATGATGTGAAACAACACACGACCTTCCGACCTACAAAGTGAAAATTCAAATAAATGAAATAATTTTAATAATGATAATAATGTTTTAGGATAAGTATGAACCCCCTTTTTTAACAAGTTCATAATAAAATAGGCAACATTATAAAAACAATAATCTGTCAGATAGACGTTTAGAATTTAATGTCAGATATTTAATTAATTTTTAATGCATTTTGGCTTCGTATTAAAATCCTTTATAAAGAAAAGTTATGTGAAATCTTTAAAAAGTATGTCATAAAGTTAATCGTTATTCAGATATTGAACTTAAATACTTAAATTAAACTTTAGTAATTTTTTTGCCACCAAATTACGTCTCGTTTCAAAAATGTGCATAGAATATAATTAATCGATATGTTCAAGATATACAGAGAATATTGTAACAAACGTCGGTGAAAGTGTACCTCTAAATATGAAAAGAGTTCCCATAAACGTACCCTTGAAGATGCGTCGTTTTTTAAATACAGGTCTTAACGTAACTCCTAAAATATTAAAGGTACATAAATGAGATTCGGTTGACTTATAACGCATAAGGAATGACGTGTTGGGCAACGTATGAGATAATTTTTAAATATGTCAGAGACGTAGATATAGAGGTCATTTGAAGTATTTAACCCTGTAACTTCTACGTCACTGGCATAAAATGAATTTCAGGGGCAGTTTTTGAATATCTAAAGTCTTTTACACGAAAAATGTTTACCTTGTGTAAAGCTCTAAAATAGGTAGTTTTCGGGAAAATTGGAATATTATAAGATGATGCACCTAAAGAGTCAATCCCTTTTTCTTCTTGGTTTAGTACTGGTATTTCATATACCAATGATTTAACATGTCCCCATAAAAAGAAGTCAAGAAGATTGAGATCTGGAGACAGAGTAGGCCAAGCCACAAAACCTCCTCTACGAATTCATCGATTTGGAAAGAATTGGTCCAAATGGTTTAGAACATTCCTATAAAAATGAGCAGGCCCCATCATCTTGAAACCACATGTTGTAACGAATATTTAAAGGTAAATCGCCAAAGGACTCAGGTAAAATTGTTCTTAGAAAATGCAAATAATAATCACCATTTAGCCTTGGAGGCAACATATATGGCAGTAGTATAGTATTGTCGATAATACCACCCCAAATATTAATGGAAAAATTGTATTGATCTTTTCTTAAAGCAATAGCGTGGGGATTCTCATAATTCCAAATGTGGCTGTTGCGATTATGGAAATAACCATCTTTGGTAAAACATGCCTCTTCTGTAAACAAAATGCTTCGAAGAAAATCAGGTTCATTTCGATTGTGTTGAATATACCAATAGGAAAAATCCAGACAATGAGGATAATCTACTGGACTCATTGCTTGAACCTTCTTTGTGTGATGTGGGTAAAGTAATTCCTCACTCACAGCTCTCCAGACAGTTAATTTGCTACCATTCACGAAATTAGCCAATGCACGAATGCTGGTATTGGGCTGGTATTTGGTTCAAAATTGTATCTTCAGGAGTTACCCTGCGAATTGTTATTGGACGACCAGCACCACCAGAACGTTTCAACGAACCATATTCTTTTAATCGACGATGAATTCTTTCAAAAGTTGAATGGTATGGAGGTTTACGATTGGGAAACCGTTCTGCATACAAACGCGCAGCTTCACGGCCATTGCAATTAGCTTCATCGTAAATGAGATGCATATTGGCCAAATATTCAAAATTATTCATGTTTATTTAAAAAGTCTCAAATTAAACTGTCATTTAAATAATGAGAGTATTTTTGGAATTCGCTTATAGAATATTGTGAATTCTACTTACCTACTAGATTGTTAATTTGCAACTAAAAATGCCGGGAACAAGATATGCATCTTCTCATAATATTCCAATTTTCCCGAAAACTACTTACTTTAGAGCTTTACACAAGGTAAACATTTTTCGATTAAAAGATTTTAGATATTCAAAAACTGCCACTGAAATTCATTTTATACCAGTGACGTAGAAATTACAGGGTTAAATACTTCAAATGGGCGCCATATCTACGCCTCTAACATATTTAAAAATTACCTCATACGTTGCACAACACGTCATTCCATATGCGTTATAAGTCAACCGAATATAATTTATGTACCCTTAATATTTTAGGAGTTACAGGCAAAAAAAAAACGAAAAAAGTTTTTTGTTAACGACCTGTATCTAATAAACGACGCATCTTCAAGGGTACGTTTATGGGAACTGTTTTCATATTTAGAGGTATACTTTGACCTCCCGACGTTTGTTGCAATATTTACGGGACACCCTGTATAGCTGTTTCAGAAATATTTGGAAAAAAACAAAATCTACCACTCCGCTGGTGGGTTTCTCCAAAAATCTAATCAGCTACAGGAGAAATGAAATGAAGCTTAAAACAAAAGTACAGGTACGTACGTATTATGGTGCTGGAGTTAAAAGTGAGATGTAGAACGTCTACAATACCCAAATATTTAACGGAGGCCATCTCAGACTAAACTTATTGCCACACAATAAAACAAATAAAATGATATGTTAATAGTAGAAGGGAGTCAGCAACCCCCCACCACTTTTAATCGGATGACGTCACAATTAAAAGGGATGACGGTCACGTAACACACCCCTCCTCTACGTGGTTACGCCCACTTCTAGCTGATTGGTCGTACGTGCGCATACAGCCTCAAGCCTAAGTGTCTGATTGGAGGACCTAAGGGCAAGCCATGCCCCGTGGTTTCTGATTGGTCCGTTTAGGTAGTCATGTTTGTTTTGACGGCCATTTTTGTTTTGCTGCCATTTTGTGGGCGTAGTTTGTCAGCCATATTTGAATTGGGCGGCCATTGCTTGAAGGCCTAAAGCTCTGCATTTTGATTGGTTAGTTTTGTTTGTTTGTGGATCTATCTAGTGGTGCATTTCTAGAACTAATAAATGATTTCTGTAATAGAGGATGATAGTGGCTCCACCTAGCGGTATATTTTTTAAATTAGATGTAGACCCTATAATTGTTATGACGGGAAAATTAAAACCTTTTACCCTTTTCATTTCTGTTGCTATAACAAAGACAGCAAACTGGAAATGACTGCAATAACTGCAAGAAGGTACACAAACAAACAAACAAACAGAACGGCACCCTAGTGTAATTTGGAATGCTATTACCAATTTTAAGTTTTACCGCCTTCCGATACTTTTTAAAACGGAACCACGACCAGACCTTATTACAGAAATCTACAATTAGCTTTTTACAAAATACACTAGATGGCGCCACTCCCTATTACTTTCAAAATACACCGCTAGATGGAAACACGATCAGACCCTATTACAGAAAGGCGCCACTGCAGTAGGGCTAAGACCCTGTAACAAGTTTAAGAATTCTAATGGTGTCTTATGAGGTAGTATGCGAGCCTCATATTATTTCAAATTCTCATCCATAACAGTTAAATCTTTTTTTAAAACATACTACCAGATGGAGCCACGATCGTCTATTACAGAGAACATTCATTAGTCCTAAAAATACACCACTAGGTGGTACCACAATCAGGGGGCCCGATAAGGGGAAAAGACTGAGAACAAGTTCCGAAGGCCTGTAGTTATCTTACGAGACAGTACGCGGGCCGCCTTATTAGAACACTATTCCAAATTTAAAGCTTTCCCGCCATAAAAATTACAGGAACCTACATCTACTTTTAAAAATCTACTGCTAGGTAGACCCACGATCATCTTCTATTACAGAAATCATTCATTAGGTGCCTCAAAAATAGACCATATCATTGTGTCAGAACCCGTAGCACAGTATTTTGATGGTGAGAGCTTTTTAGGCATTACGATCACTTCAGATCATCTACCATTACTGGTCAAAACTTCATTTTGTTCAGCTCCCCTAGCACCTCCTCAATATACATTAAAGATTTTTCGAAAGCAGGCTGGAATGTGTTCTCCGAACACATCTCCAACAACCTTCCAACACCCAATCCTCTAACGATTCGAAATCTCGACAGAGCCATTAGAGAACTAGCTTACGTAATTACGAAAGCGGTCAACATCTCAGTCCCTTTGAAAAATGTCCAAATTTCGCGCAAACCGCTCACACGGCATATCGTGAACTGGATCAACGAAAAAAGACGAATTTATCGAATTCCTACGATCCAGGGATCCGGCTCTCAAAACCGAATACAATCGCCTTAACCCCTTAATCAGGTGAGAAGCAAACAAACATGCCGAAGACTCCTGGAACAAAGCCACCTCCTAGCTAAATCATAGAAACGGGAAACTATTCTGGCAACAGTCCGATAGACTGGCCCCTAAAGCTCAACTAACCTGCCCCACAGGGCAAACCAATCTACCCCGACGGACTGGAAATCGGCCTCGACCAGACCCATCTCCCTCCTGAGTTGCCTCGGAAACTGGTTTCAGTAGATTCTAGCCAGGCGACTCAGGGACCACCTTAAATTCAACGAACTCCTTCCCAACAGCTAATTCAGTTTCCAGCCCAAACGATCCCTCGTTGAAGCTGCTTACGGAAACCACCAGAGCATTCAATCAAAAGCAATGCAGCCTGGCTGTGTTTCTAAATATAAAGCAAGCATTTGACAGGATCTGGCACGCCGGTCTCCTACACAAGGTCCCAACCTCAACATACCCGAACCCTTCTCCAAACTCCTACACTCGTACCTGACTAATCGGTCAGTTCGAGTCGAAGTAGAAAACACCTTCTCCGATCCTTCTCAACCTACAGCAGGCTTACCAAAAGGTTGTGCCGTAGCCCCGATCCATTACACTAGCTTCGCATCCGACATTCCCGAAGTTACACAACCCGTAGTAGACGTTGCGCAGTTTGTGGATGATACCGCCTCTTGGGCGGTTAATCGGAACAGCGAGATGGCCTCCCGCCTCATTTCCAAAACCCTCCGGAACTTCTCAAACTGGGCGCACCGGCGGAGAGTCTCCTTCAATCCCACCAAAGCCCAAAACAATCCTCTTCCGACATCCCAACTACGCCGAAGATAAGTTCCCAAAGTTAGCCAATAGCAATGTTTCCATCACCCTGAATCAAGTAAGACTCTCACTCCAACAAGTCATCTACTTAAGAATCCTCTTCACTAGAACCCTCAATTGGCTCGCCGATATACAAAGAACACTAAACAGGATATGAATCAAGTAAGATTCTCACTCCAACAAGACATCTACTTAAGAATCCTCTTCACTAGAACCCTCAATTGGCTCCCCGATGTACAAAGAACACTAAACAGGATAAGAAACCGAGTAAACCTACTGGGCGCGCTCCGGGGCAGACTTAGAGGTTTCCATTACAAAACTACAACACACCAACAAAACATACATACGCCCTGTCATGGATTTCCGAGCACCCATATACACGAACATAAACCCTAATCACCTCTTATATATCGGTATATAGCGATATTAATAATTTTTTTCTTCTGTCCTGAAGTAAACAGCTTACTTCTCCGCCGAAGTCCTTCTGCCTTCATTCCTGATTTATACTCCGCCTAGTTGGAATCAGGACCAATTATTTCTACCTATCGACTCATTCTGGGCAAGTTATGAATTTTCTATCGTAATTCATCAGCCAATTTTCTGTTATAACGATTTCTTTTCTGCTTGGACAATTATTAATCGATCCGGTCTATAAAAACATCGCAATACCTATACACTAAACACTTAACCGGGTGTATGCCCAGTGTAAAACGAACAGATCGTAACACGCAATACCATACTCTTTGCTTTTAGGTTGTCGCTTGAAAAGTACTGAGACTTCCTGTGGATATTTCGCAAGGTGTCTGACTGTGTGGATATTTCCCTACCTTTGCTTGTCTGGGAGGTGTACGCTTGTTCAGTCTAGCGTCCTTCTAATTAACCAGAGGGTGTATGCCTTGTTGATAAATTAATCCTTTCCTAACACAAATATACCTAACACATACACGACTGAACTGGGAACCCGGTAAAACCTGCAGACAATCAATCGCATAATAATCTCCATAGATCTACGTTTCGGCCAGATTATTCTGTTAAAACCGTTATCAATCCTGTCTACCAGTCATTAATACAAACACTTTGTGTTCGTACCCAGAATGCTTAATAAAGTACTACAACCCGCTTCCTGAAAGAATAAATAAATTTTTTACAAATTAAATCCAATTTTTAGAAGAAATTGCGATTTAATTTCTCAAAAGAGAATCCTGTTTTGTATAATGTTCCATGAAGCGATAAGAATAAATCGCATCTAAAATAAAATATAAACTCTTGTCCTAATAAATACGAAATTATCACATTTCGTAATAGTGGAGAAAAAACCACCAACTGAATTTAATATATTCATCCATTTTAGAGTTTAGGATCCCACTATTTTATGTTCCATTCTTTGCGTAATTAAAAATAATTATTGTATACCCCCGAAGATACAGGCTGCTAAATAAATAAAAACGATACCTTTAATTTATATTAAAACAGAAATCGACAAAGCACCGGTTGATCTAGTAAACTACATAGAAAGCCATTGCTCCCATGAAGCACACTATTAGTTCCATTGTTGACTTCTGAGAATATACTTATATCAATACTCTTCACATATACAAGCGTCAACCGCTTTGCTCATTTAAAATTTAATTCGCAGAATTTAACGTAAACATAACATATTGATTTCTTTCGAGTTAAATTTTTAATTGATTTGCGTAGATCTGTTAATAACCAAAATTATATAAAAAGACCTCGGAACAAATAGTAACGTGTTTGCGTGTTTTCGTTTGTGTGTTTTCGTGTTTACGTGTTTTTGTGCTTGCGTGTTTCCGTGTTTACGTGTTTTTGTCTTTGCGTGTTTTCGCCTTAGCGTGTTTTCATGTTTGCCTGTTTTTGCGTTAGCGTGTTTTTGTGTTTGTATGTTTTAGTGTTTTCGTGTTTTCGTGTTTGTGTGTTTTCGCGTTTTCGTGTTAGCATGTTTTCGGTTTCGTGTTTTCGTGTATTTGTGCTCGCGTGTTTTCGTATTTCTGTGTGTGTGTGTGTGTGTGTGTGTGTGTGTGCGTGCGTGGGTGCGTGAGTGTGTGTGTATGTGTGTGTCTGTGTATGTTTGTGTGCGTGTGTACGTGTGTGCGTGTGTGCCTGTGTGCGTGTGTGCGTGTGTGTGTGTGCATGTGTGTGTCTGCGTGAGGTGTAAGTTAAACCAAACCAGTATTTTAGAAATGGAAGCTGAATTTTTGTAAGATGTGAGATATGCTATCGCAAAGATCTGCCGGTCATAACTCAAAAAAATGTTTCCGTAACTACACTCTAATATCTTCCCTAAGTGCATGTTTATAAATCTAAAACTCCAGCAAGTTCCTAAGATAAGTTAGTGTTAGTTACCTCTTATTAGAATTTAAAAAAAAATTCCGCCATAACAATTACAAGGATCTGTGTGAACTTTTAAAATATACCTAGTTTTTGCACGTCTTATAAGGTTAGGGCCTCATTTCCAACCAGGGGCCAAGGCCCGACAACAAGTTTTGAAGATCTACACGTGTCTTACAAGTTAGCATTAGGGCCACCTTACTAGAATACACATTTTTTTATGACTACACGTGTCTCTTAAGATTAGGTTAGAACCCACATACAATTGCACCAAGGGGGCCACGATAAGGGCCAATTCCCGACAGCTAGTTTCTGCACTTGCTTTATAAGGTTAGGGCGACAGGGGGCGAAGGCCTGAGAACAAGTTTTGAAGATCTACACGTGTCCTACAAATAGCATTAGGGCCCCTTATTAGAATACAAAGTCAAATTTCCCCGCCATAACCAATCAGAATACAGAGACTTAGCCCTCCAATCAGAGTACATCGGCTGGGTGGTGGGGCTAAGGACCAATCAGGCGCGAGAAAGACGGGTGCACGCACGACCAATCAGTTAAAAGGTGGGGCGTGGCCTAGTTTTAATCCCACCAATAGAACACTGCATGCACGCGTAATTGCCTAACCTCCAAGGGGTATACAGCCAAAAAGGCTCTTAATATTGCCAAAAGGACCTTAATTCTCAACTCCGCCCAAGAGCTGAAAAAGGCTCCCGAAAAGAAGCCGACTCCACCCTCAAAATATACGCCTCCCACGTGGGCGAGTACAAAAAGTGGAGGGGATAGTGCCTGTATTCTACTTATGTGACGATGCCTTAAATCGTTTGACTGGGAGTATGCTACATCGTGTTTTACACGCTTTGCCCAATTCGTTAATACCTCTGTCACCACGAGTTAGTCGTTCTCGTACAAAAGTACCCGGTCTACAGTATCTGTACCCAGCTATACGTACCTCCACGTGTAATTTATTTATTTAAGATGTTAATTAATCCAAAACCTTTATTCTTCCTATTACACCGAAAGCGACACTTCAAAATACACTGACTGAAAGTTCATTACTAAATTGTGTAATGTGTATATCATGTATATACAGTATTTGCCGAAATAAACAGTACCGAAAACAGCAAGTTTATTAATTTTTTTCAGTACGAGGCGAATATGTGAAGGGGGCTAGTACCTTCTACCACAACAGAAGCGCTAAGGATTATATTTGAAGATGTGCAGTGGAATTCGGAATAGTTCGCTAACTTGGATAAACAAATTCGATACTACCACCATCATGCCTTCATGAGTAATTTATGCTATTATTCATTCACGTTTGCCCTTCACACTCGTTATCATCTTGTTGGTCATATGCATCTATGGTATGAATGCCACAAACCATCGCAAAAAGTGGCTACCCAATTACTGACCACAATACACAGATGGAGAGATGGGTTCCACTGTACAACATTGTCACACCCAGTATACTGGTGCTGATCGTGTAGAGCACCCCTAAGAATGTTACACTAAGGATTTAAGGATGATTAATGCATTCTTTGTGGTGAAGTATACTATCTGGACAATTAATATTTTTTTAATGTATATATTTTGTATAAAAAGTTATTTCATGTTAGTAGATTACTGTGTTCTACGATGAGAATGTGTGATGTGCCAGCAAACTTTTATTATCCTCAGTATTAAATTTGTTTCAATAAACGTTTACTAACGTATCGAACATGGTACGAGTTCACTCATCTTCAGCACTTGTTGCAGCAGGATTCATTTGCATATCTACCGACGATACGGTTGAGTGCTTCATGTGTGGAGTTAGAATAAACCAAAGGCAACCATCTGATAATCCACTATAGGAACATTTACGATTGGTGCCACACTGCACGTACGCTCAATTTCTTGCACCAACTCGCAGCAGGTGTTATGAAACAGAAGCAGAAAGGACCGATTGCACATGTACTAAATCAAAATGTTTTATTTCTAAAGAAAATCATATATCTGAGTAGATGGATGTAATAAACTTATTACATTTGCACAAATCAAGCTGTCTTTGTTTATAAAGCAAATAAATACATTAACATATCATTTTCTTTTTTTACTGCCAATAAGTTTAGTCTGAGATGACCTTCATTAAAAATTTGGGTGTGATAAACGTTCTAAATTTCACTTTCTGAGTTATGAAGGCTTAAGACGTTTGTAATTATAATATATAAACGTTTAAATTGTATAACCTTGCTACTGTGGGACCTTGAAAATGTGTTGTGCCAGAACCCTCCAACTTACCTACTCCCACACGCACACGCACGCGCGTGTACGCGCACGCACACGCGCACGTACGTACGCACGAAAAAATGAGCTAACAAGGCGATTTTGCGTTAGTGAAAAAAATTTATACCTACATATGTATAAGTAGATTGGAAGGTAAAAACATTGTTTAAACACTAACATACCTATTGAATCCGGTAATGGCTCTGGAACGTTTAGAAAACTTCTACGAAATGTATTTTCAGTAAACGCCTCTAGTAAATTAGCAGCGGTTTCAGCAGAGGTAATAACATTTTCCTGTGCTAAATGTGGAATTGGTGCTGCAAGTTGCTCCATTAACTTTGGATCACCATGTCCTGGATGCTCATACACTTTAACTACAATAATTAAAACAATATAAATGAGAAATAAAATTAGACCTTACAAGACAATGGGTTTGATATTAAATCATCTAAACTCTTTGAGCAGTTTTTGTCGACCTTAAGCATAAACTCGAAACTTGTAGGATAAAATTCGTCATCCGTTACTGTTGTTCTTGTAGACGTGCCTAAATCCTTGTCCAAAAAAAATGCATGCACATCCAGTTCAGTTATGGAATACTTCGGTACCTAAATATAAATAGGGCTTTAAAGCAAATCAGAATGAGCACAAAGTGTATACGATGTTTTTATATCCACATAAAGTTATGTATATGTGCTTTATGTCTATCACGGCGGCAGGAGTCGTCTGTGTGAGATCGACATCACTAATTATTCTATGTCCCTAAAAAACAATTAAAGTTTTACAAACAAAATATTCTTTAACATACTGATTTAAGTTTTGTCATTGTAGCTTTATATTAAAATAAAAATTGACAGATTATATCATAGCCCACTTGTAAATTGTATATAGATTTTCATGTTTGCCATTAGTCATAATAAAATATTCAACTGCCTCGGGAAAAATACAAATAAGGCAACGCATACGAAAAGTGACAACGCGGAAATTTTGGGAGCTGCGTAAGTTACAAGTTGTGAAATAAGATATCAGTATGTGAACATCGATTTTAAAAGTGACACAATATTGTTGTCATTTCTTGTGTTATACCAGTAGCATTTTTACCTTCCAACCTACATATACATATAAGTATAGTTGTAGAAGGTTATGCAATCGACTTTTTTTTCACGATCCCTAAATCCACTTATTAGGTACCTCATTTTACAACTTTTGGACAAGTTTCGCCAACATCGGCCATCATGGCTGGATGTCTGTGTGTGTATGTGTGAATGTATGTTAGGATCCACGTTAACTTCGGAACTAAAATACCTACGTACTTTTGTATTTTGTATTTAAGCTTGTTTTCACATCATAAATATCAAAATTCCTAGATATAGACCTTAAACATATCAATTAGATATGTTCTATGCAATGGTTATACTTCCAGGCGGCTTTGGAATTTTTTGTAAGTAACATCTATATATTAATATCTATCTGACGTGAAGTTTTAAAGGATATATATTGCGTTGAAGTTCAAGAACCCGAAAGTTTTAAAATGCGTACCAAAAAGTCCCTTTTAAATATTTTTGAAAGTTTTCGGCTGATATATGTAGCCAAAATATACACTTAATGATCAAAATAAAAATATTGATAGTTATAGGGCGATTCAAGCTGTCAGACATTTTTTGGATAGAGCATGTATTTTTACATTGCAAATATAGCGTAAAATAAAAAGTTCCGCCAAAGTTTCTGAATGTTTGATATAGTGTACATCTCGATGTTCTCGTTCAAAAATTCCTGATCGTAAAATTATATCATAAGGCTACTTTTCGAGATATTAAACGTTTAGTCTATAAAATACCAATTTTTATAGTAACAAAAGATAGCTACAAAATAAGGAAAATGTTATATTTATTTTCACATACTGCGTTAGATTCTTATAGGGTGATCCCGCTTGTATGATGACTAAATCCACAAATCCAAAACAGATGCTAAATAATAGAAACTAGTACATATTACCAACTTATTTTATAATAAAAAAACCTTATGCTTCAAAATGGGTTATTAGTTGGGTTTTATATATAATACAGGGACGTTCAATACTCCATTACAAAAAAGGTAAATCATAATAGACAAAAAAGAAATTGAAATTGTTGAAAAAATAAAATATCTGGGAGTAATAATAGAGATATAACAAGTTAAAATTTGGGAAACATATTGAATACATATGCAAGAATATTTCGCAAAAGCTAGGAGTATTATACAGATCCAGTAGTTACCTGACAATGTGGGCAAGGAAAACTGTTTACAATACAATTGTACTGCCACATTTCAATTTTGCAGCCACAATTTTATACATGGCTAATAAGATAGATATGCATAGAATGCAAGTCCTTCAAAATAGAGCAATGAGAATTATACTCGGATGCAATAAATACACCGTGATAACCGACATGCTAAGTGGTTTAGGATGGCTTAGTGTTGAGAATATGTTGCGGATGAAATCTCTCATACTAGTTCATAAAATAAAGTATGGATTTGCACCAGATTACCTCCAAGAAAACTTGCAAAAGTTTTGTGATTTACAATTATGGTACTAGATCAAAGGAAAATTGTATTCTACAGCATAAACACACAAAATTGGGCCAAAACTGTTTGCTTTTCAGAGTCCTAATGGAATATAATGGTCTTCCGGCTGACATGAACAAGTTAAGCTTGAAGCTATTCAGTATCAGACTAAAAGAACATTCATCAAGACCGAGTGATATATATATATATATATATATATATATATATAATATTAGTAAAATTTTTATGTAGCTTGTGCACTGAACGATTCATATAATAAAATAAAATGTGACTTAGGACAGTTACATATAGATATGTTTCTTGTTCTTTATAAGATGTAAATTACTTAAGTATTGTAAATTGTATAGCCACCAGCTAAATAAACTGGTTTATTATTATTATTATTAAATTCAAAAATCAGATTATGCACTTGTATTTACCTATACGGTTGATGCAGAAAGGACTGTTCACTTGATCGGATTACAGATAAGTCAAACTGTGACATATTTAAGCTTCTTTTATTGAACCTATAATTTAGATGTAGGTAAGGTAGAGCCTTAGGCGCATTTTGTGGTAAGCGCTCTAGGACTATTCCACTGATATTATTGTAGAATATTCACATGTTTGTGGTAATTTTTGAAAACTGTGATACTTTATAAGGACACATTTGATAATAATAAGCATAAATTAAACAATAAAGATGAAGTCCAAATAAATCTGAAGTATCTAGATGAATTCTTCTTCTTAAATCACTGTTTTATTGTTTTAAATAACGCAGATTTTGTTATGAAAAAAATTTGAACAACCCTGTATGTTTCATAAAAGTTTAGACGTTCAATGGAAACTATTTTATTATTAAATTGTTAATATTTGATGCCTACCCAAGTAAAGACATTATGTAGGTATTCTTGTATAAGTATATTTATCTAGTGTACTATGATAAATTCATAGGCATCTGTTGGCAATTCATTATTCCTCTATCCATCCTCCTAAGTGTTCCTGAGTACTTTAGCACGATAGGCCTAATTTAGCCTGTTCAGCTCCACAATAATAAAAAAAAAGAACATTTACCCATCATTGAATTTTAAATCTTATTTGAAATCCTTTGTAATACATATCTGTGTTATTGTTTTCTTTAAAATTGTAGTGTTTCAACTAAATGTTGTAGCAAATATGGCTTTTGCAAAGAAAAAGTTGTTATGTTTGTAACAGAAACTTTCTAATTCGACTTACAACGCCTTTAAACGAAGGAGATAACTTAGATTTTCTAAACATGGCAACTTGTAGACGAAAAAATGCCGGACATCCTGCGGAAGAGAATCTAGATGAAGCAAGTGCTGTTTAAATTATCAGGCAATTACGGGGGACCTCAGACAGATTCAAAATAATCCGAATGGCCTCAGACTTAATGTTGTAATTCCCAATTCAGTACGTGGTTGCATTATATATAATGTGCAAGGTAGGCAATGTAAGAAAAGTATCTCCAGAGTGTAGAGCCAATATATTTCTAGTTTCTAATATTTATGTACCAGAACATTTGAAGATATGTGAAATACATATATAAATAGATAATTCAGGTTTTCTAATGAATAATTTACATAGTGGATTGCGTTTTGTGAATAAACCGTATTTTCTAAATAATATTCAGTCGTTTTTGTCCAGTTTAAGAACTGCTGCATTCAAATACACGTGTCAAAAATTGGGAAGATATAAATTCATTTAGTTTAGAGGAATTTATAATTATTTATCTATCACGAGAGTTATGTATGTTAATAACCTTGGGTGACTTAACAATCCCTTTGTTTGTGTGAACAAACTGAACAATATGGTAATATAAGAAATATTAGACCAACAGTTTTACTTGCTTTTCTTGTTAAGACATTGGTTATCTGATGACTTTATAAAATTACTTTTTAATTACTCTTCGAGACAAGTCACTAGTTTAATAATCTCTAATGTTCGCCTCTCACTTATGCAAAGATTTCTACCTAACAACATCGGATTCAGATCAATAACCAGGGACAATTTTATAATCAATCATGTACCCGAATTTGTAAATAGGCTCTATAACCCTACACCAGGTAAGTCAAGAGCAATTGTTTATGTAGACTGTACATATAACTCCATTGAGAAGAGCAGTAATTTTAGAATATTACGTCAGTCATATTGCTCGTTTAAGAAGGAGTATTTAGTTAAGCCATAAAGTATAGTAGCTCCTGATGGATACATTCTAGCAGTTAACGGTCCCTATTTTTCTGACGCACGAAATAACGATGCTGCGATTTTACGGCAGGGTTTACAAAATGATATTGAAGGAATGAGAAACTGGTTTGAATACGGAGATGTAGTAATAGTAGATAGAGGCTATATAGACGCCATTGCTATATTTGAAGATCTGGGTCTCATTTCTTATATGCCACCTTTAGTTCCACGCAACCAACGTCATTTATCTACTAGTGATGCTAACAAAGCAAGACATAACTAAAACGCATTGGGTTATACAATCCAAAAATGGACATTTTAAGTCTATTTTTAAGTTTTTAAAAGGATGCATATCTACGCATCATGCTGCCAACTTGCATGATTTTTATCAAACTACTGGTGCATTAATAAATAAATTTCATTCAATAATAAATATACCGGGAACAATTGAGATGGCAACTCAAATGTTAAATAAACTAGATAATGTAAATGTTATCCAAACACGCGTTGAAGCTTAAAATCGAGCTTTAAGAAATGTTCGCTGGGAGAGACTAAATAATATGCTATTCATGAATTTCCTCGGTTAGATATCAATTATCTAAAAGATTTAGTTGGCCCTTATCCTTTTTACCCATCATATATAGAAGATAAACTACAAAGAGACGAACCTAATGTTTTAGAAACTGATGAATTAAGAGAGGAACACAATTTTCTACATTTTAGAATCTACTCTAGATTTAGAAACGCGACTAAGTATATGTTGTAGTTAGCATACGAAGAGGCACCTAATGAAGACTATCCTCCAGTTTTCTACTACTACTGCATGTGGCCGTCCGGTGCAAGTACTTTAAGTACTTGTGCGCATATTGCAACGATTTTGTGGCACCAGAATATTGTAATATTTCCATCAACACGTCTACTAAATTGTGTTGAGGATGCTGAAAACCGTTTATTACCAGAAAATATTGTTCTCGATGCCATAATAGAAGATATTTAAAGTGCAACCACCATTAAATATTTTAATTTTACTTCATTCTTGACGTTATCGCGGTTTTTTTCAATTGAATCAGTCATTTGCTCGTTAATCCTTTATTTGGCCTTCTTTTTCTTTAATACAATTTATGAGTGGTAGCCTCATAAGTAACTACAGTTTTTTTCCCATAGCTTTAACGATTGCAACAAATATCAGTGAAATAGGCCTACAGGGGATACCAATTAAAAAAACTCCCCAAAGGCTCTACCTCACGGGTGGTGTGGAAGCGAGCTTAACATCTAAATTATAGGTTCAATAAGAAAAACTCAAATATGTCACAGTTCGACTTACCTGTAATCCGATCAAGTGAACAGTCCTTTCTGAATCTACCATACAGGTAAATACGAGTGCATAATCTCATTTTTAAATTTATCTTCAAACTTTAAACCTTTTTTGTAATGGAGTACTGAATGGCCCTATATTATATGTAAAACCCAATTAATACCCATATTGAAGCGTAAGGTTTTTTTATTATAAAATAAGTAGGTAATATGTACCTAGTGTCTATTATTTAGCATCTGTTTTGGATTTGCGGATTTAGTCATCTTACAAGTGGAATCGCCCTGTAAGTATGACTCTTTTAGTCTACCTTTAAACAATAAAATAGTACCATAATCTAACGCAGTATGTGAAAATAAATAATTTGTAATTTATTATAAGTTTTGTTAGGAACGAATAATAATATTAGTCAAGTTGCTTTGGTATGTATGAATCCTTGCGATATTGCAGGCTCACATTCCATTAATATAAGTAACTTAATTGTAATCTCATTATGTTTAGATTTTACATCAATTCTACATAGATAAAGACAAAACTTACATCGATTGGGGCTTGACTCTCAATAGCGCAGTTGGTTAGCGCGGTACTCTAACAAAGTACAGGTCGTAGGTTCAAGTCCTACTCGAGGTAAACTTTTTATTTATGTATTAAATAAAGTTAATAATAATTTTTAATTAAATAATTTGTAAAATTTCCCTTATTTTGCAGTTATTTTTTGTTACTATAAAGATTGGTATTTTGTAGACTAAACGTTTAATATCTCAAAAAGTAGCCATAGGATATAATTTTACCATCAGGAATTTTGAACGAGGACATCGAGATGTACACTATATCAAATATTCTGAAACTTTGACGGAACTTTTTTTTTAATGTTATTTTACGCTATATTTGCAAAATAAAAATACATGCTTTATTAAAAAAAAATCTGTGACAGCTTGAATCGCCCAGTAACTATCAATATTTTTATTTTGATCATTAAGTGTGTATTTTGGCTGCATATATCAGCCAAAAACTTTCAAAAATATTTAAAAGGGACTTTTTGGTACGCATTTTAAAAAAAGGGCCCATGAAGACTTTTGATCAGAACATCAAGTACTATTACATATCAAAAATTCAGACAATTTGACGGTGCTCTCGTTTGCATAAGAAAAGTGCGTGGTCCTTTGGGGTTACTACTCGAAAAATGCGGACCACTAGGAAATAGCTTTGAATGTATTGTAACATAATAGTTTACATAACGGTTTCAACATCAAACTGGTGAAGCGCTGTTAGTCTTGTGGCACATTGGATTCCTAACACGCGGTTGAGGTAGGTTTGATTCCCGGCTCGTGCACTTTTTTTTGTTAGGTTACAGTAGTTCTGTTTATGTTTTTTTCCTATTATACCGTAAATTTTAGATTTTTGTACCCAACTACGAAGTTGTCAAACAAGGGAACGCTTGATTCCGCGTGTCAGGCATCCAATGTACCAACAGCGCTTCCCCAGTTTGACGTTGAAACTGTTATGTAAACTATTATCAAAGAGTATATAATACTCTTTGCTATTATGATACTATGCATTCAAAGCTTGTACGCGCCAAACATGGAAACGCGTGATTGGTCCGTATTTTTCTAGATATATCCGTAAGTTTTAAAAACGTCATTTTCACAAGTTATTTTTTTTTTGTTTTTACAAAGCTTGTTTTCGTAATGAACGTATAAAAAAAGAGGTTGCATAGTTGCCCTAAAAAAAATTATAATTCAAATTATTTCATTTCTTTTAATTTTTAAGTTAGCGTCTAGATGTATATTAACCTCTGTCAGAAATGAAGTTTTAAACGTCTGTTTGACATAGATTATTGTTTCTGTTTTTACAATGTTGCATATCCATTATGTGCTATGCAATTTTTTTATATGACGCGTAATTTAGCGGCAAAACAATTTCTATGGTAGAATTTAAGTGTTAGTTCAAATTTTTTCATTATCTGAATAACGACTAATTTTACAAGAAAATGTGTATACGTATTTTTCGAAGAAAATTTAATTTTACATAAATTTTCTTTATAAAGTTTTTTAATGTAAAGCGAAGTAAATGTAAAAATATGATTTGAATTTTTTTTTACGTTAATATGTATTTATGTCTATGAATATCTATCTGACATGAAGTTTTAAACGTCATTCTGACATAGATTATTGTTTTTGTTTTTACAATGTTGCCTGTTTCCGTTATGAACGTATTAAAAGAGGTTGCATAGTTATCGTAAAAAAATTTTAATTAAAATTATTTCATTTCTTTTAAGTTAGCATCTAGATGTCTATTAACCTCTGTCTGTCATGAAGTTTTAAACGTCTGTTTGACATAGATTACGGTTTTTGCATTTACAATGTTGTTAAATAATTATTATAAGTTTTTGTTATGAACGAATTAACCTAAAAAAATAAAATTATTTCATTTAAGGTCGTGTGGTGTTCCACACCAGATAATTTTATTACTCCTTATCCATGTGTATTTCGCAAATACAACGTGATCAATCTCAAGTGTACTGTAGTGGTATGACAAAAATCCCTAGTTGTTAATATTGTTGTGTTTGCAGTTGGCTGCTTTGGATTCTTAGTGTGGTTTTAGTCGTTTTAGTTTATGTGAGTTTATGTTATATTATAGCTTCGTTTTTCACTTTTGTATTTTCTTGAGTTATTTACAAACTGTCTATATCAAGACAAATTATATATTCTGAATTTCAAATTGTGATATCGAATTTAATCGTCATGCCGTTTTCAAACATGTACTGTAAATTTTATTTAATTATAATGAAATTATAACATTTAAATACTTAAGATTCATTATTTTGTAATGATTTAATCCAATCATTAAATAATATTTTATTTATTTTGTTGTATTTTATAGGGATGCAGTCTAATCAAATACAAAATAGTCATTATTTAAATTGAGATAATATTTTATAATATGTATAAGTTGATGACCTTCATACAGATTTGAAACTGATCGTAGTTTTTACTCGAACCATGCTCTAGAGTAGCTAGAGCAATACAACTTCTTACCAACCTATCAGTGGTACCAACTTAAATATTTTGATCACGTGGTATACACTTGAGATTGATCACTATGTATAAAAATTTATCGTGACATACATATATAGGTATAGAAGGTTATGCAATCGACATTTTTTTAACTCTGGCTAAATCGACATATTACCTCTATTTACGTTCGACCCAGTTTCGTCGAGATCTATAATGATGGTGTATGTGGGGCGTGCGTGCGTGTGTGGGTGCGGGTGTGAATGTGGGTGCTTGCATACGTGCATGCGTGGTGTTTGTGTGTGCGCGTGCATGTGTGTGCGTGCGGTATGGGTATTGGTACAGTTATGGGTGAGTATGGAGGTGTGGATGTATGTGTGGGTGTCTGGCAAACATTCGGCCCCTGGTTGTCTATTCGCATCCAGCCTCTAGGGAAAGTTGCGTCGACGACAGCGCTTCTTCTTTGATTTTTCTTTGATTTTTTTGATTCCTAGAATAGGAATCGTGGTAAAATAAATTGTTCTAGTACGTGGTTCAGTAGAGACGTTAACTCCTCTTGCGTGTAATTGGTTTCGGTCACTTGATGGCCGCAGCTTCACGTTGATTGCGTGGTCTTGTAGACTAGGCACCTAGTGAATCAAGTTCTGGACCTAAATTAAGTAATTCTGGAAAGAATCCCGTTGACCTATGAGTTACGAAGTTCAGTGCGAACGCTATTTTGCGGAGGTAAATTTACCCTTCCTTTTAATTGTTCTTCGTAAGCTAAGCGACAACCGTACCAATCACTTGATTGGTTCTATCCATTGGGTTAGCTTGATGTGAATACGAAGGTGTTAGACGGTGGTGTATTGCGGCCTATTATCGGAAATTAAGTTCTTGGGGTTTTCAATGTGGTAAATCACTTGTTCCATGAGTTCCCATATGATGGGTAGACTGGTACATTGACGGAGCAGTTTTATTTCGACCCATTTGGTTAGTCGGTCTTGAAAAATAAGTATAACTTTTTCATACGCGGAAGCATTCCAATTAGATCGGTGCTGACGTTATTCCAGGAGCGACCGGGCTGAGAAAAGTACATTTCACTAAGAGATTTCTGGGCACAGCTTTTGTATGTTTAACATGTCCGATAGGCTTTTATATATTTTACAGTTGACCAGTAATAATTCCGGCAGATAGTAGATGCGGCACAATGTTAGCGATTCTAAAGCATCGTACTGTAGGAAAGTCGTTGAAGACTTCCGATATGTCGGGTCACTTCGTTTGGGGCATACAACTTCCAGCGGGAATGGCTACCCATTTCTACTTCCGGTGTAGTACTCGATGTAACTATCCTCCCTCTATTTTAAAACGCGGGTATTGGTCGGGATGCTCTCGTATTTACCGGAGAAGGCTCTGGTATTAGAGGCTATTTGTTTCTTCTGTTTCACCTACCTCCATAAGGGATAAGTCGTTTGTTGATGCTGGTTCATCGTGGAGGCGAGATAATACGCCGGCAATTTGACTAAAAACGCCTTTCGGATATTGTACGTGCAGGTCCGGTGGTCCATGGTAACTGTGAACCGGTATCTTTCTAAATACTTTTTGGATTAACCGCACCACCGCAAGACACTCTTGTTCGATGATGGAGTAATTTTTCTCCGCAGAGGTTACAGCTCGGCTGATGTACCCAAAAGCTCTTTCTTCGGGTGCTTATTCTTGTGTGAGAACGGCTCCCATTCCTGTATCACTAACGTTAGTCTGCAGTACGAAATGCTGGGAAAAGTTTGGATATACTAACAGTGGTTAAGGTTCCTTTTATGGCAGGGAAGGCGCGGTTTTGTATCTTGATACAGCTATATTTTACGTTTTTCTTGAGCAGACAGGTCAGGGGTTGGCTTAACTGGACGAAATCGTTTACATCTTTCTGTGCCACGACGCTGGTTCTAAAAATTGGCGCAGCTGTTTTATGGTATTGGGTACCATGACCTGCGCGATTGTATTAACTTTTCGGGATTTGGTAAGATTCCTTGATATGTGACTGTGTGCGAAGTATTTCGATTGCGTCTGACAAAAACGCATTAGTCCAGCTTTAGCAGTAGTACGTTGTCTTTTGGTCGGCGTAATACTCCCTCGGGCTTTTGCAGATGCTCTTCAAACCGCGTTTCTAGGACGATGATGTCTAAAAACATGAATCCTCTTCGGACCATTTACAGTCCGATGATGGTGTCCAAGAATTGCTGGAATGCGGCGGGTGCGGAGTCCAAAAAGTAGAAATTTAATTTGAAATAGTCCTCTTTCTAGTACGGTAAAGGCAGTAATGGATTTGCCTTCTTTCCTCAAATGGATATGCCAATACACCTGCTGTACATCAAAAGTGCTTACAGGGCTCGCTCCACGTAATTGCTCCAATATTTACTGAATAAACGGGAGTCGATAAGTTTCCTTCATGGTGACCCGGTTTACTTTACGGCAGTCAATGCAAAATCGGTAGGAACCAGAGTATTTCTTGACGAAAACCACGATTAAGCTTCAGGGGCTGTGAGAAGGTTCGAACATGCCTTTTACCAGTATAGGATCTACTTCCGTATTAATAACATTCTGCACGGTCGAATTTCTGGGATATCTTCGTTTAATACGTGAGGCGCTTGGTAGCAGTGTAATCTTTTGTGTAATGTCTTTAGCGTTCCCTGACACCTGTTGAAATTGTTTTAGCTGCTTCCTCGAGGAAGTTATTAAGCATGGGAAGTTGGTCTTCGTCCTGGTCATGAATTTCTCCTAAACCTTCGATGGGTGTGTGTTCGTAACAGGGTGTACTTTTCGGCTATTTCCAGTTGTTTCGTATGTATGTGTATCGTGGCCTGGACATGCTGTAAAAATCTAATCCTAACACGGTATCAGTAGATAACTGGGAGATGTAGTATTCTGGTATTATGTAGGTCCGCTTTTATAGCGTCGCTTGGAAGATAGTCCTCGTGTTTCGGAGATAGAACTATTGGTTAGTCGTACTGTAGTCTCGTGTAGTGTTGGGATACACGCCTTCGCCAGAAGTACATACTTCACCATCTGTTCGTGATGTGCTTGTGTCTATCAATGCGTGGACCGGCGCTTGGAATACTCACACCGAAATAAAAAAATTGTTAGCTGAGACCCAATTAGGAGTGTCTCTATTTCTTTATGATTAAACACCTTCACGGTGTGTGACCAAGCGTCCAATTCTTTCTCCAGTGTTTACATCGGGTGTTTTAGTCGGGGTTATCAAACCTTCCTGGTAATTTCATATCGGCGTAGGAAATTTTCCGCCCACGGACAAGACAATTTCGTAATAGCATATCATTTTTCGCGCGTCGTGAATAAAAGAACTTTGATGGGGCTTTTACGTTTACCGCATGTCCAACAAACATCTTCGAATCTACACTGGTTCATTTCATGTTTGGTGCGATGCTTATTGGTAGTTGCAACTGCTGGGACAGGGGATAGCTGAGAATTCAAAGCATGTGCCACTGAGGTAAACCTTTGGGCGGTAAGGTCTCTCTGTCGTAATATTTATATTAAACCCTCATATTACCGTAAATTTGTTGGAGTTGTGATTTTCGTGACATTGATTCATGCGGTGGGTCAAGGTGAGAGTTGCTGTAACATATTCGGTTGTTTGTGCAGTCTATTGCAGATTTCTTCCTCTAACTGAAATTGATGTCGAGGGGGTAAAAAGTGAAGTGTGAGGAGGATATCTTGTAGCGCCCTTCGGGAGAGTTGGTTATTACTATACCATCTTTTATAAGATGCTCATTACAAAAAAAGGCAACATTGTTAACGCAAAAACAATAATCTATGTAAACAGACGTTTCAAGCTTCATGACAGACAGAAGTTAATAGACATCTAGATGCAACCGTAATTAAAAGAAATGAAAAAATTTAATTTGAATTTTTTTAGGGTAACTATTAAACCTCTTCTTTATACGTTCATAACGAAAACGGCAACATTGTAAAACCAAAAACAGTAATCTATGTCAGATTGACGTTTAAAACTTCATTCCAGATAGACAAAGAATACATGTTAACTTAAAAAAAATTTAAAACAATACATTTTAACCATTTTCGTTCATATTTAAATATTTTTTAAACTTACCTTGCATTTTTTTTTAATAAAATGAATCGTTATTCAGATATTGAAAAAATTTACTTAAATTGTACCTTAGACATTTTTTTTACCGCTAAATTATGCGTCGTATCAAAAAATTGCATAGAACATAATTAATCGATGTGTTTAAGGTTTATACCTTGGTATTTTTATATCTTTGAAATTTGTAGCTGTTTTAGAAATATTTGATAAAAACCATAACTGACCCTAATAATCCCCTCTCCGCCGCTGGATTTCTACCAAAATCTAATCATCTCTAAGCCAAATGAAAACAAGCCTGGATACAAAATTTTAAGTACGTAGGTATTTTCGTTCTGGAGTTATCGTGGACACTAACATACATCCACACACACACACACACACACACACACACACACACACACACACACACACACACACACACACACACACACACGCACCACGCACGCACGCACACACGACACACACACACACACACACACACACACACACACACACACACACACACACACACACACACACACACACACACACACACACACACACACACAGACACACACAGACACACAGACACAAGCAGAGCGTTATCGCCAAAAGGAGGATTAAAATTATCAACATCTTTATTGCACCTAAAATATGGCATCTTCTACAAATAGTTCAAGTCTCAGATAAGATGGTAGAAGAGATTCAGAGCAAATTTACGAACTTTATTTGGCAAAATAAAAGCACTGGACCAACAAAAAGCTTATGCCTACCAGTACAACAAGGTGGCTTAGGAATGGTACATGTAAGATCAAAATTGCCACAATCAGAATCTTTACCGCCATAAAAGCATTATATAATGTAGACGCAAAATGGGCAAAATGTTTTTTACAATCTTAAGAAGTGCAGTAAGAGCGAAATACAATGGCAAGCGCTTTACTACAAAGAAAATGAATTGCACAAATATAGTTTAACGAGGTATGCAAAAGTGTAAAGGACGGATGGAACAGGATTCCCTAGAGTTTAAAAATTTTCCAGCATGCAAAACGAGATATTTATGCTTCCTATATGTGATTGTCCCTTATGGCCAAAACCAATTGCAGCATTATTCTCTAACAACATTTGGTCCAAATGTGGTTTATATAATCGGCGACTGCATGGAAGATGGTGAATGGAAAAGTGATAAAACCTGTGTAGCGGCTATGTGCCCCATAACTAGAATTGAATTATTTTTAAAATACAAGGAACTCAAGCAATTGTATCAACAACATTTTCAAAACATGTCACAAACAGAAAACGCCACAAACTGGCCACCAGCTATAACGTTTGAATATTCGACTAACCAAAAGTACGTTGTGGATAAGCATACACGAAAATACTTACAAGAACGATTGTCGTAAATGAATTTGAAATTAATGGAAAGGTAAAGGTTACTGAAACGAAGAGGTTAACTGGAAGAATGTATTCAAACAACCGTCGTTAGCGCCGATAGCATAATAGCTTGGAGATTTGCCAGAAATCGTCTAGCGGACAAAGTATTTTACAGAAGGTATCTGCAACTGACACAAAACCTGTCTGACCTGTAACGTAGAAGCAAACGGCATATAATAATGACGTGTCACCTAGTTCAAGGGATATGGAGGTTTGTGACTCATAAAGTTAAGTGTTTAATGAAGATACGTACAGTGCAAACCAAAGACCTATACTGCATGTTCAATTATAAAAGCGAAAAAACGATAGTTAATCTGACAAACTTTATATTAGTATTCACAATTAGTTGTATCTATAAGCAACACTTAACGTACATAAAAACAGGTGAAACCGAAAGTAAATTTGTGACTGCATACAAAGAAAAATTAACATCAAGGATAAATACAGAGTATATAGGCATTTAAACAATAATAGTATTAATGAGTTTAAACAAAATGGTGTGTAAGCAACATACTGTGTAGCGTTGAGGATAAAGAACTAAAATTATGCAGCGACTTAATAAGAATGTAGATCCAGCTTGAAAAGATGTGTAAGATTAGGTGTGTGACATTTTGTAGTTTAATGTAACATGTAGTATATCACTGATTTTTAAATAAATAATAATAATAATAATAATAATAATAATAATAATAATAACACACACACACACACACAGACACACCACACACACACACACACACACACACACACACACACACACACACACACACACACAGACACACACAGACACACACAGACACACACACACACACACACACACACACACACACACACACAACACACACAACACACAACACACAACACACACACACACAACACACACACAACACACACAGACACACACAGACACACACACAACACACACACAGACACACACACACACACACACACAGACACACACACACACACACACACAGACACACACACACACACACACACACACACACACACACACACACACACAGACACACACACACACACACACACACACACACACACACACACAACACACACACACAGACACACACACACACAGACACACACACACACACAGACACACACACACACACAACACACACACACAGACACACACACAGCACACACACACACACACACACAGACAACACACACACAACACAACACACACACACAGACACACACAAACACACAACACAACACACACACACGACACATAACACACACACAGACACACACAAACACACACACACAAAAGAACACACAGACACAACACACACAACACACACACACACCAGACACACAACAGAACACACACACACACAAAACACACACACAACACACACAAGACACACACACAACAAGACACACACAACAACACACAACACAGACACACACAAAGACACACACACACACAAACACACACACACACACACACACACACACACAGACACAACACACAAACACACACACACACACAAGACACACACACAAACACAGAACACACACACAAGAACACAACACACAGACACACACACAGAAAACACACAAAACACACACACAACACACAAAAAAGACAACACACAGACACACACACAGACACAACACACAGAAAACACACACAACACAGACAAAACACAACAAGACAACACACAGACACAACACAGACACACACAGAACAAATACACAGACACACACAAGACAGACACACACAAGACACACACAGACACACAACAACAAGACACAGAAAGGCACAACAGACACACTTCTGAGTGTCACTTTGTCTCTTACATTAGGATATCGAAATTTGCCATGCTGTAAAATTATTAAATCAGAAGGTCAAGGTCATCACATTGCCTATGTCCAAGTACATGGTTTATCAAGGTCATCATCTTCAAGGTCACCTCAGACCACGTGGTAGGAAAGGTTTGTACTCCTGCTTCTTCAAGGTCACCTCAACCACATTGTTGGTTTGGACTCCTGCTTCTTCAAGGTCCCCGCTTCAAGGTCACTAGAAAAGTTACTAAATTTTTTATTATCCACGTCAATTGCAGCCTTCCTCAAAGTCATTGCCCTCGGTCTCAAGCAAGTCTATGCATGTGTCAAGACCACGCCCCCCAGTGCCCTCAAGTGGTTCCCCAAAACAGGTAGACGTTTCCTAAAACAGGGGTCCGTTTCTAAAACAGGTAGCCGTTTACTATAAACAGGTAGCCGTTTCCTAAAACAGTCCGTTTCCCAAAACAGATAGCTGTTTCGCAACCGTTTCCATACGAGAGTACAAAGGCGATCTATTGTTCAGGTCGAAAATAGATTCCACATCTCAATTCCAGGAAATCAAGAACAAAGGGATCCATTGTTCAAAGTCTATGCTTACAATTTTCAAGGTCACATGAAAGAACAAAGACGATCTATTATTTTGGCTGAGTCGTAGCTTCTGAAATTCTGAGAACAAAGACGATGCATTGTTCAGACTGATTAGGTCATCTAACAAGTAAAACGTTTTTTTATAAGACTACCGCAATATACAGACAAAAAATTGATTTAAGTAAATACACATATTATGGTACTTAACATTTTTTAATACCTTTTGCTGGATCATATAACATTCATCCAACCATATGTAAACATGCTCATTTCGTAGTATTTAGTCGTAGTGCGGTTGTGGACAAGTAAAGTCATGAAAAAAGCAATAAAATCACTCCTGGATACTTCATATAGTAACAATATGAATAATAATTTAACATTTTGTTGTTCATGCTGTCAAAATAGTGATGGTAGTAGTAGTAGCAACAATGAAGAGAAACAAGATGAAGGTTATTCCGACTGGTCATCATCATTTCAACATAGGGCTGAGGTGTATAAACAGGCAGCTAATGAATACTTAATAGATTGTGCTTCCTATAACTATCGAACGATATGCATATTGAAATTGGGTACAGTACACACCTTAACCTTGCACCAGTAGTGCGTATGGGATGTGGCAACAGCGATAATGTGGTATTAGACGTGAAGGAATGGAATGAACTTCTAAGATGGTATTCATACGTAGAAATACAATTTTTCCGATCCCAAGAAATTGAAAGCCAAATTGATTGGTCACATGTAAACGAGGAGGATATAATACATGAGCAAGATTACGAATCTCTATCTAGCAATCTCGGTATTTATTACAATTGGGAATTGATTAAAGGATATGAGAGTTTTGAAAACTGTTATGATAGAAAACTACAACTGTTTTCGTGTACATTCAATACCCACCATTAGAAGAACTATTCGATTTGAAGGATATAATAAGCTATAGATTGGAATTTCTTGAATCTTACAATCTGTGTGTTTCTATGAAAATTGGTGATGATGACATTTATAAAGACATTCATGATGTTATAAATGCCAAATATAATATTAATTCACATAACACTGTATGCTTAATGGAAATATTGTACTATCGCCCTGCTTATCTAATGTATAGCATTTACTAAAATAAAGTTTTTACACGATTTTAGGTATAAATACCCTGCCCTATCCCTCAAGGTGAACAATGATAGGTAAGAAGCGGAAGAGTGCAGGTGGTTTAGTGAATACACTAATCAATAAACTTCCGGTGGAATTGCATTTACCCGGTTACCAGTATTGTGGTCCCGGTACAAAATTAGAGAAACGACTAGCACGGGCTGACCCGTATTAATCAATTAGATGCGCAGTGCAAACTGAATGATATCAGTTATGAGACTACCAAGATTTAAGAAAGTCGACATAGAGCAGATAAAATTAATGGGGTGTCGGTCCAAGAAGAAGAATGGTGAAAGTTTATTGCATGTACGGAAAACAATAGCTAAAGAAATGAAACCTAACAGAGATTTCACACAATAAAGTCAGCACTGTCAACGGCAAAACGTGTAGTAAAAGGTTGGAAGAAAACATTAAAGTTCCTAGAGTAATTCCCTTACCTAAACAAGGAGGTATTTTACCATTTCTTATTCCGTTATTCGCAGGATTATCAGCAATCGGTGCTTTAGCTGGCGGCGCATCGGGAATTGCCAAAGCAGTCAATGATGCAAAAAATGTCAAAAAATTGCAAGAAGAGACATCGCGCCATAATCACATGATGGAATCGATCGCTGGTGACGCATTCTATCTAAAACCATACAAATCTGGTGGTGCATTATACTTAAAACCGTTTCCAAAAAACTGAGTAGATTACCCGAAAGAGCGTTAACAGATATTCATTTAAAGAAATACACAAAAGATGTACCATACTTTAGGGGTGTTTTTATGAGAGATAGCCTGCCTAAATTACCACAGAAAAATGAATCTGGAATCATCAACTTAGATAGTCAGAGCGGACCGGGTACACATTGAGTTTGCTACAAAAAGCGTGGTGAAAAGGTATGGTATTACGATAGTTTCGGTAAACTTCGACCACCAGTTGAAGTGATTAACTACTTTCGGGGATGTAAAATTTATTATAATTACAATCAAGATCAGGAATTTAATAGCATTATTTGCGGGCACCTATGCCTACAATTTCTATATAAATAATCGACATAACCTTAAATGTTTTCAGTTATGTCAACATTCAGTTTAGAAGATGTTGGTAACATAGCTAGCTGCAACTTCTACCCACCGTAGAGCTAGATTTGGAGAAGAAATACGTTGTTGGATTGGTGGGATTTTACGGTGCAACAGCATTAGAAACATTTATACGGGCAACGATAGATTTTATTTTAGAACAAATTCATCTCATTTGCAGTGATTAATATTCCACACGATGCCTATGAGTTAGATGAAATTAGTGATTACTTGAAATCAAAGATAACCACAGAAAAATTTTCATTAGGGCAAACAACAATACGCTTAAGTGTGAGATAAACAGTTCATTTGGATCGATTTTACTAAAGAGAGTAGCATTGGCCGCATGCTCGGGTTTGAGCCTAGAATATTAAAAGCGAATATCTTACACAATCCGCGTTAGACATCCAAATAATTAAACACACTAATCTGCATGTAGTGCAACATTATAAAGGGATCTTATCGAAACGGTAAACCTGCAAAGGTAATATACGAAATTGACATCCGTGCCCTCGGGCTATCGTTTGGATAAAGTTCCAACCAACACTCAATATTTAGAAGTAAACACAGACATAATCAGTAATATAACAATCAAATTGACAAATCAAAAGGGTGAGTTAATAAACTTTGGTGAAAGTGAACCATTCACGGTACGCTTAGAACTAAAAGAACATGGGTCTGCGAATTAATTACAGGACATTTTCATACAAAAGACCCAATCAACCCTCATTGCAGTTAACATCTGCAGAGAAATACTTTTTAACATCAATTGGATTGAAAGTTCTGAGTGACCAAACCATTAAACGTGTTTCAAAGCGTACATTTTAATAGTATTAATGTATCTCTAAGAAATGTTAAATTTGTTGAATGAAGTTCACTTGTTTAATGTCTATCTCTTTTGCACAATATGTTCCGCTTATACACGTGAAGCTGAATGCATATCTATTTATCTAAAATATGTAATGTTTTATTGAACAATGGGTTTTCTTTGTTAATAATGCATTTGCATTCTTAAAAATTTGTAGGAATATAGGATAAAAAATGTAATATTCAAGCTAATAGGGATTTTCTTTGCATAAAACACACAATGCATCTGCATTATTTAAAATTATTTTTAATAACTTTAAAACTTATATAGTACTTAATAGACTTTAATGAAAAAGGTTTCACTATAAATAACAATAGGTTTGCATTCAAAAGTATGTATGTAATTTAAAAAATGCAATATTTAATGTGAACAAGGGATTTTCTTTGTATAACAATGAAAGCTGTTATAGCGCCTTTTTGAAAAATATGAAGTAAAACTGTAAAAGGTATAATTAATAACAATTAATTTGAAGGTTTGAGAAGAAATTTATATAAAAGACATCCCTATAGTAAATCTTTAATTAGTCATCAACCCTCATTGTGGTTAACATCTATACAATGACCGAATCATTAAACATCTTTCAAAACGAACATTTTGATGATGCTATAATTAAAACAGATATTCACACCTATCTTCCATATGGATCTTTTAAGTATGGACCTTCCGAAGAAATACGCATTTTAATTCAAAGTCAGGATCTAATTACAGCTACTTATGATAGTTTTCTGTACATAGAAGGTAAGCTGAAAAGAAGATGAAGGAAAATCATGCAACAACCAATAATTTCCCAACTTCCTTTTCGAAGAGATTCGTTATGAGTTAGGCGGTCAAAGAGTGGACGTTTGCCGAAATCCGGCATAACATCTACACTTAAAGGATATATTTTATACGACAAGCAAGAGCAAAGCATTAAGCCATTTGGGTGGTCACCAAAGAATGAGGAACCATTACAAGTAGAATTCGATGAAAATGGAAAAATCCTTTACAGTATGCATACCATTGAACCACATATTTGGAGTAATGGAGGATTATCATAGGTAAGATTGGAGACTTCTAGAACACCACCACATTTCCAAGGTCTCACATTTCCAAGGTTGCCACAAAACCAAGGTCCCCACCGTATCTAGGTCAAAAAGCGTAATGTGACCTAATTACATATCATTACCACAAAACCAAGGTCCAAACCCCTTTTCCTGTTCCACAACTAAGGCCATCACTGTGACATATCATTACCACAAACCCACGGTCACAGCTTTCCTGTTCAAAATTACATCCGTGTAACCTGGTTTATCTAGCCCATTTTTGCTCACTCAAAATAAAAGAAAACGATATATTATATATTTAATTAATGTATTACTCAGATATATGATTTTCTTTAGGAATAAAACATTTTGATTTAGTACACGTGCAAAGGTCCTCTCACTTCGTTCATTACATCTGCGTGGTGCAAGTACAGCATAGCAGTGTGGTGCCCATCGGAGATGCTCCTGTAACGGATTGACATCTGGCTGCCATCGGTTTATTCTAACCCCACATGAAACATTCAACCGTATCGTCTGAAGATGTGGAAATGAATCCTGCTGCAGCAAGCGATGAGGGTGAGTGAACCCCAGACCATGCTCTATACGTTAGTAATCGTTTATCGAAACAATTGTAATACTGAGGATAATAAAAGTTCGGTGGCATGTCACATGCACTAGAGGATAAACTAAGCGACTGGCATAAAATATTTATTACATACAAATATAGACAGCAAAAGAAAGTATTAATAATCAACATACTTCCTCACACAAATAACAAGAATCATCATCATAAACATCGTATAAATGGTTAATGGCGCTCTACATGAGCACCAGTATTTCATGTGAAAGGTAGTACAACATTGTCCATCGCTCCATATGGGTGTGGTGGTCACCACGCGGTAATCTCCTGGTTTCAACGTGAGTAACATGCATACATAAACACATACCACCAAGCAGATGGTAGCGAATGTACAACGCAACTATGTGAGAGTAATCTTTCAAACAACTGAGACGTGGTCAGAGATTCGCTTGCCCAAGGTGTCAAACCATGCGAATCCACTTTACATTTTCATATTGCATACGCACTACTGATGTTATGGAAGGCGGTAGTATTCCTTTCTTTTCAAAATTTACCCAGTTCAGAATTAATTGACATGTCCGTCGCGTACTAATTTGAAATAGGGTTTGTGGTTGGTACACTGTAGGAGTCTTCCAATCGTCTTGCACTGGAGTAACTGACATAGTGAAGATCGGTAACTATGGTATATGTAAAACCCTCTTTAAGTATATGAAAATACTGAGTGGTATGTAACCTTGTAGTGAACTTGTTGTGGCAAAGTGGAACAACCTTGGAAATAAGTATGCCTAGGAATCCTTGAAATAGTGGTGAATACAAGGTTGGAAAAAAACAAAATGAGTAACAGCCTTGAACGAAAAGAAAACCTTGAAAAGGTGTAACCGACAAGACCGCTAAAGCAATGTGTGGTATAATCGTGAAGGTCACGTAAGTAGCCTTGAGGCGGACACATAGTGGGAGAGTGTCATATATAAAGAGGGAATTATGTAAAGCCAGTATCGAAATAATGGATAAATTACGTCAACCCATAGAAAGGCTTTTTCAACAAATTAAAAACGGATATGTTTGAAATAGCATGGCGGTTCCTTTAAACCGCTTAGCTGATCCATTGTATTTATGCCGTGCCTATAAGAAATACAATACATTACTACTGTAACGAGCAAAATGCAAAGGAAGCATATGATTCGCTGCTACAAACCAAAGGCTTTGGGATTTAGTACATACATCAGTATCACTCATACTTGACTGTCC
>JARFJB010001811.1:0-155000 GCA_036346205.1 Vesta saturnalis | reverse complement strand
TGGAACTATCTAGAATTCTTCTCTAGGAAACGTAAATGGTACCGTAAACTGGGGCAACATTGTCCCAAAATTCAAGCTTTTCTCCATTAATGTCAAATTAGTGAGACTTTAATCTATTTGAATGGGGGGTTTTCGATTCAATACACTTCCTAGGGCTATAGGCGATGCTTTAAATTAGGTTTGACACATTTGTGGACTCACATCGAGTACGTACACAAATTTTAAATCTTGGGCTAAAGTTACCTGGATCAGGTACAACTATGACCCAGACATCCGATACACCTAGAAAATGTTCAAAATCTTATCTTTGATTTATACTGGGCCAATGTAACACCATTCAGTTTGTTTCTAACTATATAGTGTTCTTTTGCGTGAAAAATAAGTAGGTATAGAGTAGGAGTAAAGTTCTATAGCATAATTTCCAACCTCACAGTTCTGCACAGGCCCGCGAGATTTACACCATCAGATTCTAAACACAATTCTAGATCGTGGTCGATTTCTTCAGAATTTTCGGATGAAGAAGATCCGGTTCTAGTTCTCTTCCATACTCGTACTGACTGTTTTATTTTTCTTGGGAACCCAGTTTGATGGGCCAACTGATTCGAAATCAGAACTGTTAGATGATATTTCCTGTTCTTGAGTGTTTCTCTTCTTGGACAATTTCTTCGAAGACTGTTTTTTTCGCTGTTCACTTTCGGCTTCTAGTCTTCTAACATCCTCTGCAGTGACTACTCTCCCAGCGGGAACGTTGACCTTCTTTCTCTTCTTTCGGGTTCCACCAGTTTGCACGGAGTCACACCTCTTCTCTAACTGCTCCAAGAATGCCTCACCTACCGCATTCACATCTACTGCTGACTGTTCACGTTGCATTCGGTCCAGGAGTGGTTTTGAATCAAGTGGGTATATTCCACATTTTCGGGATCCCGACTGCAAGTTCTCTACCTGGTTCTCCTGTAACCTCGTCATCAGTTCCTCAGCAAGACTGGGACCATGTCTTTAGAGATTGTGTATGTTGATCGAGTGTGTGTTGCTTTCCATTGCAACATGATTTCGCGTCAAATTCTTTTAGTTGGTCGGAAAAAAAGCAACATCGAGTGGCTGAGTCAGATGGGTCGAGTGTGGTGGTAAACAAACAAATTGCACATTATATTTTGCGCATTGCTCCAGCACATGATGGTTAATATGCGAGGAGAGATTATCTCCTATGACTACCTTGGGTCCTTCGACATTTCTGACTGCTGGAAGGAACGAAAACTCAAATCAGTCTTGAAAGCATACCGAATCGAACCAACCGCTTTTTGAGCGGTTGTAGCTTAGACTAGGTAATAACAGTGGACGTATAATGCAGCGTAAGAATCTGTTACCATTTGGGACCAATGCCACAGTGTCAGTGGCGTAGCGTAGAGGCTACGTTAACCATAAAATTAAGTTGTTCTCAGGTTTAGGAATTAATAAAACACCCATATAGAAAAACAGTTTTATTGTGGATACAAACCTGACCTTTAAATAGGATTAATTTCGTTAATTTGCTTCGTACAGAATCCTCCTGTCGAGACTGATTTTAAAAATTCCTATTTGTTATTTTAATCTTAGCCGTACGCCACTGGTGACAGAGTGAAAATAAGCATGACAACGCTAATTTAATAATTATGCTTAATAAGATTTCAAACCAAAATATTATAATCGGCTTCGTATATCTCTATTAATACTTATATTCCTCAAATATAATTGTATAAAATATAATTTTCTAGATATCCGAGATAAAAATATTTGTGAAAGAATGCAAATTTTATTTACCTGTGAAAGGAAATTTCAGGATCTTTTGAACTGCTGTGGCTTTTACAACCATAAGCTGCACATCCAACCATTACTTACAACATAATTTTAAATGGAAAAGTCTTAAGAACCACAAAAAATCACAAGAAAACTACACCGTACCAAATCCTTTGTTTTCCACGAAAACAATGGCGTCTAACCGATTTTGGTAACAGAATGTTAACCGTTGCGAAATGCGACGAACGGTATCCCCTCTCTTTCCTAATCTAAGGGTTGTAGCGTGTTCCAATCGGACCATTCTCTGTCCACACAGACCACATGTGCTACGCTTTGTAAACCACGTAAGGTGGAAGGAGGTCACCAGCTGCATTTGCACAGAACATCAGCGAGATGTCTGACTTTGAAGTGATGCAAATACTTTCAACATATTTTGAGCTTCCTTTTGCAATCACTTTCTTGGACCCAGGGTCATCTAAGAGATTTGTTTCATCGTAATTCCATATGGAACCTGGAGGAACGTCTTTCAACTCCTTGTGCAAATTCTCAATGTACTCCTTGATTGTTTGTTCATCAACAGATGCTCTTGCTTTTTTGATATTGCTGCAGATACGGGTTGAAAGGTTCTTGTGTCGGGCAAGGAACGCCTTAGTCCAATAATACCCTGGAAGATTATTCTTGAATTGGCTGACTCTTACACCTCCCTCATCTAGGTATGCTTTGGCAATATACCCAATATCCATTTCAACGATGGAAATCCAAAATCACACAGCTTAATCATGTGCTGTTCGAATGACATTCCTTCCTCCTGTAAAAAAATCGTTTGGCGGCCCACGGACTTTGAATGTGATCCTTTTAGCTTTATTTTGGTAGTTGATCTGCTGATACCAAACTTAGCTGTTGCCGCTTTTTGGGTCATAGAACCAGATCTTATTTCAGCCAGACATTTCAATAATTGTTCTTTCGTGTAATTCCCATATGGTCTTGCTCCAAGTTTCTTTTTCTGTGTGCGCGGCATTTTGAACTGAAACAGGAAAATTAAGCATTTTATTAGAACAATATGAATCAACAAAAATTAACCGAACTCAGTGTTTAAGTTGTTAAGGTATTGGACTCGTGACGAAAGATTATGAATAGTGTAAGTCTGAGAACACGTTATGAATCTAGGGTTAAGAAAAAAAAAACTGCTGGGTAATATGGTCCCATGTCTAAAAATAAGCCCTTTTTGTAAAAACAAAAGACGGGACCCAAACACAAACATATGTTTTGGGTACTTTTCCCGCTAAATGGCAGTTGTCACAAAAATATCACAATAAAAACTCGAAATAGATTAGACACTTTGAAAAACACAGTTTAACACATCGTTTTACTCATTAATACACAAACTATAAGCTAAAATTGGGCACGTTATTCCCTATGAAAAATAACTCTTCGGGCAACATTAACATACACAAAAATTAAATACGATTTTTATCGGCACAACTTTGTCCCAGGGACAAAGTTTCCCCATAAAGTGGGCTAAAGATATCCCGAGGTAGAAGATACCATTTTTTTGACAAAAAAAGGAAGATAGAAAGATAAACAAATTTCACCAGACAATAAGAATTAAACTAATTTGTAGTCCTTCCAGTTTCCGAGATTACATGAAAGTTTCAGAAGCAGCACTATACTAGCGGCAAAAAGGTGAACTAAAAAAAACCTCTTTCTCTGACTGAATCCAGTGTTGTCATATTTCTAGTACCGCGAGAATTCATTAATTTATTGGCGGTAGTTCAAAAGTTATGGCGCGAGAATCTTTTTTTCAAATTTGGCCTAAAGATGCCCCAGTTTACGGTATCCTTGCGGAGGCCGTCCAAAAGAATCAAAATACTCGGCGTCATCACTCTCGTCAATGTAGATAGCAGTCCAATGTTGTCCCGGTTTGTTTGATGGATCCGTGTTTACAATAATTGCACACGGTCTAGGCGCGTGTCTCGGTAGTTGATTAGAAGCACATACAATTCGAAACACATTCTTGCCGCTATGGATCGATTTCAAACATTTCAACACTTGTACCGCAAACATCTTTGGAGTTGGTTTGTGTCCAGTCTTGCAATACCAATGCGTTTTCCAGTGCACACATAGATGCTCCGCGATGTTATGGTTTAAACAACTATAAGTCTTTGCTTCTTCTTTCAATTTTTTAAGCGCTCGACAACTAGTCACGTCCAGGTTTATTATTGGTTTGTTAAGAAATCTTAAAAAGTGTTGTTTTCACTGCCCTTAACGTTTGTTAAACGGCTGCAGCATTCGTATCAACTCCTCTTGGAAATCGTTGTATACCACATGGCCTGATCGCCATTTCAGTCCGTGATATTTATTCTCTAACTACCTTATCTGACTAGACATGGGTTCTTACATAAAATAGTTTCGAGGTGGTTTTATCAGTAACAGTAATAAAGCTCCATGATCTGTAACCACTGCAACTTTTTTCAGTATGCATTCGTTGTCAACACCTCTAAACCCTTGTACGCCCAAGTATGCGTCCATCTTCCTTCAACTGCTGCTGTACACTGAAGCTTGTGATCTAAAGTTACCCCTTTTAACAGCTCAAATCCAAGATGATGTTTATAGATCTCGATCACATTGTCGAATTCGGCGTATACCAAACAATTACCGGTTTCCGTGAGAGCTTCTTCAAAGCCGACTTCAGCCAAAGGGATCCGTTTCTAACCAAATTCCAGCGAGTGCTAGCGTTTGCACACTTGCCACGGGTTAGGTCAAAGGCCATTACACAGTAGCCGTTGGGGTAACCGCTTCTCGATATATCGTTGCCCTCATTCAAAAAATGAATACCCGTACCGGAGAATAAGGTGTGATACGCCCTTACAGGTAAACCATTAGCTGTAAAGTCTGGTTGTAAAGCATTCGAATGAATTTGTTGGCCGTCACTATGTAACGACATGTAATTAATATTGCTGTGATGAAAATTGAACGGATTTGAGGAATAATCACCGTTGAAGGCTTTATTTGCTACAAAGCCTACGCTGCATTGTTTAGGTAACTGACCCAGGAAAACATTATCCTATGATTTTCGCTGTATGCACATAGGTATAGTTAACACTTTTACGTCTGTTCTTGTAACAGGGTATTTGGCAGCAGTTGTTTCTAAATCTTTAGCGTGAGGAATTACAATGGTGGATTAATTTGCATACGGGTCACCAGAAAACTAGTGTCCATAATTCTCGTCTTGTAATTTGAACCTTGTGCCGCCATTAGACTAAAGGTGTCTTGATCGTAAAAGTTTTGCCTTTAATTTAACACCACTTACAAGAAACTTTTCTTGATTAAACAAATCCAAGTGCACGTGACCAATCATCTCAACCTGTTTGTTAGTCGTTGCAAGTACTTGACGCTTTGACAAACCGTTATTTGCGTGTTCCAGCGTATTCATCTGTCTGGCTGTATCATTGTGCCACAAGGTTCAACCTAGATGTGAGCTTTTGGCCTCCTTTCCATATACTAGCAGGGTGTGGGAGTATTGGTTCCATAGCTATGTTCTGATACGGACGATAACCCAGCTGTAAGGCTAGACGCTTTGAGAGGCCGAATAGCAAGAGTGAGGTTTTTAATTTCGTAGTGACACGCTTAGTTAAGTTATGATTGTTAACAATTTACTTATTAGCTCGTGGTTATTTACCTCGTTGGCAATGTCTTCTATGTTGGCATAATTCCCCGAAGCGAAACGTAGCATGTACCAACCGTCCTCAATATAACTCATTTTCTCGCTGTCGTGTTGAAAATGTGATACAAAATTTCTTAATACAGCCTCCAGCACGTCCTCTTCCTCTGCAGGTCGCTCGGTTCAATAAATAAATTAAATTGTCTGTCGCACTTACAGCGGCAAAAGAGCAAGGGTATTGAATTTCCGATAGGGCTACAACCCAAGAGCCCGTTAATCCTATTCGCTTTGGCAGTTGTGTAATAAAACTTGACGTCATATTGTGGGGAAAATACGTCATAGAACTATTACTTAATAAGGCAAGATAAAATACCATTTTATGTTCTCTCAGCTGCGAAACTAACAGCCAACTATTAAATTTGTCAATGTATCCACGCCACTTGACCAGGTATTGTTCATGCTGCCCACATCTCTTAACTGCCAAAACCTAATAGACTTTGAATAGGGCATCTTTATCAACAGTAACAACTTGCAATTCTTCCCCGTAAAGGTACCCTTTTTTCGCTATATATATATATATAATATATATATATATATATATATATATATATATATATATATATATATATATATATATATATATATATATATATAACACCTGACAAATGCCTTGATGCCCGAATATATTTGTTCTATAGCGTAGCAGGTCCGCGTATTCTGCTTTAAATCGAACAATAAATATCCGCGTGGATTTGAAGTGGCATCCTTCTACGCAGCCTCTAAAAATTTCGGGTTACAGGCGAAACCTGTCTGGCTAAATGCTGTATCTAAGCTCTGCCACATGGATTGTTAAACAAGATTATGTAATGGTCATTAAGCGAAATATCTATCTGCCCGCGTCCTTGATGAAATATGTTTTGTGTTGAGAAAAACACGCTTAGGTTTCTATGATGACAGCCCTTTGTGAAAATATTCACCACCGAACCCTTAGTTTCTCGCATTAGATCGTCAATTATTAAGACCGGTCTTTCACCATCAAACTGTTCCATACCAGGTAAACTGTTCTGAAATTCCACTGTGAGGTCTTTGAATAATGGCTGCTATTTGCCATAGAACCAAATAATTTTTTCAAATGTTGTACCGCAGACAGTTTTGATATGTTTTATAAAATCCACGATAAAATACGGTTTCCCGAAACCGGATAGGCCCGCAACTATCGCTGAAATGGGATGCTTAAACTGACCATCCATCTTGAAACTCAAAACGATACTAAAGGGCACTCCTTACTTAAATACCAAAAATCTGTAAGCACAGGTATATTTTACTTTTTATCATTCTTATCTTTTAATATAAAAAGGACTTTTTTGTTTTCTAGAACATAAACATAAAAATTATTAGCCTTTACGTAACTAGTTAATTAACAGGATGTTAATTGCGTAGTAAAAGTTTGTTATTGCTTTATCGAAATTGAGTGTGAATGACAACTTACACGTCTTTACCTAATTAGATAATTATGAGATTTTCCCCAGACGTTATAGACGTAATGGACTAGTGTAAGTTTGTTATTGTTTTATCAAAATTGCGAATGAATGACGATCTGATTGTCTTTACAATACATTGTTCACTATAATTATTTAAAAAGTTGATTGATTAGGAAAATATATTGAATGTGAAACGACCTTGAACGTCACATTGTTTGAGCGACTTGTTTTTCTTGTCTAAACCTGTTTTGCGTAAAGACCTTGGGTTAATTAGATTAGGGTTATAAAAACAAATAAATCATTCTCTAATTCAGCAGTAGTTTATACTTCGTTTTTCAATACAACACTGGTGAGCGATTGTCATGGCTAAAATAAATGTTGCTGAACAAATAGAGCAGCTGTTGATAAAGTTGAAAAGATTAAAAATCGATCAGGAATTTATACTATTCAAAGAAAGTTACAAAAACTGAATCTGAATAAACATAACATTAGACGTATCAAGAGATTGACGTCATCAATAAAATAAGGGTGGGCGATAGTGCTTGTTTTTAAACCTACTTTTATTTAATTACCTGTACGGAATTTTAATGGCATGTTATAATTACAGTTGAGGCTTTTGTCTACTCTAATACACTGGTCCACTGAGAAGGAAACGGTACACAAGATCTATCATATATAGAAGATGCTGTTGGTACTGCTACATGCGATGTAATCACAAAATAGTATTACTTATAATAAATGATTAAAACCCTCTATCTTTTTTATTTATAAATTTAGTTAAGAACATAATAAGCGGTGTGTAACGGACTAAACCCTCGAAAGTTGGTATAGACGTCTTATATCTACCCAGCAAGTTAGAAATAGGGTCTCTTATTTCAAACTTACCCCATAACCATTACATTGATCTGTGTGTAGTTATAAAATATACCGCTAGGTGGAGCCACTTCTATTACAGAAAACATTCATTAGTCTATACACAACTAGATGGCGCCACAAACAAATTCAAATTTTAGGGCAAGGGAGCGAAGGCCCGAGAACAAGTTCCGAAGACCTATACTCTCTTACAATACGGCCCCTTATTAGAATACGAATTCAAATTCCCCGCCATAACCAAGCAGAATACAGAGACTTAAATACAAATTCAGATTTTCACCCAAGGGGGCAAAGGCCCGAGAACAAGTTGCGAAGCCCTATATCTGTCTTACAAGTAAGCATTAGGGCCCCCTTATTAGAATACATATTCAAATTTCCCTCCATAAACTGTAGAGACTTAAATACAAATTCCGATTTCACACCTAGGGGTCAGGCCAAGAGGGCGAAGCCCCGAGAGCAAGCTGCGAAACCCTATACCTGTCTTACAAGTTAGCATTAGGGGCCCTTATTAGAAAACAAATTCAAATTTCCACCATAACCAATCAGAATGCAGAGACTTAATCCTCCAATCAAAGCACGGAGATTAGGTGGTGTAGTACGGACCAATCAGAAGACAGAGGGACGGTAGCACGTACAACCAATCAAGTGAAAGGAATGGATGTGCCCGCGAAAAGAAGCCGACCCCACTAGTAGACCACCCCAGATCCCCACTCTGCCCACCACCACTTTTAATTAATCATGACGTCACATCCCATGCTGCCCTCCTATTAATTACATCTGCGCAAAATTTTGGTAATATTGTAAACAATGTAACTATGGCATTTACTAAAAAGTTTAAAAAAATTGATTTGGATGCATGATGATTTTATGGTTTAATATAGCAAAGTTAATATATATATATATATATATATATATATATATATATATATATATATAATAATATAAATATAATATATATATTTTTAACTCAAAATTTTAATATTGTTCAAAAACGTGTGCTGGTTTAAGTAATTTAATTGATTTTTTAAAAAACTGTCGTTCTGATAACGGTTTTAATGATTTATTAGAAGAAGTCAGGAAAGTCGCGATTTTATTAGCTTTCGATCCAAAATTTAAAGATCAATGCGTTTTAAGACCTCTAAAAGTTACAAAACAATTTAGTTACGAAGGTGATGATGAACCAATACAAAATGAAGAATTAAAATTTAAAGTACATTGTTTTTTTAATTTGACATATATTACATCTTCTAACGATAGATTCGAACTGTTATCTGCCCGTGCGGCTATTTTGCAAATTTTCATGGAATCGGAACAGCTAGTTTTGTACAAAACTTGAGGGTATATTAAGCGATAAAAACCGAAATGAGTTTGACATAAATGGGATAGAACTTATGCAAGAATTGCAGTTTTCGCAGAATTTTCAGAAAAGTGTTACTTATTCGTCAATTACTGCCCTAAATTACCGTCAACCGGGGTCAAGTGGATCGGCCGAGGTAAAGTGGATCAAATACATTCTTGTATTTGCATTAACTTACTTCAGATCATTTACCATGCTTCTGGTGTTAGTGCAAACTCTGCAAGAGGAGATTGCGGAGCAATATTCACGGTGAGTTCGGAGAAAAAAGTGTACCACATATTTAGCTATTTCTTAAAACTTCAAATTCGTTTGCTTCCGCACGCGCCGGTGCAATTAATTAATTTTTACCACGATGAGTTACTTAGATCTGGGCGGTATAATTAATTAATATATATATATATATATATATATATATATATATATATATATATATATATCACTAGAGTCAATCTGTAATTTTTATGTGCCATTGCGAGGTAAAGTAGATCAGCGCTTTTGACACGCGTTATTGTGTTATTTTGAGGTTAGGTACCTACATATGTTGGTTATTCCCAGAATTCTGCGTTTATATATTATGATTAAGTCGTGAACAAGCGGCGTACATGATTAAAGTTAAATTCTATTGCAACATAGAGACAAGGGGGACAGTTAGAGAAGTAAATGTTAAGTCAACTGAATGTTACTTGTAATTAATTGAATATAATTCTTCCAGATGGTTAGAAAATATGGAAAAAAGTTGGGTCGATATGGAAACAGGAATTATTCGCCGATATTCATGGAGACGTGCCTGCCTCAAACATCGTCAATTACGATGAATCCGCATTTAGAGACGATCCCGGAGCTTCGAAAGTGGCGGTGAAGAAGGGGACTAAGCATGTACACAGAACACTATACGCCAGTAAATCAAGCACCACTGTCGTGTTTGCAATTTTGGCCGACGGAACCAGATTGCCACACTACGTGGTTTATAACGTTAAAAACACGTATGCAGGTTGGAATGAAAGGGGTTTACCAGGCTCAGGATATAATATCTCTAAGAGTAGTTGGTTTGATGCCGCTGTTTTTGGGCACTAGTTTTTTACAATCATGCTCTCATTTTTCCGAAGGTTGGAAGGTCATAAAATACTTATCGGGGACAACCTGAGAAGTCATTCGACGATTAGTATCATTCAAGCGTGCGAGAAAAACAACATACGCTTTGTATTATTGCCCCCTAATTCGACCCACATGCTACAACCGCTCGACGTGTCTAACTTTAGGCCGTTGAAAGCAGCATGGAAATCTGTGAGCGAACAATGGAAATTGAAAAATCGGGGACTCCTTCTCAAAACGATCTCTCCCACGAAATTGAAAAAAGCAGTCGATGAACTTGGTCCCAAGTCTGCGGAAAATACAATTTCTGGCTTCAAAGCATGTGGGATCGTGCTTTAAATCCACAAGTGATTTCGGACAAAATGGTATATAGAAAAGCACCGACTGAACGTGCTTGTGGCGCATCTCGATGAATTAAAATGCTGCTCCAAAACGCAGAAAGAAGGTGGCGGTGATCGCTGGAAAAAACATCACCTTATGCGACCTGGAAAAGAAAAAAGATCCAGTTTCGACCAACAGGTAGAAGAGAAAACGACAACTTAACAGCAGCTCTGAAGAGGATGATGTTGCTAATTATGCTGCTACTCTTGAAGAAGACGAGGCCTATATCGATGTTGTCGGTGACAAATTTGCTACGAATCGTATCGAAGACGAAGATTCAGAAGCGAAAAAACCTTGTGACACATTCGAAATTGGAGAACCGTCAAATCAGTGTGAAAAGAGGAATTCTGACATATGCGAACCTGATCAATTCGTTCTTGTAAAATTCAAGACGAAGAAACGGGACCGACATTTTATTGCGAAAATACTCCAAGTGGAAGGATCTGATGGCAGCGTCAGCACCCTCAGAAAAAAAAGTTCTAACAAAGAAATTTTGTTCGTATATCCGCAAATAGTAGACATCTCAACGATCTCCAGGGACCAAATTGTGAGAAAAGTTACACTGAAGAGTTCAAAAAGGCAACGGTTCATTTTCCATATCAAGAAAGAAGACGAAAATATTTTAGAATAGAATTTTCTCGTTGTCTTGATTTTTTTTTAGTTTTGTTACTTATTTTCTTATGTTCTTATGCAGAATTTATTTAATTTTTAGGCGAAACGTGTGGTGTAACAAGAAAGTCTGAGAATAAACCTTTATTTTTTATTTCTACCGTTTATTAATAGATCAAATGTATGTTTCCAATCAAAAAAATATTTATAAAAATATAAATTGTGATCCACTTTGCCCCCTACTAGTTTAACATAGATTTTAAGTGATTTAAAAGGAGTGATCCACTTGACCCATTTTACTGGGGAAAGTGGATCGTGTATAAGGAAAACATATTGTAAAGCTAGTTTGACATAAAGTCACGATGGTACTCAAAGGCTAAAGAGTGTGAGAATCTATATATGAAGTTTCAACCAAAAATTCAAATTTTTGTGGCATTACGAATTTTATTGACAATGCCAGTTTCCATAGCCACAGCGGAAAGATCGTTTTCCAAATTAAAAATCATTAAAAACTATGGCACAAGAACGATTGGAAAATCTTGCGATCATTTAAATCGAGTCTACTTTTATTCAAGAGTTAGACATGACGTTAATATAACAATTTTCAAAAAACAAAGCGCGTAAAGTCTAGTTCTGTTACAATATTATCAATGTTCCAATAATTTTGTTTAAAATATTTGCATTTATGAATAAAAATAATTTTTACCATTATCTAACATCCCATGTTAATCCACTTCTGTTAACAGTTTTGATCATTTCGGTATTTTTATGATTTTAACTTGAAGAATTCTAAGCTGAATGTGTGCAAAATAGAAGTTAAAACAAAAAAAATCTCTATTTTATAAGATTTGTTAATTTTTAAATAGAAACTATAAAATAAACTCTCAAATTCGGAATATGACCCGATATTTATCAAATTTTTCACACGGCCCGAGTTCGACGAGATAAGAAACGTACCGGGTACCGTTTCGACGAGAACACCCGCATTCGGCCGCCGCGTACCCCCATTTCGAGATTGCCTCGGTCGCGTTTGAGAGGGATCGAAATCAAAGTTCGCAGACGCCCGACGTGAGGATCGAGAGTTCGCGACCGACGGTGAAGGAGTGGGGAGGGATTAGGTCGTTGTCAAAACTACCGTCGCACCACCCCGAGGGGATGGAACACACATATAATAGTGGAGGGGTGGTTTTTTTTCCACGCGCATCGATTCTGAGGAAAGTCGACTTCGCGCATCTCTTAACTTCGTATTTACCGACCAATTTTTTCGAAACTTTGCACCTATGTAGATCGACATCAAATGCTAAAACGGGATTTTCAACTTTTTTCTATCGCCTCCACTTTTTTGTATTTGCCGGACTCACTACATTCGTCCGACAAACCTACAGATTCGCCACAAAAAGTGTCACTTTAGCTCCTTATAAAATAATATACTATCTGTAACACTGCATGTCAAACAGACATTTTATTTTACAATTGTTCAATACCTTCCAATATGTAATTTGGCAACGTTCAAACTTTCATGAAATTTTACTTTCATAAATATTAATTTGGTAGTTCTGTATGTCAATATGACATTTAATTTTACAATAGTTGAATACATCCCAATATATAACTTGACACTTCAACTATCATAGCATTTTTAATTTTATAAATATTATTTGGTATTCCAAAAAGACAGTAAATGAAACTATAATTTGGTAACAGATAAAATTCTTAATGACAATTGTTAAAATCCAATATTGAGGTTAATAATTTTAGCTTTTGAAATGTTTTAAATTTTAATTGGTACACTCATAAATACAATTTAGGTAACATTGCAGATCAAAAAGTTGAATACTTCCAAAAATTGGCAACATTTAAAGTTATGAATGACAATTGTTAAAATTAAACATATAGGTTAAGAATGTTACCTTCTGGAATGTGTAAGTTGGTACTTAAATAAATATTATTTTGATAACATTGCAAGTTAAAAAGTTGAATACTTCCAAAAATGTAAGTTGGCAACATTTAAAATTCTGAATGACAATTGTTAAAGTCAAACATTTTGGTTAATAATGTTACCTACTTAAACGTATAAGTTGGTATATACATTAATATTATTTTGGTAACATAACACGTCAAAAAGTTAAATTCTTCCAAAAATATAGTTTGGCAACATTTAAATTTTTGATTGACAATTTGTAGTCAGATACTGAGGTTGAGCATGTTACTTATTAAAATGTTTAAGTTGGCACTTACGTTAATATCATTTTGGTAACATTGCACGTCAAAAAATTGAATGCCTTCAAAAATATAGTTTGGCAACATTTAAATTTTTTAAAGTCAAACACTGAGGTTAAGAATGTTACTTATTCACATGTTTGAGTTTGCACTTACATTAATATCATTTTGGTAACATTGCACGTCAAAAAGTTGAATGCTTCCAAAAACATATTTTGCCACCATTTAAAGTTTCAAGTGGTAATTAGTAAAGTCAGACAATGAGGTTAAAAATGTTACTTATTAGAATGTTTAAATTGATACTGTCGTAAATGTTAGTTTGGTAGAATTAAACGTGAAGAATGTTACTTAATATGTTTAAGTTGGCACTTACATTAATATCATTTTAGTAACATTGCACGTCAAAAAATTGAATGCTTCCAAAAATGTAGTTTGGCAAACATTTAAATTTTTGATTTACAATTGGTAAAGTCAGGCACTGAGGTTAAGAATGTTACTTATTAACATGTTTAAGTTGGCACTTACATTAATATCATTTTGGTAACATTGCACGTCAAAAAGTTGAATGCTTCCAAAAATATAGTTTGGCAACATATAAATTTTTGATTTACAATTGGTAAAGTCAGGCACTGAGGTTAAGAATGTTACTCATTAACATGTTTAAGTTGGCACTTACATTAATATCATTTTGGTAACATTGCACGTCAAAAAGTTGAATGCTTCCGAAAATATAGTTTGGCAACATTTAAATTTTTCATTGACAGTTAGTAAAGTCAGGCACTGAGGTTAAGAATGTAACTTATTAACATGTTTAAGCTGGCACTTACATTAATATCATTTTGGTAACATTGCACGTCAAAATATAGTTAAGCAACATTTAAATTTTTGATTGACAATTGGTACAGTCAGACACTGAGGTTAAGAATGTTACTTATACTTATTAATGTGTTTAAGTTGACACTTACATTAATATCATTTTGGTAACATTGTACGTTAAAAAGTTCGATGCTTCCAAAAATATAGTTTGCCACCATTTAAGGTTTCAAATGATAATTAGTAAAGTCAGACATTGAGGTTAAAAATGTTATTTATTAAAATGTTTAAATTGGTACTGTCGTAAATGTTAGTTTGGTAGCATTAAACGTGAAGAATGTTACTTAATAACATGTTTAAGTTGGCACTTACATTAATATCAATTTGGTAACATTGCACGTCAAAAAATTGAATGCTTCAACATTTAAAATAAGGAAAATAAAAATGACGATATTCATTTTAATTATATTTTTTACATCTGTACCAATTTTAACAGAATATACCTTATTTTCGATAAAATAAAATAACCACAATCAAATTACGTTCGGATGTATTCTAAAACGTGTTGTGACTCTAGCATGATTTTAAATGCGTAACATTTACATGTCCACGTAACGAGAAATTATTCTTCTGACTAAAAAAAAGCATAATTTTAGCATTCTTTAACAACTGAACATTTTTTTAACAAAAATTTTACCTTTAAGTAAATATCGTAAACGGTTATCAGGGTGTGTTGTGACCATAGCACGGAGCGAAGCCCCACGCTAGTTTTTTTTATAATATATAGAGGCGCACTTTTTGTTTTTGCACGACGGCGCTCGACTAAGTTGGCCCGCCACTGACGGTAACCTAGGTTATTGTTGAATTATATTAAATACTTTGCTTATTGCGCATGATCAAGTAAGGAATAATTGGCTTTATTTAGCATCGTGTAAAAATGATGAAATTAACCTCTTTTTTGAGGTAGTCCTACTTCGGCTAAATTTTAAATTTAGTGGATGAATGCTCAGTAAATCATAATTACAATTACATAATTATAATTAAGAATTAAACTATGGAAGTTATTCACAATAAACATGTACATAAAGAATTAGACATGGATCAGCTTCATAATTTAAGCAAAGAGGTTATTTAATTCTTATGAGACAGATTCCATCAAAATGAAGTTTTCACTTTTAGGAATTAATAGATAAAATTAAATCGTTACAATGTCACAATATCGAATTAAAAAATATAATTGCAAAATCTCAAAGAAAAAAAGGTGTGAAATTACATCATCAAAAACAGTTTGATTTTTCAAAGTAAATAACAAAATGAATAACTATGCATTAAAAAACCAATACATTTACAGGTGCAACTATCGCCATGTCTTGTTACAAATTTTGTACTTAGGTTGGGACCATCATGGCTATGCTTCACAAGAAAATTGTGCAAATACAATAGAACACTTTCTATTTGAAGCGTTAGTAAAAACATGTCTAATAAAAAATCGTCAGTCTTCAAATTATCATCGTTGTGGAAGAACGGATAAAGGTGTTAGCTCATTCGGTCAAGTGAGTGAGATAAAATTAAAAATAAAACAATTTTAAAATCAGTGTAGGTAATTTCGATAGATTTAAGAAGTAAATTGACTTATGACAATAGTGATCTCACAAATGAAATTAATTATTGCGCAATATTGAATAAGGTTTTACCTGCTACGATTCGTTGTATAGCATGGTGTCCAGTTAAAGATGACTTTAGTGCACGTTTTGATTGTAAATTTAGGACATACAAATACTTTTTTCCGAAAGGTCAATTAAATATTGATGTAAGTTCACCGATTCTGATTTTTTTTAATACTTCACATTTTATTCCAGAGAATGCTTGATGCAGCTAGTTTTTTGTTAGGTACACATGATTTTCGAAATTTTTGTAAATTGGATGTTGGTAATGGTGTCATAAAGTATATACGGACTATTACAAACATTGATATCACTCCTTACAGTTTACGGAATAAAAATCTTGGTAATAATTTGTGTTTAATGCATTTTATTTTAGAATTATGTTTTAGAACACAGCATATACGTGCTTACAATTCAAGGACAAGCATTTTTATGGCATCAAATTAGGTGTATAATGGGTGTATTAATTTTAATCGGGCAAGAAAAAGAAGTTCCTTCTGTTATAACTGATTTATTAGATGTTGACATGAATTCTAGAAAACCTGATTATAATATGGCAAGTGAAATTCCTCTTAATTTATATGAATGTGAATATGATTTGGGTTGCAATTGGATATATGACCAGGATAGTTTAGGGGAAGTGATCGAAAAACTTCAAGGTTTTTGGACTTTTCAGACAATAAAGTAATTTATGACTATTTATATATGCACGTTAATAATTTTTATATTTTAAGATCAAGTATGATTGAAAATATGTTGGTTGACCTTAAAAAGGAACATAATAAATTTGGTAATAGTAATTCTTTGATTTGTCAAAGTAATTATTTGTTAAATGGTGTTAAGGCTAAAAAGTATATTCCGTTATTACAGCGCCAAAAATGTGGTATTTATTTATAATGTTATGTTATTAAAACTAGTTGTTTTTTTTCAGAGAGTTTAGAAAATAGAATTCAACATTTTGTAAAACGACAAAAATTGGAAAGAATATATAAACGTCTGAACACTAGTGATCAATAATTTTATATCAATTATTTTAGAACTATTTTAATTTAAACTGATTATATTTTACACTTTCTTTTGTACATTTTAAGTTATATATTTTAAATTATAAAAAGAATCGTTAAACCTTATTAATATTATTAGTGAACTCGTTTTTTTATGCTAAAATGCATGTCGAGTCTGTCATCTGAACGACATATTTGACTTCAGTCAACACAAAACATTGGTTATAAAGAGAAACCTCATTTTTAACATGTTCAATTTTTATTGTTCATCAAGTAATTTATGCTAACACTGACTAGTAGTAGGGAATACTACATTGTAGGGGTATAACTTTGTTAGTAACTGATGTATCTGTTGTTCAGTTACTTTTCAAACTGGTATGATTGCCTTGGATCTCCTCTCTGGCTACGAGGAACGGCAAGGTTTAAAACAGATAGGCCCCATTGTTGACCACTGCATGAATATGGAATGACGAGTGAGTACATGGAATGTTAGAGGTGTATAATGAATGAAAGGCAGTTTGACATCTGTGTGTATCAGAGACAAAGCACAAAGGAAAGGATGACGTGGAGTTGGATGCTTGTAGCCTAGCACTATGGTCGGAGCTTGAAATGGAATTGCATTGGAAGTAATTGTAAGTGAAAGAATGGAAAGATATATCGAACAGTATGAATTGGTATCTCCTCGGGTAATGTGGATAGAATGTAAGTGTAATTTCTAAAAATCATTTTTATTGGATGTTACAGGTAAATGGAGACAACCAAGAATGTGAGATTTCTAGAACACTGTGGAAAATGTATTGAATGTATGTAAGTCAAGAAAGAGTAATTTTATTGACAGATATGAATGTATGGGCGGTATGCAGGGATAACATATGAAACACTTTCTAGGGAAGTTTGGAGATTCAAGAGTAAACGAGATGGGTGAATGCCCAGTGAATAGTTTTGTAGAAAGAAATCTATTTGTATCTAATACATGGTTTAAACATAAAAGTGGCAAAAAGGAGAATTTAAAATGATTGCTCGAATGTTTATGATGAAGAAAAGAAAGTTACTTTCTTAGAAATTGAAGAAGATACACATACATTTGCTACTATGGTAGTAGAATTACATAAAATCTATTAGTCGACTGTGCCTTATCTCATTGCATGCATAAAATAAATTATAGCGACATTCCTTAAGCATCATCCTGTATATAATATAATGGAGTCATTCAGATTTAGACCCATTTACGAGTGTTGGGCACAATCAAATGAAAAACACTATCAATTAAATTAGTATTTTTGAAAAAACTATCGAATAAATTCAGTATCGAATGAATTTACCATCGAATGGAAATTTAACGATTTTAGTAGTATTGGAGTACGTATACTGTATAAGTGTATAATGCTGCCTATAAGCTATCGAATAATAGTTATTAAGACAAGACAGCTAATGTTACTGGTTACCTTAATTTTGCCATGTCATAAGTAAATGTTGACGTAAAGTCAAAATGGTTTGTAGTTTTCTTAGAATACGGCCTGCTTGTTGGTGTAGATCAGCTGACCTAAACATTGTCAATGGCATAGGAATGACTCATTACATATACTGAGAAATGGACAATAAAAGCGTAAACGGTGGTAATACAATATGTACTCAAACTTGTTCAATAAATAATATATTTTAGTTTCATTTAAGGTATTATCAAAGACGTTTTACACATAGCGGTCACTACAGATATATGGGTAGTAATAGGATAGTTATGACAGGTACATGTCAATTCTTTTTTCAAAATGTGCTACACTCCAGTGTTTTATCCACTAAAGACATTTCAGAATCTCATACTGGACTAAATATAGGTGCGGCACTGGGATTAATCTTTAATCACTGGAAAATATTCGATAAAATTGTCACGCAATGGTGCCAATATAAAAAATGGCGTTATTGAGTATCTACAAAAACGCCATCACTCTTGTGTTCCCCACACCCTTAATTTATGTGTAACTGACGCAATTAAAGGGAACGATGAGCTAGGCAATTTATGAAAAAAGTGTACGTGAATTGTAGGGCATTTTAAACATAGTATAGTGGCCACTGAAAAACTAGAAAACATTTAGGTGCAAATGAAGGTACCAATTTTAAGTGAACCAGGACGTTCCAACAAGATGGAATTCATCATTAATTATGCTGGAACGATTTATCACAATAAAGAACCCTATCTCAGCAGCCATCCAATCCTTACCAACGGCCCCGGATTTTTCATTGCTACAGAATCTGGAATTATTCAAGATTCTGTATCAATTTTGAAACCCGCAGAAGCCATGACAAAGAAGTTATCTGGTGAAAAATATGTAACTATGCCTCTGGTCATTCCTTTGGTACGAGGTCTTTAAATGGTTACAAGAAATTTAACACCGATAACACCTACCGGAACAAAGCTGCTAAATTCATTACTTGAAACTATGACTAATAGATAGGCGATTTTGGAATCGAACAGATTGTGTGCTGTTGCAACAATTCTTGATCCACAGCTGGAGAAAACTGCTTTTAGACAGCCCAAGATTGCCGATGCTGCCCAGAAGTTTATAGTGGAGGAACTTCAGTCCTTGCTCAACAGATGTCAACGGGAATCCGCAATTCCTGATGGACGTCCAATGCAAGAATGAAATACCACCACAATAACTGAGATACATACTTCATCATTGTGGTCTCATTTTGATTAAAAAGATTGCCCAAGTTAGAACCAAAACGTCCGATTATACTACGGCAAATTTGTAGATCGTCAATATTTGGAAATGCTGCATGTAGAACGGAATAAAAACCCTCTAGAAGTTTGGGGGCGTCATAGAGCTTCACTACCGGAGGTTTACCAACTCCAGCGAAAATATTTGTGCATCCCGGCTACCTCTGTGCCGTCAGAGAACATTTTCGAAAACCGGACAGATAATGAATGACCGACGAAATAGATTAACGACAACAAATTTAGATTCAATTTTTTTAATGAGAATATATAGATGGGTTTTACAATTTTTTTTTGTTGTACATATAGATTTATTGATTGGTAGTAGGTAATAGTATTTGTTAGATTAGTAGGCATACCATGAAATATTTTTTTCACTGCGCAAGTAAAGTAAAAGAGAATATTATATTACATATGAACTACTGGATAATGATCATACACATTGAGGTTGGTATAAATAAATCATTTTAGAATAGCTTGTATCTATCATTCTCCAAACGGTTCACATTCATTATTTTTAAATATTCTAGAGGATATTTGTGAAAGATATATTGTAAATGGTAGATTTAAAATTATTATCCTAGGAGATTTTAATATTAATTATGAAAAAGCTGATACATACACAAACAGATTAAAAAAACTAGTGAATATAATGGGATTAGAACAGCATGTAGATAAAGCAACGCATATTTCATATAGTGGTCAGGAATCTTTAATTGATATGGTAATTAGTAATAATTGTAAATTAGACTGTAGTGTACTAGCACAACCAGTATTCAATAACCATTCTTTAATAAAAGTAAATTTAATGTCACATACAAATTGTGAAGAAAATTATATTAATATCAGGAAAAAACTTACAAATATTAATAGCTTTAAAGACAAAATGGGTTTCATAAATAAACACCAGATTTTTAACAATATAAATATAGATAAAAAAGTTAAACTGTTTTATACCGAATTCATTCAAATATTAGATCAAGAAATGCCAAAAAAGAAAGTATATGTAAATAGTAAGTATAAACCATGGTTTAATTTAAGCATATTAGATGAAATTAAGAGTAGGGATAATAAATTCAACAAATATAAATTTAGCAAGGATAATACACACTATTTAGAATATAAGAATTCTAGAAATAGGGTAGTCAGTATGTTAAGACATGAAAAAAGAAAGTATTATGAAAACGAGATAGATAAAAACAAATGTGATAGTAGACAAATGTGGAAAACTCTTAAAACAATAGTATCAGGCAAAAAATAGAACAATACAAGGGTATTGACTTTCATGGCATAGTATATAAGGATATAGACGAGGTCTGTAATAAATTCAATAAGTATTATGTAGAGAGTATCATAGAAATTGTAGATTTAATTCCACAAAACAACTTGAAAGAATGTAAAATTAAAGAAATAAATACCAAATTTGTTAATTTTCAGTTATTAAATTATAACAAATTGCAAGAAATTATTACTTCAATATCAAATAAAACTAGCCCAGATGATATCAGTATTGAATTAATTAAAATTTTTTTTAATGAAGTAAATGATATACTTTTACAATTAGTTAATTTTTCCATTGAAATTGGAAAATTACCAGATATTTATAAGATCTCAAGTGTTGTACCAATTCGTAAAGTAGCAAATTCAAGAAAGGCAGAAGATTTCCGACTTGTTAATGTGATAACTGCACAAGCGAAAGTCTCAGAGAAAGTAGTTTATGAACAGATATTAGAATATATTATGGAAAATAATATACTCAGCAATAGTCAACCAGGTTTTCGTGAACAATATAACTGTGAAACAGCATTTCAATATCTACTACACATGGAAAGCAAGTAGAGACAAAGACTTAATTACCATAGCAGTATTTGTAGGTCTAAACCGTGCTTTTGAGATAGTTGACAGAGAGAGAATGATTATAAAATTAGAAAAAAAAAAATTGGTATTACAGGAGTGGGTTTAAAAGTTATCTTACAAACAGAAGGCAAAAGGTAAAGTGCGGTGAAAAATATCAGAGAATTTAATGGTAAAACATGGTGTCCCCCAGGGTAGTGTACTGGGATCGCTACTACTTATCATTTACATTAATGATATTGTTGAGAATATAAATTATTGCATAGAAAGTTGAGGGATAATCTGGTTAATCTACAGTGTGAATGTAATTGCAATTGATTTCTTCGGAAAATTTTTAGTGAATTTACAAAGTAATTCAAGATGGCTACGTTTATTGCGCATCGTTGACCTCTTCTTCCACGTTGGAACCTTCGACGCGGCAAAGAAACGCACGAAATACACGGTTGGGACAGGTGAATTTTGATCTTATCGCGAATTTATTGTGACGTATTGGCAATATGGCGGGCAGAAGGTATATAAGCGAGTGTCAAATTTGAGGAGTTGGTTAGAGGTTTTAGATAGCTCGAGCAGAGCTTGAGTACGAGTCGCGAGCGTTGCATAACCATTAGAATGGTTAGTGTCTGAGTTTATTTGTGAAAATTATAGTTTTACTGTATTAACCCATAAGGGGATAAATCGTATAGTCATTCATAAATAATTTAATATATTGTGAGTTGAAGAAAACATTAGTGATTTTCTTTAACAATTAAAAAGTGCTTAGAAGTTAACACAGCAAATATTTTGTTATTAATGTTCAATTGTGAGTCGCGTGACTTAATATTATTATAAAGAAAACTGAAGGTAACCATTTAAGTGACTGAAAGAAAAGTTTGTAAAATTTAGTTAAGTTATTGGTGATCATCATTGACGTTGAATGTGTACAATCGTTAGCAATACCAAATTGATTGTATAAGAGCAAATAAGAACTTTAATGTGTATATGGAAGTAACCATTTTTCATTGTGGTAAACGTTTTGAAGGGCGAACATCATAGTATAAGGTGATGTGATGTTAGGCTAAAGAGCCCCTATACCAGGCATGCGAGTGAACAAACCATAGACACTGCGTTAGTGAGTAGTACAGCCGAGTGCCTAAGGTGAATACGGCTACCTCTTGTGTTTTGTGCACAGTGCATCTAAGAATTTAAAAAGGATTGCCGAAAGCAGACCATATGGACTACAACTACCGCACCGAAAAAGGATTAATTAATGTAATACATAAGAATTAGATTTTAATTTTATTGAACCAAGACAAGTACGATTATCTTTTAAGTACATTTTTTTTTGTTATTGTTGCGTTAATTACGGTTCATTGAAAGAAAAAAAAGCTAATCGAACTTTAGCTATTTTGTTGTTTTTAGTGTTAGGAATTGGGGAATTTTAGTCTTAATGTAATGATGTGTGAATTTGTCATTTATTTGTGTCAATTGTGTGCCTAACTGGTTACACCTTCTGATAAGTGAAATTAGTATTTGCATATTTTCAAATTTAAGGATCGATTGGAAATTGTGTAATGAGCCAGATCGATTACAAAATTCATTTTAGCTTTGAAATATTAATGCAGAACACTACTAACAAAGTACTTATTATTTTTCTTTATTCAGCATAAATTACACTTTTGAAGTATTAAAGTTTAAACCTATTAATGAATGTTAAAATACGATTTTAAAGATAAAGTATTTATAAAATGTAAAGATATTATTGATGATACAAGCACTAACCGCTCTATGTTTGAATTATTCAGTAATCAACGAACTTTTTGTTGAGATAACAATTTATTGTTAAACCGATTTCGTTTATTTTATTTAAAATATTTATTTAATTCAAATTTTTCTAACAGAAATACAAATTTGCTGGTATACGAGGGATACTTAAAAAGTATTCAAGTTAACGTCCTACGATTTGGAAATTTTCATTTGTACACGGTGAGTTTCGACGACTCGTGTATTTCAGAATTTTCTTAAGCTTTTGATCAATTTATTTTGAAGTGTGATTGAATTTGAATGGTTTTACTGAGCAATCCTGTCTTCCACAGTCAAGTCAGATGGGATTAATTTACCATCCCGCCTAAGACTATTTATTTCAGCAAAATTTAAGATTGTGGTGGCTAGGCGCCTAGGGACGATTTTTCCCGGAGCTTTGTGAGTTGTAAATTAATGGTAAGTATAAGGTGTTTGCACTACTTTTCAATCATTTTACTCTTTATATCGACCACGTCCATTTTCACTAGCTGGCTTGGCTGTAACGGTATAAACGGGTGGTAGAACGGGATTACAGATAAAATTGGCCTTTTGCCCCGACTAGCCAGCGTATGGGTGTAGGTCAGATGTTGAAAAATTTTGCACAAGCAGAATAGTAAATTGTACGTAAGTCAAAATAGGGAATGAAGACAAAATCAATTCGGTTAAGGGCGCCAGAATGTTTAGTAGTCAAAATAAGGGTCGTCGTGCCAAAATTATGAGTACATAGCGTGTCCAAACATACAAAAACATACGCTTACCTATCCGCAATCAATTCCAGGTGTGCTGGACAGCAACTCAGCAAACCACCTGAAATAGGGCTTCAAAAGCACTACACGCTTGTCAAATAAAAGCGTGATAAACACTCAATAAAGTTACGTTATTACACCTCAGTGTAAACAATAAGGCATTCAATAATAATCAAAACAAAACAACAAAAATAAGCTATAAAATGAACTAAATGAATTAATACTCAACTAAAAAAAATCAAATAAAACACTAAATATTAATAACGCTATTACTCAATAAAACAAAAAACTGACTTCGTTACGTTAAAAACTAAATTACCGGTAACTTGCAATTTGCAAAAAAACTTTTATGTAACACAAAAGGGTTTTCACATAATTAAAACACATTTATAAAACCTAACAAACATACGATAATGCATATCAACAAAAAAATACGAATGCTTAAAAGGCGACAGGATGTCTGATCAGAATACTGCTTTACGCCAGTCTAAATGGCATTAACTATATATATATATATATATATATATATATATATATATATATATATATATATATATATATATATATATATATATATATATATATTTCGTGGATTATATAGCCACACTACAATAGGGTCAATTGCCCTTTAATACTAAAATAAATAACAAAGTGTGAAGGCGGAGCGTCAAAACTATAATTCGTTACGCTAAATAAATTTAAAACAACTTAATTTACAAAAAAAATACGACACCGCTTCCAAACCTTCGTCAACACAATAAAAAATAGTTCGAAACACAAAAAAAATCTTAAAAATCTTCAATAAAAAAAAACAATATTATGTTACCTTACAGTCTAGAATTACACCTCTCCTGTGTTACAACAATGAAAGCGACCCAGGTGATCAGTTACTGCTATAACGGAAATGAAATCTTCCTGGTCTGGCAAAATGATGAATAAAATTGTTGACTATTGTTATTTTATACACAAACGATTTCTTGATTTAAACTCGTTAAAATGTTACTGCATAAATTAAAAACTTCTTTTAAAATAATAATAATTTGAGCGTTCAACTTTCTTGTTAACTTAAATCTTTTAATTGGTTTTATTTCCACTAATAATCCAAAATGTTAATAATTTGTTTTAAATAACGATAAATTTTAATATATTGCGAAAGTTTCTTTATCTTTAAACACGCTTTGTGCGGTAAATAAGAGGCACTGCAAGAACGTTGACTTTAAATAAATCCGCAAAAGCGAGAAAAACCAAAGAGGTCACTGAAGTACTAATAAAACACGACGATGTCCTCTAGGTAACTTTACGTAAAATCGAAATCGGCACAAGGTATAATCCTCTGGTGAATGAACAATTTTAATAAAATCCCTTTACAGGTCTTCTTCAGAAGTAGCTTAACTACCCTTACTACACAAAAAAGTACGTTCGTTAAACACCACAAGGTCCAAAATATCAACGTTCTAAACGACCCCTTAAAGCGTAACAATAAACGTCACCGTAATACTACTCGGTACCGCAGTCAATTTCAGAATCATCCAAATTACAACCAAAAATCCATCTTGAATTTTGAATCCCACTACTCACAAAAAATCTTATCTAATTTAATTCGACCAATTAAAAAAACGGAAGGGGAAGATTCAATACCCCCAAATAAAAACTTCGTTTTCGTCCGTAAGGACTCGGTAATTTCCAAAATCTCAAACGTCAGCAAAAGTAACGTGTACAGTATCTCTATGTTTTCCTTAAAGTACGAACAATAAGGCCCACATGCAATCTCTCTATGATTCAAAACCAACATATTCACTATTACACTGAACAACTATACTTAAGCGTCTTTATCTCGCCAACATGACATCATACACATATAAACCTACACTATTTATTTAAATTACTTAATTTTTTAAGGAAATCAAACGAAATAAACGTTATTAAACTTATATACAAATAAACGTTACTCAAACTTCTATAAACGAGGAATAATAAGGAAAAACAACCTAAATTACGGAATAATAATTTTACAAACAAAAAAAACTAAAGCTCGCCATACACCTACCATCCCTAAAGGTCGCTACACACGTTAAACAAATTTACCTATAAAACTAAACTTGACAACAAAAAAAAATGTATATACGGAATCTAACTAAGTGCATAAAACTACAAACAAAATTACGCAATACGTATACAGGGTGTTCAAAATACCCTGACATGGCAACCCGCTTATTTCGGTAAGCATACACAACGCCTAGTGCGGTTTGGACGTGTAACAATATTGACCAAAAAATTAACAGCGATATGAAACAAGTGGTAAACTGTTTAAAAATTAATAGACTTAAACTTAATGTCAAGAAAACAAAAGCATTAATAATAGGAAAGCAGTCTCAAATAATGAGTGTACTTGGAAACGATTTTAAAATAGTGATAGACAATGCAGTAGTCGAAGAGGCAGATGTGTGAAATATTTAGGAATTATAGTAGACCAAAAGTTGAGTTTTAACGACTATTTGGAATTTACATGCAACAAGATTTCAAAAAAAGTTGGGAGTACTAGGTAGATGTGGAGTCAACCTTACGTCATGGTCTAAGAAAACGCTTTATAATTCTATTATTTTGCCACATTATTACTTTGCTAGTACAGTTCGGTTCTTAGCAAATAAGCAAGAAATCAAGAGGTTGCAAGTTACAAAACAGAGGAATAAGATTAATCCTGAGATGTGATCGATATGCAAGTATTGAAACAATCTTAACTTCACTAGGCTGGTGGAATGTATCTGATTTCTAAGAGATGTGCACTTTATTATTTTTGCATAAAATTAAACTAGGGATTATGCCACAATACTTGAATGAGATATTGGTAAAATTTGATGAAACCCATAATTATGACACAAGAAATAAGAATAATTACAGGATTCAACAGTCACAAAGTGTAACTGCACATAATTCTATTTTCATTAGAGGTACCGTGTTATATAATGAATTACCAAATAATATAAAAAACATAACAAGTAGAAGTATTGCAGTATTTAAAAATAATGTAATTAGCTATCTAAAAAATAGAGACTTGAGTGCTAGTAAACTACTGTATATAATATGCAAGTAAAAATATGTACATACAGGGTGCGGCATTAGTGCGTCGGAGTACGATATATCCGTTATTAAAGGAGATATAAAAGTTATTTATAAAAATTATAGGCAACTTCAAACTTCACATTATAAAATTATTTTCGTATTTACAGGGTGTTACATATTACCAGGGTGAACCAAACATACTTTTTTTAAATGGGATACCCTATATATTATTTCAAATTTAGACTAAGATCATCTCCCCATATTTTCAATATAGGGTTTCATTACGCCATACATGGTATTTCAAAAGTTATGGTCAATTGTACACGAAAATCATTCTCATTTCAAGGTACTGTATACCCTAGACAGAACAACCTAACAATAATTTTTTCCATGCATAACTTTTTGACATTGGTACAGTGTTACGAGAAAGTGCTATTTCTTTATTATTGCACCAATTGAATATAGAGCGAGCCAAAACTCGAAAACATGATTTTTCAAATGAACCACCCTTTATTTTATTTTAAAAAGTGAAAATTCACTTTATGTTTTTTTCATTTTTATTAAGCACTCCTACAGTTAAAATCGTTAATTTCTGAGATATTTTCAATTTAATGACCGAAAGAGATTTTTTTTTAATTTCTATTATAACAAGTTAGCCGTGATTAATTTTATAAGAATTTTGTCTTAATAACCGATGTTTTTTTAAATTTTTTATAATAATTTGTCACACTTTTATTTGTTCACGGCTAACTCGTTATAACAGAACTTTTTAAAAAAATTTCTTTCTGTTATTAAATTGAAAATCTCAGAAATTAACAATTTTAGCTATAGGGAGTGCTTAATACAAATGAAAGAACATAAAGTGTATTTTCACTTTTAAAATAAAATACAGGGTGATTCATTTGAAAAAATTGACAAAATCATAGGTTCGAGTTTTGGCTCGCATATTCAGTTGGTGCAATAATAAAAATAGCACTTTCGTAACACTGTACCAATATCAAAAATGTATGCCTGGAAAAAGAATTATTGTTAGGTTGCTCTGTTTAGGGTATAGAGAACGTTGAATGAGAATGATTTTCGTGTACAATTGACCATAACTGTTGAAATACCCCGTATAACGTAATGAAACCCTATATTGGAAGTATGGGAGACGAGCTTAATCTAAATTTGAAATAATATCTAGCGTGTCCCATTTAAAAAAAGGTATGTTTGGTTCACTCTGGTAATATGTAACACCCTGTACATAGAAAATAATTTTATAATGTAAATTTTAAAGTTTCCTATAATGTTTGTAAATAACTTTTTGATATCTCCTTTAATAACGGATATATTGTACTTCAACGCACTAATGCCGCACCCTGTATATAATTTGTAAGGTAATGTGAGGTAATACGACTATATAATGAACTATCTTTATTATCTTTGTCATATATATATATATATATATATATATATATATATATATATATATATATATATATATATATATATTATATATTATATTAAAAGTAAGTGTTATAGATTGTTAAAGTTTTTATTTTGTGATTTATTTTATTGTATATTCTCTTATGCGTGTTAAAGTAAAGAGAAATATAAAATTCATGTATATTAAATGTAGCTAAACATGTACGCTACATAAATATCTATCTATATAAGTATTAATTACTTAATTAGGAAATTTAAAACTTGCTTTTAAAATATATTCATTCGGTCCAAGCGTTTATTTCTTTCAAATCTATGTAAATCTGAAATAAAATGGCGATGAAAAGCCAAACCCCCCTTGTCACGGACGTACACTGGATAACCGAACGGAAAAGTTAGGAGCATAGAACGTCTCACTCTATACACGGATTTAATAGAATACACAAAAGATGCAAATAGGGTGAGAGAACACAAATTCAACGAATGACGATTCTGCTTTTCACACGAATTCAGTAAGAAGTACAGTTACAATGGTGCCACCAAATCCAAACATACTATTCGAATGAATATGTTGAGTGTACGGTAGGCGAAAAAATTCATAGGAATTTTAATATCAAATAATTCGAATGTTTAAAAACTATCGAATAGTTCGATAGTTTTCATTCGATTGTGAGCATAACTACCACTTACCCCTTTATCAAGCTTACATGCAACTTACGCATCCACGCACTAATCATGGAAATAGTTCTAGTAGCCTAATCGTAAGAATGAACAATTAAGCATTGGTTACAACACGAGTCAAGTTCGAATCGCAACGATATCGTTTGTGTTTGGAAGTGGAAAATGTTCATATACACAATTTATAAAGAGGAAGAAATCCGGTCAAAATAAAACAAACACTCATCGCTGGTCTCATGAAATGGCATACATTTTTTCGTATTGTTATTACAATATTCACTTATTTTGTACATATTATATAAATAGATTTATGTAAAAGATTGAATTTACTTTTATTTCGAGTGGTTGTAGTTCACAAATAGTATTTATTGCCCAACAGGTTATTCCAATTACAGGACAGTATGTGAAATATAAGCATAAAAAAAAGATTTATCTACTATCTACAATAACATTTAACAATAAGTATACCACAAAAAGTGAAGAAAGAATATTTATTTGTGTTGGTGAGCAATAAACCAGATAAGGAGGGGGCCGGTAGCTCAGTGGAAAAGGGGGTGGGCGTGTTACTAATTTATTCGTTTAGGATAGCTCATAATACGTAAAAAAATATAATAAGAGTAAGTCATAAATCATATGGGTGCTAGAATGTTTATAAATGTCAATATAGGGGTCGAATATCTAAATGAGAAAAGTTCACAGCTAAATTCCAAACAAACAAAAAAACTTGCTTACCTTTTGTCGTGAACCAGGTAAATCAGTGAGTTAACAGCCGGCACGATGTTTCCTACAAAGCTCCAAAATATTTGCACGTATTCGCCATAAAATGACGTGCTAAAAGAACAGCTGATCGGTAAATGACCTTGTTTATTCTATATTTTCGTTACGTTAATATAGAATATACTTAATACAAAATTATATCAAGAAACTCAAAATAGAAATATTCTAATAGAGAATTCTCACCAATTGTTACATTAAAAGTTGCATAAATAAAAATTCCCATAAAATATATAAACTACTCGGTAACTTGAATGTAATCAAAATATCTTATCCTTTTAAATTGCGTAATACGTAAATAATAATACGCGATAAAAACGCATATACTTCTATACACAGTAATGAAGTAATTCCCAGTTCACTAATACTATTCATATATTATGATAATGATATTAAATAAAGTAAGCAATCCGAGTACTGATAGAGATGTTAAAAACACATTCAATTTTGTTAAACCTATTAGTTAATTCGGGTTGACGCTTGCAAGGTTCAAATTCCCAGAATCATATGCTTTAGTATCTAAATTTTAAATAACACCAAAGGTAATATTAATAACGTCGAATAATCAATTCGACAAATTTTTAATACGTACATTTGTATGCAATAATCAGAATAAGCTAAAATCACGCACAATATGAAATGGTTCATACACAGGTGAATGTACTATTATAAAATTAAAATTTAATCGCCTGAAGGGCTCCTAAGCAAAATTGTAAACTAAAGAAGGCGTATTCATCTGCCTGACAAATTCTAAATAAAAAACTATTAAAACGATACGCTTGGATCTCCCCTAATGCAGCTCTCAACGCAGCAGCTTCACCAGTGGACAACTTATCAACGAGCTGTTTATTTTTTAATAATATTAGCGCTAATTTAGTGGCGAAAATATTTAAGCCAAAACCAGATAATTAAATAACTGTGTTAACTGGTTTAAAATAATAATTCCGCACATTAATTTATTTACAGAACGTTCTTTGCCTTTATATACACAAATTTTATTACAGCAATTTCTTTCATTTGTCGGAACAGCTGTGAACGCGTATGAATTTCGTGATATACAACTGATTATACTGAACTTGCGGGGTAAGAATCCGCAAAAACGCGATTATGTTCCAGAAATGAGGAATAGCATAATTCTAACACTAAATCCTCTTCCATTGACCCGTATAAATGTCACTATTAACTATCAATACACAACACTATAATGTCACCGGGATGACTGAATACTCTTCAAAATCCCCAAAGGGTGAACGGGAAAACTCTACGATAGCTTCTAAAATACCCGGTAGAAGATAAGCAAAATCAGTACGTCCAAGATCACATCCCGCGCTCAACCTCTCTCTTCAACAGCTTGATTACGACTCACGAATATAACAGAACTCGCCATCATAAAAACCATTCTTGCAAATCGTAAGTGCGGTAAAAACGGGATGAGTTTCAGAAAGCCAGTTGAAAAAATTACGTCAGCAGCATTAACTGCATCGTCAAGGTACTTCGAGAAAGTAATGTAATATGGTCTGTTTTCGTCGCTTCTAACTTTGGAAAATCGACTCTAAACCAACGTATTACATAAACCACAATCTTTGTCTTCTTAAAATTAATTTATCAAAATGACATCCTCAAGTAATTTTAATTACAAAGTAACAATTTTCAATGACGTAATTTCAAATCAAACTAAACTAAAATTAACGATTACTAAAAAATACATTAATTCACAAACAAACAAACCGAAAAATCTATACCCCATTCAGAAAACTGGATGCTAAATCCTACTCCTATTTGTAATAAATCTAAATTTTCAATCTGAAACGACAACGCACAAAACTTCCTGCTGCAATTCCTAAATGTAACATCTTATATATTCTAAAGTTCGAGAAAAAAAAGAAAAAGTTTTATTTTTTGACATTAAATTTCATCATTTTTATTAAATTACATTAATTTAGTGTGTAGTGGTGTAGGTTATGTGGTCTTTTGGTTCCTTTGATGTTGCTGGGGTGTTGTCAAGGGGCTCCTCGAAATCTGCGGGAACGTTTTCGATGAGGAAGAACTGGGGGATGCATACATTTCCATTTAGGTTTTTAAAAAAACCTGTTCCTTCGTGGATTAGTTGTGTAAGGAATGGAATGTGACGGAAAACCCTGAGGTTGGTTTGGAGAGATTTGAGATGATGGCCTGTGATCTTGGATGGTTTGTATGTTTGAGAATCTGGAAGGTAGTTTGTAGTATTCGCCGTTCACATGAGGGATCATCATTAAGAGTGACATACAATGGAGCTTGATAGTCTACTATGGACCTAGTGAATGTTTTGTAAGTGTGCTGTAGGGTTTTAGGATAGCATTTCCATTTAGGTTTTTAAAAAAACCTGTTCCTTCGTGGATTAGTTGTGTAAGGAATGGAATGTGACAGAAAACCCTGAGGTTGGTTTGGAGAGATTTGAGATGATGGCCTGTGATCTTGGATGGTTTGTATGTTTGAGAATCTGGAAGGTAGTTTGTAGTATTCACCGTTCACATGAGGAATCATCATTAAGAGTGACATACAATGGAGCTCGATAGTCTACTATGGACCTAGTGAATGTTTTGTAAGTGTGCTGTAGGGTTTTAGGATGGCAGCCTATGAAAGCACCGTTTAAGGCGCAGAGGAGGTTGGCTCGGTTATGGTCATCCGAGATGTATACTATCACCTAATACTTAAATAGTTACATAATTCTTTAAATACGTACAATTACTAGTTTCGAAGTAGGCACAAACTTCCACCCTTGGTACAATGTGATATCTAATCATTTCTATTCTTGATCTCGCTTTCAGTTATTTATGTTTGTTTATTTTGACTAAAATTATACTTAAGCGATGTGCGAAGTAAGAGAAATTTGTTTCATTTTCTATTCCTTATAAGGTGTTCTACACTTAGATTACTATTATTTTCTTATCTAAACCATTACTCATTTTTGCATGTAGAGATATTTTATTAAAAGCCAAATTTCATTCTCTTTCACATTAATAATGCCCATTGAATAGGTAGGTACATATTAAGTATTAATTAAGTTAATCCAGTTAAAATAATTCCGTAATTACTTTAATACAGATTAGACTGTAGTGTACGTAATAGTAATTAGTTTTAGTCCTGTACAGAAGAATGTTAAGTGTAACCTTGCAAAAAAAATCCACTATCTGCATTGTGTCTAAACAAACTAACGTTCAGCCGGACAAATACTAATAGTGCCATACTATCAAATTTTAAATGTTACTAAAAGAACGTTCTAAGGTCAAAACTGGAAAATTTGTATTTGTTTGATTGTGTTGGTGACTTTGATATTATCTCCATCGTTGAATCTGCACTCACACCTGAGGTATCAAACAACGAATTTCTACCAATAAACTTTCATATTTTTCAATGTGACCCTCAATTGGATGTCGCTAAGCAGAAGTAGAGCGGACGTGCTATAAAAGCGGTTAAAAATACTATTACTTGTGAACAGCTTGATTTATTTCAGTTAACTACTTCTTTTTCATCAATTGATATTCTTGGATGTAGATGTACTTTTGATTATTGCACATTACATGTATTTACTATACATTTACTTATGTTCCACTAAAATAGACGATTTTGAGCTCTTTTTTTATTTTTAAGTCAATATGTTGCACGTCTTAAATTAGTGTTAATAGTTGGTGACTTTAATATACCCAATTATAACAATAATAATGTAACGGACATTATTATTCACTACTTTGATATGATTGATGTAATGTAAATTCTAGAGGTGTACTGTTTGATTTAGTCTTCACTTACATAAATTGCACTGCTTATCATGACGATGAACCTCTTGTTTCTGAAGACTTTTATCATCCCGCTTTAAGCATTGCTTTAAATTATAAAATTTCTAAATGCGATAAATTCCTAATCAATCAGGTTAAGAACCAGTACTTACAACTTTAAGAAAGCCGATTATGTTAATCTTTACAAAACAATTTTAAATACGAATTGGTCATTTCTTTACAATATCACTAATAGGCTAGTCAATTTAGGAATAAAAAGGGCAGTTAGCGGAAATTTTAGGTACAGTCCTAATCACATTTATTCTTTACGATTTTGGGGTCGGTAAACAATAATATGAGGTTCTCTGACAGATATTATACCCGGAACATTGTTTTTTTTTGCGAAAGACGTCCAAATTTGGTCAATTTCTTAGGTAATTATGCGTTTCTTCGAAAAGACCATACTTTGCAAAACTAAAGCAGACAAATATGAAAATGTAAACTTTCTCACCATTATCACACATCATAAAATATTTATCTTTTTTGGGTTTTTTAATGGTGTATTTAAACTGTACAATCTAAACGTTTCGATAACACTTACAGTTATCTTCGTCAGTAGTAATATCTATTAAAGTTGTTATAGATATTGAAAATAACTTTGTCAATGTTGAAAAATTGTATAATTTAAAATACACCATTAAAAACCCAAAAATGATAAGTATTTTATAAAGTACACAAAATTTACTACAAGTTCCATATATAATAATTCTTTCTACGACCAACCGTTGCGCCACTAGAGCGCACTAAAGAATGGCCAGAATTCCCAAAATTAAAAAAAAAAACGCTAAATACTATCGTGTTGCATCAGGTTTCTGTGAAAACGACACACGTTACGATAATTTTGACTATTTATGATACTAAAATTAATGAAACACATAAAAATAAACAAACTAGTGTGTCCGCTGACCACAAGCCTCACCTGAAAGACATCTGTCTAAAATCAAATCGGTAAAAAATTGAAGACAAAAAGAGTCAAAAAACGTAGAATTATTTATAGTTATATTTAAATTAAAATTACTTGATACACGCAGAAACAGTATAATGAAATATACAAGAAATTGTCTTGATAAAGGTAATAATCTCATGAATAGGTATAGGTTGGTTGTTAGGATCGTGTAATTCAATCTCTTCAGGTTGAAGGTTGGCATTCCATTAACCCCGTTTTTGTAGGTAGACCCGAAAGGAGCTACGCAGCTGCTTATGCCTCTTCCTGTGCTGTTAAGGCTTCCTTAAGAGTAGGAAACTGAAGACCAAGTTCCTTTTGGAGATGTCCAAATCTTCAGCCTCGTCCACTTGTTGGTCAAGGACCACCGATGCGTTGCTGCATGATCTGTGAACGCAGTTTATGCATAGATCAGTGCAACTTAGCCCCCTTTATGCAGCTGCAGTTTTGTGCACAGGTTTTGGTGCACTTGCAAGTTTACCAACATAAGCAGTAAAACCGCAGTATTTAGCGTTTTTTTTTATTTTGGGAATTCTGGCAATTTTTAGTGCGCTCTAGCGTACTAACGTTTGGTCGTAAAAGAATTATTATATATGAAACTTGTAGTAAATTTTATCTACTTTAAATTTGCAAAGTATGGTATTTTCGAAAAACGCATAATTACCGAGATTTAGCCCAAAACCTAAAAAACAATGTTCCGGGCATAATATCTGTCAGCAAACCTCTGATTCGTGTTCAGTGACCCAAAAAACATGAAGAATAAATGCGATTAGGACTATACCTAAACTTTCCTAATATGCCTAGCCTATAATGCTAATACTGCAGGTAAACAATTTTAATCCTTATTGTACAGATGCTTTTGTGCCTCTACTTATAAACACAAATTATATAAATATCCTTCATGGTGCACACACGATATTAAAAATTTAATTTGTAGCAAATCAACGGCAATTAAAAATTACCGAAAATATGGAGATTGTTGGCATTTAAATGAATTTAAACGCCTACGTAAGTGAGTTACAACACAACTGATAATTTTATATAGAAATCATATATTTAATTTGCAAAGGCCCCCCAAATAGTTTTGGAGGTTTATTAACTCAAAAAAAGGTTCTTCTAGAATTCCTAGTACAGTCAAATTTAATGATAATATTTATTCAAGTCCTGAGTCTATCGTTCAAGCTTTTAAGAGTTATTTAGGCAGTGTTTATCGACTGGAGGTACCCATATAACTAATCAGTAAAGCATTTCGAAGGTAGCAAACTTATGTCCAATATTAAAAAGTGGGGAGTCTGCGGAAGTTATAAACTTCCCATCATCATTCTCAACAATCTTGCAAAGGTTTTTGAAATCATTCTATACACTCGCATATATCCTCATGGCAAGAGACTAATATCTAATTATCAACACGGGTTTATGGCGCAGCGTTCTACCACAAACCTTGCTTGCTTTACTGATTTTGTTGGTAATTAATTAGGTTATAGAAACCAAGTCGATGTTATATACACCGACTTGAGAGAAGCATTTGACGTAATTTCCCACATTATCATAATTGCAAAACCCTATAATTTTGGGTTTCACCACTCTCTGCTCAATTTTTTCAATATATAGCTTAAGAATTGAGTTCAGCGTGTAGTTTATAACGATCTTTCGGATGAGATTATTGTTGCTTGGGGGGTTCCACCTTGGGGCCGCTTTTCTTTCTCTTTCTTATTCATAAATGATCTACCAGCTAGGATATTAGTTGCGGAAAACTGCTCTTTGCAGATGATTTAAAAAAATTTTCAACAGTATATTCCATTAATGACATCAACATCAACTTAATTTAGTTCTCTGGTGGTGCAGTGTTTATCATTTACCAATGAATGTGTCAAAATGTAAAGTTGTACAAAAAAGTTCGACCTATGGAGTTTATTTATCCCAGTGAAGCTGCTCGACTACAAAGATTGAATCTTGTTAAAGACTTAGGTGTTTATCTTGATGACAAATTAACATTATCGCATCATATTAACACTTTGTTACGATCTGCAATACGAACTCTCGAGTTTATTATCCGCAATACAAAAATGCTTTACGATATAGATACTCGTAAAATGCTGTACTTCTCCCTTGTTCGCAGTAAGCTTGAGTATTGCAGCGTGTTTTGGCTTCCTGACTATAAACTATAATAATAAAGTATGCTCGAATCTATACAATGACGCTTTCTAAAATTATTGTACTTTAAACAAGAAGGGTGCTATCCACCTACTATCGGTTTCAAAAAGCAAGATAGGTCAGTTTGAAAGCTTATAAATTTTTTATTGTAAGTCCAATTGATGTGAAACTTCGTAGAGACCTTCCCAGTAGACATATAATAACACTCAGAAATGCACGTTCTGTTATATTTTTAAATGGTTGAAAATGCAAACTATACTATTTATAATAAAATACTTATCTTTTTTGGGATTTTTAATGGTGTATTTAAATTATACAATCTAAACATTTCGATAACACTTACAGTTATCTTCGTCAGTAGTAATATTTGTAAGAATTGTTAAAGATGTTGTAAACAATTTTGTCAAAGTTGAAAAATTAAAACATGAACATCAGCCTGCTATTAATACAACAGTTTGAGTAACGTAAAAAGCCAACTCTAAAAATTAAATTTCAAATTTTACTAAAGAATAACTAGAGGTCATTAAAAATTAAATATTGTTAAACTGCCTTAAAGATGACAAACGAGAACACTCTCTACGACGAAAGCTAACAATGGAATTTGTCAGCCAAAAACACATTTAACAAAATTTAATCGAGTTATGATGTAAGTGTAAAGTTGTGAAAAACTTCAATTTGAAATGATAAAAGCATTCACAAATCCAAACATCACATCAAATAAAATAACCTAGTTAAATCTAACAAAGAGGTATCTTTATCAATAATTGGAAGTGTTATTAACAATGAAAAGCACAATGTAAAACCTTTTGTGTAATTTTTAATCTTAATTTAATTTCAACTACTTATGTTAAATTATAGTGCTGTGGTAATTTAACATATAATTGGTAAAGCATTTACTTCAAGGTCTAGGAAAAACACAGCAAAAAACCTAGACATACCAAAATCCAAAATTAAAATCAAAATTAAGACGTATCATTCTGCTTTTTTTTTTAATTATAAGATGGCAAAACCTATTTAAACGGAGGTATTCTTCTTGTCTATTAAAATTATTAGGGTGTTTATATATTTCAATAGCTTCACGTTGCAAACGAACATAATAATGAGTTTGTCTTGACAATATTTCCATATTGTCAAATTGAATCTCGTGATTTACGTTATTCAGGGCATGGTCAGCCACAGCAGACCTCTCTGGTTGACCTAATCTACAAAATCTCATATGTTCTTTGCGTCTTGTATCAAAGCTAGGTTTTGTGGTTCCGATGTAGACTTTTCCACATGAACAAGATAACTTATACACTCCAGAAGATGATGAAGGGTTTGACGCATCTTTAGGTGATCTTAAATACTCTTTAATTTTTCTTGTAGGTTTAAAAATAGTCCTAATGTCATATTTAATTAGGATTTTTTTAATTCTATTTGTAACTTTAGCTATAAAAGGAAGAAAAGCAGTACCAACGTTAAGAACTGGTTTTTCTTTAAGGTTACGCCTAGAAGGTGTAATAACATTATTAATATCTGTAAGTGAATATCCATTATCTTGTAAGGATTTTCTTAAATATTTATATTCATCCTTCAAAAATTCAGGGTCACAAATTCGTTTTGCTCGATCTACTAAAGATTTAATTACACAATTTTTTTGACGTGGATGGTGGTTGGATAATTTATGAAGGTATCTATCAGTGTGTGTCGGCTTTCTGTAAACCTTAAAAGATAGTGAATTATTATTTTTAGATATTAATATGTCAAGAAACGGTAAACTTCCATTAGTTTCTTTTTCCATGGTAAATTGAATACTAGGATGTATACCATTTATAAAATCCAAAAACTCATGCAGTGTTTCTTCTCCATGTTTCCAAATAACAAATGTGTCATCTACATATCTATACCAACCTGAAGGTTTTTTAGGTGTATTTTGTAACGCTAATGTTTCAAATTTTTCCATATAAAAATTAGCAATAACAGGACTAAGGGGACTACCCATTGCTACACCTTCAATCTGTTCATAAAATTTACTATTCCACTGAAAATAAGTTGTAGTAAGACAGTGCTGAAAAAGAATGGTTATGTCCTTTGGAAAAAGATGATCAATGTATTCAATAGTTTCTTTTAGAGGCACTTTTGTAAAAAGTGAAACAACATCGAAACTAACCATTATATCACCCTCTTCAATTTTGAAACTATGCATTTTTTCAACAAAGTTGGCAGAATTTGTAATGCAATGGGGTGTTTTTCCTATATGAGGTTGTAATAAAAATGTAAGATTTTTTGCAAGGCTATATGTAGGAGAACCAATTGCACTAACAATAGGTCTTAAAGGAATATTAGGTTTAATTATGAATTTTTGGTAAACCATATAGTTTTGGTGAAATAGCTTCAGAGTTAGTTAGTTTCTTTTTTATTTCTTCAGGAATAAATGATAATTTAATAAGCTCTTTAGTTTAAAAAAAAAATCTTTTTGTTGAATCCTTTGGTATTTCACGATAAGTTTCTGGTCCCAGCAATTGTTCTATCTTAATATTATAATCGTTCATATTTAATATAACAGTTGCATTACCTTTATCTGATTTTATTATTATACTTTCATTGCGATTAAGATCTAGTAAAGCACGTCGTTGACGAAATGATAAGTTGCTCTTTGGAGGTTTTGTTTTACGTAATACGTTAACGGTGTTATATCTAACTTCATTAGCAGCATCAAAAGGTAATAATTTAATGGAGTTTTCGATGTTGGAAATTATATCTTGGTGTTATCGCAAATTTCCCTCCTTTCAGATTATGCTATTGAAGCGCTTTCTAAGGTTAGTTTTGGTGAAATAGCTTCAGAGTTAGTTTCTTTTTTATTTTTTCGGGAATAGATGATAATTTAATAAGCTCTTTAGTTTTTAAAAATAGCTATCAAAAGTCTCTCTTATAAAGTTATAACTTTTCGTATTTTGAATATTACAAAGATATAGTCGATTGAAAATTTGGACGATTTTTAGTTATTTTCAGATATCTTAGAAAGTTTGCGATAGTGTTGAATTTTCTTATCGGTATTTGAATTATCATGTAATTCTGCCCAACTTTGCTAATTTAACCGACTCTGTATCTCTTATAATAACAAAGATAGCCATAGAACGTGGGTAGATTCTAGACACGGTATACATAATATATATATATATATATATATATATATATATATATATATATATATATATATATATATATATATATATATATGTCACAGCCAAAGTAAATAATCTAGCTATTGTGTATAATATTCAAACATTATTATAACTAGCGAATTTGGTCAAAGTTCTTAATTATGGTTCATTTATCATTTTATCCAGCTATTAGACATATTATCTATATGAGATATTCAGTTTGCCTTCTTGGTTATGTATAAAAACTATTAGGTTTGGGAGAACTAATAAAATGATGGTCACCTAGATTAGATTCTTTTCTTGCACATTCCCGTATTGATACATGTACGTCTGGAACTTTGGTCACTGAAATGAATTTCTCCTTGGAATGAGTAAATTGATTTCTTGCGTAGAGTTGATTTAATATTCCATGCTTTGTACCAAACCGATACATCCTTTCTTTCTCAATTGCCATTATGACAGCAATAATGTTTCTATCGTCGGCTTTATCCCGGTCTACATCTGGTATTTTTACCACGATGTTATCACCTACATTAGCAACAGGATATTTCACTGATGACAGATCCGACATCTTATTTGTCTGTTTTTGCAGAGCTTCTTTGGATAACATCCTTATATCTTGGATGGCCTGTACTTTTTTGATACCAAAATAGCTTCTTCTGACATGGTATCCAAATCCACATTCATTTGAGTCTCGTTTTTAAAAATACTGTTTGATGCGACTTCCTTTTCTGATTGGGTTACATTTTCAGTTTGGTTATCAACTTGAGCGTCTTATTCAGTGTGAGCAGCTTGGCTCTCGTCTTCAACTTGCTTACCATCAACATCAACTTCGTCATTTTTGTCGCTTTGATTCAATACCATCTTTAGATCTTCTGTATTAACATTATCCAGTGAATCTAGAGGAAAGTTTATTCCTATTTTAGCTTTGCAGCCAAACATTACTTCGTAAGGGCTGCAATTTATTCCCGAGTGATACTGATAAGCTCTGTTTTCATAAACTGAACGAAGCGTAGCCCTTCAGACCATTTTGTGGTATTGTTGGGTTCTAACCAAGTACAAAGCATTTTTTCAACATCTTGGTTGGTCCTTTCAACTGACCCCTGTGATTGAGAGTGTCTGGGTTTGCCATGTAAATTTTTAGTTCAGGCCACATTGCACACACTTCTTTGACTACTCTATTTGAAAACTCTCTCCCATTGTCACTTTGCAACATACAAGGAGCTCCAAAAATGGTAAATATACCAATCAAGTGGAAAGCAACTTTTTCCGCTCTTTTGGATTTCAATGGTCTCAGCTGTACAAACTTTGTAAGGTGGTCTTGATATACCATAATGAATGTGCAATCTCATTCAGCCTGTGATTGCATGTCAATCAAATTTGTTTGACATCTTGAATTAAATTCTTTGCATGGAATTGGCTTGACAACCAGTCCTTTTCTCGGTAAACTCTTTTTTTTCTGACAAGATTCACATAGGTTCAAGCAAAGTGTAACGAGTGCAGCAAGTCACATTTTTATATTTTGTTTTCATCTTTTTTATCATTCTGACCCAACCACCATGACCAATATTAAGATGACAGTCATCGATTATTTGAAAAGTTTTTTCCAAGTAAGCATAATAAACTATTGACTCACATTCGTTTTTCACAGGAACAATGAGTTTTTCAGAATTTCCAATTTTAACAGCAATCAACAATTTGCGTGCTTAACACTAACTATAACGACCCAATCATGATTGCAAACGCACTACTTAGCACACATTACATGTACTCCAACTATTGCATCATTCACCACGACCGTTATTTATAATGTCTTGTAAAAGTGATTAATTAATATTTGAAAATATTTATTACTTTAGTCAAACTGTACTAGCTATTATGAATAATGAATAATTAATTCATCACTTTAGCTAGCAATTTAGTTATTATACATAATGTCTGGATATTATTACGTTTATTTATATATATATATATATATATATATATATATATATATATATATATATATATATATATATATATATATATATATATCACCTTATTCAAGTCACCAGCCGTTGCACATCATTAATCGTATACCAATACTATAATAATAATTTACTATAAAACTTTAATAAAATTCCCATTAAAGCCAAAATGCCATCGTAAGTAAAGTTGGTATTAAAAGTCGTTGATTGTGTAGAGTTAGCAACCATATTTTATCCTTGTCGCACACTTTGCAGTACCTATTTACAACTTAAAATGTAGTGCAAATATAAACTCATAAAATATCTTGATGTTGTCACGTCGACTTTTGTTTACTTTGATAAATTCACCGGTACGCACTTAACCTATTTGTTTTAAATTGCCTTACAAAAAACAATACTTTTTTATTTTACATGTTCATGTTTTTTCTGTATTCTGATCAAAAGCTTATGAGTAAATCATGCCTTGCACTTTACACATACAGCATATTTAAGCAATCTTATATTAACCCGAGAAAGATTGGTCTGGTTCTAGCAATGCGCAACAAAATGCATCACAGTTATTGATATTCTTGAAGTGATTTTTTACATTAGTAGGTAGGTAGTGTGAAAGCAGGTCAAACCAAAACAATTTAGAAAAGTACAAGAACATTGTTTCTCTAAACCAAATTGTTGTATTTTATTATTACATATAATAAGCTTTTTCTGTTCTTTACAATTTACTCTGCATTATTCTTGATTTTATTTGTCCTGTAATTGGACAATGAATGTTCTGTTGGACAATATATATTATTATTCAGATAGTGAACTTGAAAACACTCAAACTGTTCTCGAGTAAACTTGGTTATGCACAGTAATTGCATATCTTTGTCCAAACATAAATGGTTTCGATGAGATTGATATAGTTATGTGGGTCATAGTTATCTCAGGACAAAACAAATTGGATTACATAGAAAAAATTAACTCTGGTTGTGTTTTTGAGCAGCTAATCTAATAAACTACATTAGTATTATTAAATTATGTTATGTTAATTAGTAGCTTCACACATTCGCCTAAAAAGGTTTTAAAAAATAATATATTTTCCACATTTATATATAGATATATAAAAATATCATTGCCATCTTTTACAAAGCAACATATTCCCAGGACTTTATTTCAATTGATTTAGTACTTTTTAACATTAAGTAGGGAAGATGATTATTTTCGAAACCCAAAAAACATACCTTAATTTCTGAAATTTTCATGATTATCATACATTTTTTACTGCAAAGTAGTGTAAATCAAATCGATATTTACATTATTATTTATACACTTTTAGTCATTTTGTACAGCATATTAAACTACATTATAATGCACAACATAATGATGGCAAGACATAAACAAGTGATGAATTATACACTGTTTACTCCTGTTACAAATTAAGTAATTCTTCTTGTTTATCAGGATGTTTTGACTTTAAATGTGTTTTTAAAGACACTTTTTGTGGAAATGCACTTGAACAAAACTGACACGCATACGGAGTTTCTTTTGTATGTTGTCGTACATGAGTATTGCGTGCATTACTGCTTGAAAATCCCTTTTTACAATATGGACATGGATAAGGCCTTTCACCAGTATGACTTCGAATATGTTTCTTTAAAGTTCGGGTATCATAAAAAAGTTTGGTACAAATTGTACATTCAACAGTTTTCTTATCTCCAACTAAAACAGATTATTTTACAGGCAGTATAAAGGATCACTATCATTACCTATAAATTTAACTACACATAAGTCTCATTTTTCATAAAATAAATAAAATATTTCAAACTGGTTCATAACTTTTAATGTACGTAACACTGTTTTCATAAAACAATTATATATTTTTGAAAATGTCTCTTAAATGTACATATTAAAAAATGTATGTAACTTATTGTAACTTTCATTTTATTACAGACATTTACTCACACGCGATTTTGGTCATTTTGCTCCTCCGCGTATGATGGCGCTATATACATTAAAACTTCTATCATTTTTTTAGCACAATATAGAGCTACAATGTTATGATTATTATAAGTATTTTTTACTCTAGCAAAGTACACGTCGTAGGTTCAAATCCTACTCAGGTAAACTTTTTATTAATGTATTTAATAAAATTAATAATAAGTTTTAATTACAATTTTATGAAGTTATCTTCCATAATCAATTTCATAAGTCTATATTATTGTTCTCTTTATATTTTAATTTGGTTGATTTTATTAGTACCTCTCATAACCTTAAAAACTGACGTTTTTAACTTCCTACTTATAACCTTAAAAACCGACATTTTTAACTTTTTAAGCTAGTATGGCAATCCTTACAAAAGAATACTTACATTTGACACAGATTTTATCTGATTTGGTACATCTAATTTAATGTTAAGGCTTATACATATATTTTACTTTTAATACAAGGATTATTGGCGTAGTATTTAAAACATGAAAGTGGTCTAAAACATGGTTCCTCTCCATTTAAAAAAAAGGTTACAGATTAGAACTCTGAATTTTATAAGTGTACCTATAGCTTATGTCTGTAATATTATATACCTACATCATATATTACAAACATGTTAAAATACTCATGTTTAGAAAATATAGTTACAGTAATAAAACAGGTCTTATAATGAATAGAATTTTTGCATTTGAATTGTAACTGCAAAATGAACCAGTATGACATATGTAAAGTTTTGTTGCAAGTAAATAACACAAATTCCTCAACAGTTTTCTTCTAAGCTCACAAGGCTACCTATTAATGATTATGCACTAAATATATAGAAGTGTAAATTTATAAGATTTTCTCATTCAAAAATCATTATTTTTAATAGTAATTTTGTGAACAGTGCGTACAGGTTGTTGGTTATCACAGGGACCTAAGATAAACAGACTTACAATTTTCTAATTTTCATGTTTAGAACGTCTTCACACAGGTGCACATTCCTGCTGAGGATCTTCACAATATATATATATATATATATATATATATATATATATATATATATATATACAGGGTGTTTCATTAAGGCTGGCCACCGGCCATATTTCAGAAACTAGTGGACATAAAAAGTGGAGAAAAAAAATTCATTATAAAAGTCGCCACGAGAAAATCCTGGAAATTATTTTTAATTTCCGTAATTCATCGCAAGGGGCGCAATTGAAAATTAAAAATAAAATTATAAATTTCTCCGAAAATTCCCACATTAAGGCATACCTTTGGTAACATCGTTAGAAAGCTTAGACAATTCTGCATCATTTTGGTCTAAGGCTCATTGGCGTACCGACCTTAATAAGAGTGGGGGAAGCTATTGAATGTGTAATCATTTAAATCGCTGTTATTTTTAAACGACTTATCCGATTGTAGTAAACCTAGGCTTGTTTAGAAGAAAAAGGTAAGTACTTTTAACTGTCGCATCCATTGGTACGCGATAGCTCATAATAAAATTGTTAGAGGGCGCAATTTGTAATAATACCAGTATTTTTGATTTTATTCAGAAAAATTAAATCATATGGTATAATTATGACATCATAAGCGGAAAGTAGGTTAAATTTGTAACAAAAACGTAAATAACGCAATTTGATATCTTTATTTGTTCCAGAGTTATGGCGAAAAGAAGACTTTTTAACCGTTTAATTTAATAATTGATTGTTGCTATGGTTTCTTAAGGTGTATAGGTTGGATTAGTAATGGGAATCTGCATTTATCATAGTCTGTGCCTCCCTTCACACTCTATCTAGGCTTAGGACTAGTCCAAACTAAGCAAATTGCAAAATTTGGAGCGTGTTTAGAGGCCAACGGGCCATAACAACGATATCAAAGTAATGATTGATTTTTGTTTAAGAAACTTTTAATAGAATGGTAAAAATCATGAACAACTGTTAAAAAACAAGTGAAAAGCTATAAATGGTCAAATTGTATTTACCGAAGCAAAGTGACCAACAACCCGAGGACCAGTCTGCAGCTAGTGGGTGAATGGTAGCAGTGAACATCGTATTTCAAGAAGTTCGATAATTGGAAAGTGCCTGCATCTATATATGGAACCAGCTGTGTGAAGACATCCGTTTGCAGTTTGGAATATGCACATGTGAGTTAATTTTTGATCATAACCCTGCCTATTCTGTTCTTAGTTGTGTGATTTCCTGCAATTATTATTTGTATATGTATAGGTGTAAATGTTTATACAATACTTGTGTTAACACCTGCAAAATAAGCAAAAATTTAGTTTATTTCCAAATTTTAAATTTAATTTATCCAGTCATAATTATAATCACAAATTCAACAAGTCATTATTTAATAAGTCTGACATTTTTTGACAATTGAGTTCATTAGTTCCATAACGCATGCGTTATAGTATAAATTTTGTTCAGATACATTTATCATTTAAGATATTTTTTATAAAGTGCAATCCACATATATTCGAACCAGAAATAATTTCCCTCTAAACCTGAACCCTATCCCCAAATGAGATAAGAGCTAGTCCGGTGCACAAATATACAAATATAGTAATTATTATTTTACATTTAAATAAAAATCAATTTCCCTTTACTATAAAATAATCATTGTTGCCGCCATTACAAATTATTGGCGCAGCAACGTGAGGGCCAATTTTGTGGGAAATGTTAATAATAATAATAAAAAAAAAAGGTATTTAGTTATTTTTTTGAAATTAAAAATTTGTTGTTAGTTTCGTTGTTAATTTGTTGATTAGTTTTTGTGTTTATTTTATTATTATTAGTGTTATATTTAGAGTTTAAAAAAAAGAGCAAATTTAGTTAGTGTATAGTAGATTAATGCAAGATCAGAGGGTAACGAGATCAGGTAGAATTTACGGGCCTAGAGAAGCACAGGTAGACGAGCAAAAGGTAGATAACAATATAATTATGGAACAACAAAAAATTGAGAAGGATTTGGAAGGACAACAGGAAGAAAGGAGTCCGGTGAAAATAAGCAAAGGATTAGATGCGGACATGATCATAGCCATGCTAATAAAAGCTGAAGAAAATAGGAAAGAAGCGGAAGAGAATAGAAAGGAGAATATACGTAAAGCAGATGAAAAGATGGAGATCAAATTTAATAAGCTAGAAGAATATAGGAAAGAGGCAGAAGAGAATACAAAGGAGGATATGCGTAAGGCAGAAGAAAATAGAAAGGAGGATATGCATAAGGCAGAAGAAAATAGAAAGGAGGATATGAGACGGCTTGAAGAAAGCATTAATAGACAGATGAACAAGTGGGAGAATGATAAAGAAAGATTAGTGGACAGAATGGAGAAAACGAAGGAAGAATTAAATGATCAGATGCATAGGGAAAATGAAAAATTATGGGGAACGATTATTGAAAACAAGGAAGGGGTTGACGATAAAATTTGTAAATTGGACAAAAATATAAGAATTGAGAGCCGATTAAGAGAAGAAGTTTCTCATGAATTAAACACTAAAGTAGGAAAGATACAGGAAATTCATGAGCAGATATGTTTCCAAGTAGAAAGAAATAAAGATGACAACAAAAAGCAGATGGGAGAAATATGCAGTAAACTTAGGATACATGATCACGAATTAGAAGAGTTGAAGGAAAGAGAACCACGAAAAACTTTACAAATTGGTTGGGAAAATTATATGTGGGGACAAGAAATGCCATACAAGTTCGAAGGGAGAAAATATGAATCGCCAATGTTGTTTTTAAAAAATATTGAAGAATACTTTAATGAAATAAAGGATAATAAGCAAAGGATGCGCTTAATTAGAAAAATGCTTAAAGGAAATGCGGAATTATGGTATAATTTAGTGCAGGAACAATGCACAGACTTTAAGCAATTTAAGGATTTATTCACCAGACAATATTGGAGTGATGTACAACAAAATGTCATCAGAGAAGAATTCTCGAGAGCAAAGTATGATAAAAATCAAGGCACCCCGAGAGAAATCTACATCATGCGAAAATATCAGATAGCCCGATATTTCACTCCTGCCATGAATGAACAAGAAATGGTACAATACTTGGCAAGGCAGTTAGAAAACAATGTCGCCGAAAACATTATTGTACAAAATATAAGGGACATTGCATCATTATTACAATTTCTCCGAAGATACGATGCTTATGAACAACACCAGAACACTCATGAACAAAAGGGAATTTAATTATAGAAATGGTTGGAATGACAGGAGGGATAACAATTACAGGAATGAAAGAGAAGATAATCGTAGGGAGTATAACCAGAATAGAATTGGAATGACAGGAAGGAGTATACAAATCAAAATTATAGAACAGATAATCGTAGAGAGTATTTTAATAATGGGAACAATAGAGAAAATAATAATAGAAGTGGAAGAGAGCGTAACAATTTTCAACAGAGAAGAGGGGGTTATCATAATGGGTATGATCGGAGCAGGACCCATAATCATAATCAAAATAAAGATAATGATCAGAATCATCAAAGCAACCGAGAGAGTGAATATCATGATCGCCAAAGAAATGAAACGGTAAGGGAGAACAGAAGGCCGTATCAAGAAATTGTAGATGACCAGAATAAAAGGGTTAACAATATTCAAGTGCAAGAAAGTAGAGAAGAACCAAGTTATGGATGAGTTAGTTGGGTAAATGCTATAGTTCATGCTACACAAGATCAGGAGGAGGAAACTTCACAACATAACACTGATAAAATAACTGTACAAAATTTTTAAATACGAGCTTCCTTGTAAACAACGTCAAAACAAATTACCAACATCCCACGGAATTTTTACAAATTGACCAGATTACCGAACCAGATAACATAAATATTTTATTACCATTTGTTAACGTTAAAATTAAGAATTTGAATTTATTAGGACTAGTTGATACCGGCTCAGAAATTTCATTAATACAAGAAAAAATTATCGTAGAGAATAATGATTTATTTAAAAACGAAATTATTAGGATAAATAAAATGGAGGTCATGGCAGCTACGGATAAGAAGCTAAGCACAATAAATAGGATGCTACATACAGAAGCTAAGGTAGGGGAACGCATATATCAAACACAGTGGTTTATAACAAATAATTTAAAGATGGAGATGATTATGGGAATGAATTTGATAAAACAATTAGGATTGATAATCGATGCAGAAAATATGAAGATAAGAATAGGTGAAGAAGAATTACACTGGATACAGCCTTATGATAAGAAATTTAATTTATACAAACCGCATATCCGGTATTTGAAGGTGGAAAGTATTATTAGGGATGAGCAATTCGATGTCAGTTATATTGATTACAAAAAAGAGGTTATAAACATAATCAGAAACAATTTGGTGTTGATAGATGAATTACCTAGTGTAGCAAGAAAGTATGTGCATAAAATTGAAGTGTCAGATGAGTCTCCGTTTCACAACAAGATTTATCCTATTCCCTACGCAAGAAGAGAGCAGGTAAGAAAAGAAATCTATGATATGTTATAAAATAGTATTATTGAAAGATCAAAAACCAGTTATTTGAATCCGTTGGTCGTTGTTAAAAAAAAAGATGACAGTATTAGGTTGTGCTTGGATGCAAGGAAGCTCAATAACAGATCAAAACCCCAGTACGAAACTCCACAAAACATGGATGTATTATTAAGTAAAATATGGGAAAGAAAGATTTTCACGAAACTAGACTTAAAAATTCGTTTTGGCTAATACCATTAGAAAAATCGTGTAGGAAATACACAGCTTTTAGTATTGAAGGAGAGATTTTTCAATTCAAATGGTACCATTCAGGCTCAGTTCTTCATCAGCGGCATTAGTAAGAGCTATGCAAGAGATTCTAAACAAATTTGAACATTTCTGTATGCATTACATAGATGATATTTTGATATTTAGTAAGGACGAAGAAGAGCATTGCATGCATATAAAAATAATCATGGAAGCATTAGCCACGAATGGATTAAAATTAAATTTAGATAAGTGTTATTTTTTTATGAAACAAGTTATGTATTTGGGATATGATATAGGACAGACGGGGGTTAAATTAAATAACGATAGACTAGCAGAAATTAAAGAATATCCACGTCCAAGAAATTTGAGAACATTGAGAGGTTTTCTAGGGGTAGTTAACTACTATCGGAAGTTCGTGCCAGGGTATGCTGAATTATCAATTCCTTTGGTAGATTTGTTGAGAAAGAACGTTCGATGGAAGTGGGATAAGCTAAAAGAAGAAGCTTTTGTTAATATTAAGGAAAGTTTATTTGGAAACATGATTTTAAGAGACCCCAACTTTAATTTACCATTTATATTAAAGACAGATGCATCTTTTTATGCAATTGCAGCTGAATTAAGTCAAAAACAGTGGGAGGAAGATGTTCCTATTTGTTTTCTCTCGAGAGTTTTAAAATTACATGAAACTAAATATACTACAGCAGAGAAGGAGTTATTGGCTATTGTGTATGCGGTAAATAAATTAAAAGAAGGTGATTTGGTGATTATAAGTAGATTAGCAGTTGCAGATAGAGCACGTAATATGTGTGCAAAACTACTATTGCCATATGAAGGACCGTATAAGGTTAAAAAATGTTTTGGGGGTACTACGTACGAATTAGTTAATGTAGTAGATGACAGTAGTAGAGGCAAGTTCCATATATCTATGATTTATCCATATTTACAAGTTTAGTTAAAGGTAGGACAATTACAGAATTAAATATTTTCTTCAGAAATTTCAAAAAATATCTTCATTCTTGAATTGGGGAATTTGAGATGTTTAGATAAGAGTAAGACAGGGATTGATTAGTTTAAACTAGTAATATCTTTAAAAAAGGGTTGATATCAAGCATGATACATGTACGAGACATTTAATTGCTGTAATTTGGTTCACGATGACTCGAAAGTGGATTTGTTTTGGTTAAAACAATCTTAATAAAATTTATACATTTTGGTTTAATCATAAAAAGCACTGTGCTACTTAAAAGAATGTCAGGAATGTTAAATAAACTTATTTATGTAAATTCGATTCAGTACTTTAGTTTGTTTCAATAAATTTCAGTTTATCAAAAGTATTTTGGCATGTGAATATTTTACAGGTGTTGAACGCATAGTGTAAAGTTAGATTTATATTAGGGACATTATATAAGTAGATTAGAATGCAGGAAATATGGTAAAATTTAAGAAAGGGTTATAATACGAACTTAATATGATCATTACTCACATATTTATGGAAGCGAATGTGTGACAAACAAAGTGATGCATTTTAAATATTAAGAACAGTGTATAGAACATATTTACACAAAGATATTTACATGCAGATACATTTTTATGGCAGAATTTAAAAAAAAAGTGTGTTAAACAATATGACTTCTTAAAGTGACATAAAATTATACAATACAAGCAAGATGAATAATAAATATAATAAAGACAGTTATTACAAGTTATATGGATAACATTTTAATTTACATGAACGTTTTTAAACGCAAATTATTTATATTTTTAGAATTAAGTTAGGTTATGTCATAAATTTAATATTTTTTCACAAATTTATAGTTTTTTTAGATTAAGTTAGGCTTAAAATGGATTGTTAAAGTGATTAATAGGAGGTTTTTCTCATTTTTACATAGTAATTTAATTTGTACAAAGCATTTCAACGCAAAATTTATGTAATGGGGTTGATTATACAGTTTTACTTGGTAAATATAAAATTCCTTTAAATTTAAGATTTCCGACATTTAATGTATGTTTTCCAATGCAAAATTTCGTCAGGATTACATATGTGTAGTTAATTTAAGTGTAGTTTATAAGATTATTTAGATATAAACAATTTTAAGTTAGAATAGGTCATTTTGCATAATATTTAAAAGAACCATATCAAGTTGGGTATCTATTTATGCATAATTTAACACAGATTTCATTTCTGTTATTAAAATTTAAATCTATAGTTGTATAAGAAAGTTATCGCTAAAATTCTACTTTATTTAAGTTTTCAAATTATTTTCGACCAATCAGAAACATAGTTACATTATTTGAATTTCTTAAAAAAAGTTGAAGGTGTGGTAACCAACAAAAGGGTATAAAAGGAATTACCCTTGATCAGAATCTCTCTCTATAATTTGCCAGTTGTTTGAAAAGTTTAAAACAGTGTAGTGTTTTTTGTGCAACAAGTAAGTTTAAATAACCTCAATAATTATCGGGAAAATTTAATATAAACGGAGAGACGAGAAAATCAGGCGCAATTGTTTTTAAACCGACAATTGTTTAAAAATTAAAGTTAGGTTACCGATACCTGTTCACATTCGTAAAGTTCATTACGAATAATTTTTCTTACTTGTGACGATTAATGTTTAACGTTTTAAAAATTCGTTTGTTAAATTTGAATACTGGTTACGTTAAATAAAATAGTAATCATTTTTCTTCAATTGGGTTTTATTTTATGCTGCGATCTTTTAAATAATTTATATTTAAGCCGGAGCCTAAAAATAAAGTAACATTAGTTTAAAGTCTCTACAATTATTAAATATTATTTAAACGACAAAGTTAAAAAGCATTAATACAAATAAATAACATCATCGATTAAAAATTTGTGGTTGGGTGAAGCCGTAAAGCATAAGATAATAGCATTTACCGAAGCAAAGTGACCAACAACCCGAGGACCAGTCTGCAGCTAGTGGGTGAATGGTAGCAGTGAACATCGTATTTCAAGAAGTTCGATAATTGGAAAGTGCCTGCATCTATATATGGAACCAGCTGTGTGAAGACATCCGTTTGCAGTTTGGAATATGCGCATGTGAGTTAATTTTTGATCATAACCCTGCCTATTCTGTTCTTAGTTGTGTGATTTCCTGCAATTATTATTTGTATATGTATAGGTGTAAATGTTTATATAATACTTGTGTAAACACCTGCAAAATAAGCAAAAATTTAGTTTATTTCCAAATTTTAAATTTAATTTATCCAGTCATAATTATAATCACAAATTCAACAAGTCATTATTTAACAAGTCTGACATTTTTTGACAATTGAGTTCATTAGTTCCATAACGCATGCGTTATAATATAAATTTTGTTCAGATACATTTATCATTTAAGATATTTTTTATAAAGTGCAATCCACATATATTCGAACCAGAAATAATTTCCCTCTAAACCTTGAACCCTATCCCCTACAAATATAAATATATTATTAATATTAATTTATTTACGTCCCAATATATATATATATATATATATATATATATATATATATATATATATATATATATATATATATAAGTTTAGGGAAGTAACAACCGTAGTTATTATAAAAATATATGGTATCGGGATGCGGTCTAGTTAAAAATGAAAATGACTCTTTATTTAATTCAAGCTTTCGAAATACTTTATTTCTTCATCAGGAATATGTGTAAAATGAACATAACAAAAACTTATAATAATAATAAGTGAGAAATAATCTATTAACATCATAAAGATTACTTACTAAATGCGAGAATTATAAACTAACTAACATTATTGAACAGTAAAATTGAGGAATACAATGTTACGATTACAATTTAAAATCACAACTTAAAAAGACCGTTATTGAAGTATTTCAATACTTGCAGAATATGTTACCGGTGTTGTTAGAAGACGCAGACGCTGATATTGGAGGAATGTATTTCCAGCATGATGGTGCATCTCCTCATTTCAGACTAATTGTGTGAAATTTTCTTAACAAAAATGTCCGAAATAAGTGGATAGGTAGGGGTGGACCGCACGCCTGGCCTACTCGTTCTCCAGACTTCAACCCAGCGGATTACCACGTTTGGGGATATCTGAAATCGAAAGTATACGCCTCGGGGATCAATAGCATAGAAGAACCTGTTAGCAGAATAAATAAGGCTTGTGAGGAAATGAGGGGTAACCCATTAATAATCAAAAAGGCTGCTCAGAACATACTTATGACAGCTCGAAAATGTATTGAACAAAACGGTGGACATTTTGAACATTTATTAAAATAAGTTTTTATATGTATGCGCTTTTGTTTTAAAGAATTTGTATGTATTTTGTTAAAATATTTTCTTACGTGTAGTTTTTTTTTTGAAAATATGTTCAGTTAAATGTTTTTCATTTTTTCAACTTAATCTTTCCATTTTAATAAAATTAACATATTAAAATTATCATCGAATACTTAGCATATTTTTAAAACGCCGCATAAAAAATCTCTACACATATATTAAGTTTTAGCTTTAAATATTAAAGTAATGATAAGTAAGTAGTGTTAAGCAATAGTAATCCATTTATTGAATTTGACTTAAAATTTTATTAGTAGAATGAAATACGCACTTATAAAAATATTTCAGTGTAACTTATTTTTTCCGTACATTGAAAATATTCGGTCCAATTTTAAAAATCTGATATACGGGGTATTGTTTTGGGAATGATCAAATTTTAAAAATTTTCCTCAAGATGGACCTGGATTTTGACTCATATTTTTGCAGTGGACGATTGGGCTTTTGAAGCCATATACCTGTACCAAATATGAAAAAAATGTATGGTTCCAAAGTTATGGACTAAAGTGATAAAACATCCTATATTTCAGTTATTAAAAGCGTTAGACCAGGTAAGCTTAGATTATTTCGAATCACCCAAGTGCCCTTTATTTGCGAGTAACGTATGTCAGTTTACCTATGAAACGCCCTGTGATATATATATATATATATATATATATATATATATATATATATATATATATATATATATATATATACAGGGTGAATCATATCTAATCCGCCAAAATTAAAGGAGCACTAGAACTCATCATTCTAAGCAATAAAGTACATATGTACATGGGTCCGGAAATGTTTCGTCTCCGAGATACAGGGTGTCAATGTTGAAAAAGAATATCTTTCGACTGTTTCGAAATAATTTCATGAAATTTCGTATACGGGGTTTTTTGGGCATTTTGAACAGTTGTTATCAAAAGAACATGCTTACTTTTAATATTAATTTCTTTTCTTTTTCTTTTTTTAATGTTGGCTATTTTAGTGCTCCTTACAAAAGTTAGTTTTGAATAAATAAACATTGTGAGTTTTAAATGCGTTTTTCTCGGAAAGGGTTGCTCCTAGCGCCTTTACTAAGATATGTTTTTTAACAGAAAAGATAGGAGAATCGATTTGTCTAGTCCAAAATGGCATACAGTGTAGCACAAAAAAGTTGCAACGATTTAAAGAGGTCGAAATGTTTGCCGTTGGCGCCCTCTAGAAACCACAACTAAATGGACCAAAATTTGAATTTTTCATCCCAAAAAACCCCCGTATACGAAATTTCATGAAATTATTTCGAAACAGTCAAAAGGTATTGAAGAAAACGCAATTTCTTTTTCAACTTTGACACCCTGTATCTCGAAACGAAGCATTTCCGGACCCATGTACATATGAACTTTTTGCTTAGAATGATGAGTTCTAGTACTCCTTTAATTTTGGCGGATTAGATAAGATTCACCCTGTATATATATATATATATATATATATATATATATATATATATATATATATATATATAATTTCAATTTTCAAAAGATTGTGAAGATATACACGGGTTGGTGGAGACCTAGCGTTGCAAATTTTTGGGTGATAGAACAACATAAATGTGACTCAAACACAGAATTTAAAAATCCATTTCACACACTTTAAGAAAATTATTTTGATTTTTTTCAAAAAAACTGTACATTCACCCAACAATTTAGAAATCCTGGGAGATTTTGATACATTCGTCGAACTTTAATACTACTATTGTATTCTACATTAAATTTCAAGTAAGGATGGATAGCTTATGATCAGCCTGAATCTACACAACCACTAATTAAATTGGTTAGAACTGTGAAGTTATCATTTTCTTAAAAAAAAAAGAAAAAGCTTATACACAATTCTCTAAAAAAAGTTGCTAGACAATAAATCAAGCAAATGCTATAAAAACTGCTTCAAAATCAAATCTTTCAGAAGACAGGATATAATATTTTATTCGTCACCATTTAAGTACAGTTATGCCAGTTTGAATAGTGTAAAACGTGGTTTGAAAAATATAATAATTCAACTCTATCACACTAAAAAGACACATATGAACATTTTTATTATTATAGCTGTAACATAAGGTTACAGTAAATTTTTATAGCGCACCTTATCATGAGATATGGTATCACGTACAGATGTTATGTTTTGATACAGTTTTTTTAGTGGGTTGGATCATTTACTCATTGGCAGTGATCTCAAGATGTCATTTTCAAATCGGGAGTATGTGGAAATGCACAACATCTGTGCGTGATACCTGATCTTACCATAAGGTGGGCTATAAGAATTAACTGTAACCTTATGTTACAGCTATAATAATAAAAATGTTCATGTGTGTCTTTTTAGTTTGATAAGAGTTGAATTATTATTTTTCTCAAACCACGTTTTACAATATTCAAACTGGCATAACTGCACTTAAATGGTGACGAATAAAATGTTGTATCCTGTCGTCTGAAGCTTAGATTTTGAAGCAGTTTTTAAAGCATTTGCTATTGTCTAGCAATTTTTTAGAGAAAAGTGGGTGCATAAGCTTTTTCTTTTTTATTTAAGAAAATGATAACTTCACAGTTCTAATCATAACTCGTGGTTGGGTAGATTCAGGCTCATCATAAGCTATCCATCCTTACTTAAAATTTAATGTAGAATGCAATAGTAATGTTAAAGTTCGAAGAATATATCAACATATACCAGAATTTCTGAATTTTTGGGCAAATATAGTTTTTTTTTGGAAAAAATCAAAATAATTTTTCTTTAAGTGGGTGTTTGAAATGGAATTTTTTTAATTGGGTATTTTAGTCACATTTATGTTGTTCTATCACCCAAAAAATGTTTAACGCTAGGTCTAGACCACCCTGTGTGTGTGTGTGTGGCGTGTAGGTGTGAGTGTGTGCGAGTGCAGTGCTTGTGTGCGTGCGTGCGTGTATATATATATATATATATATATATATATATATATATATATATATATATATATATATATAGGGTGCCGCATTAGTGCGTCGAAGTACGATATATCCGTTATTAAAGGAGATATCAAAAAAAGTTATTTACAAAAATTATAGGCAACTTCAAACTTCACATTATAAAATTATTTTCGTATTTACAGGGTGTTACATATTACCAGGGTGAACCAAACATACTTTTTCTTAGATGGGACACCCTATATATTATTTCAAATTTAGATTAAGCTCATCTCCCCCATACTTCCAACATAGGGTTTCATTACGTTATACAGGGTATTTCAAAGTTATGGTCAATTGTACTCGAAAATCATTCTCATTTCAACGTCCTGTATACCCTAGACAGAACAACCTAACAATAATTTTCTCCAGGCGTAACATTTTGACATAGGTACAGTGTTACGAGAAAGTGCTATTTCTTTATTATTGCACCAATTGAATATAGAGCGAGCCAAAACTCGAACACATGATTTTGTCAATTTTTTCAAACGAATCACCATGTAAAAAGTGAAAATACACTTTATGTTCTTTCATTTTTATTAAACACTCCCTATAGCTAAAATCGTTAATTTCTGAGATACTTTCAATTTAGTAACAGAAAGAGATTTTTTTTAAAATTTCTATTATAACAAGTTGGCCGTAACCAAATAAAAATGTGACAAATTATTATAAAAAATTTAAAAAACATCGGTTTTTAAGACAAAATTTTAATTTTGACTGTTGGTATGTCTAGGTTTATTGCTGTGTTTTTTCCTAGACCTTGAAGCAAATGTTTTACCAATATGTTAAATTACCACAGCACTATAATTTAACATAAGTGATTGAAATTAGGATTAAAATTAAAAATTACAAAAAACGTTGTGAAGATTAGTTTTTATTTCGTTTTACTTCACTAATAACAAACAATAATAAAGTTCGTAAAATAATTAATTATGCACCGTTGAATATTGATAAGAAGAAAATTTAAAGATAGCCATTAATTGCAAATAGAAATTTTTCTTTCTTTCAAAATTAAAACTTATCAAGTACTATAAACAGCCATTAAAATAAATAATAGTTTTCTTTTTGTTATTCCGAAATTAAAACTTGATAAGTAGTAATACAGTTTATATTCAAACACACATGTTAAATGGAAATTACATTCAAAACCCTTCATATTAATATTAGAGATGATAAGAAACAAAGCATTCGAATTGACTGTAAAATCCGATCAATCTAATTAAGAGGGTTTTAAATTAAAATAAACAAGTAATAATTAACAACGTCCTCATAAATTAGTTAATTTAGTTAGTAAAAATTGCATTGTTAAATAATAGTTTTGATATAAATGAGTAAAGTTAAATCTCAAATACTTTCTATAAATTTCAACTACAATGAAAGGAATGTAATCTTTTACTATTGTGTAAAATGTTATGTATTTTAAATAACGCGAACACCGACAGATGTGTCGAAGAGTAATCAGCTTCAGGAATTGCGTGATTTTTAGTTGATAGAAGTGTTACTAATTACTAATTAAACCGTTAGATAGAATAAGTATTTTTATTAATAGAAATTGGTCGAATTTTATATCAATCGCTTTGTGATTTTACAAATAATAGTTGTAGCACGTTGAAATAAATACTAGCTCGTTGATTGATTTAATATTAATTAAAACAAATTGTTACGGTGTCGCCTCATCGTTAAAATTATGGAATTTCCAGCCGTTCCCCACTTTTAAATGTCGTAGTCTATATAGGTTACTTAGTGCTTTCACAAAAATTTTTATCTTTTCCTACATTCTCACTGCGGACGTAGCGAAAAATTGTATTATTGTAAATCGATGAGGTAAAGAGTACTTTAACAATTAGTTGATCCAATTAAGCTTAATAAAGGCTAGCTCTGTAATTAAGTTCGAAGCCTAGTTGAGTTGTTTCGATAAATAGCAAAGAAAATTACTGTTCTATCGCGCACCGTCTTGGTTAACCTGTAATTAGTGAGATTTAAATAAATTCACAAAGTTAACATTTATTAAGAATCATTAATTTTCATCCATCATTGGCGAAGGAATTTTGTTTGTCAAGGGGACCTGTGACCTTTGTCCACCGTATCCGCCTTCCATCCGTATTAATTAAGTTTTATGTACATCTTCGACCGTGAGGATTCAACCCTGAATTTATCCACCACTGGGTAACCCAAGGTAGCCGTTTGGAAACCGCACAAGTTCAGGAGTGGACCCAAAGACCGCCTGGACAGTAGATAATCTTTGGGTGGCGCCCGAATCCGTTTAATCTGCTTCAACCTCTGTGACGAAGAACCCGTTATCCGTCTACCGCCCAGGAGTTGGCATAGCAATAACATAAAATACCGTAACTTATAAGTACAATTAATAAATATATTTCCAAACGAGTCTAAATTTTGTGCTGGATTTCGTTGAGGACAAGCTTCACTTGCCACCACCGAAAACCTGTTACAACGTTCTGCATTATGCTTTTCATTGTTAATAACAATTGCAATTATTGATAAAGCTATCTCTTTGTTAGATTTAACTGCATTATTTTATTTGATGTCATGTTTATATTAGTGAATGCTTCTATCATTTTCAAATTGAAGTTTTTCACAACTTTACACTTACATCATAACTTGATTAAATTTTGTTAAATGTGTTTTTTGGCTGACATTTTCATTGTTAGCCTTCGCCGTTAGAGGGTGTTCTGATTTGTCATCCTTAAGACAATTTTAATTTTAATGACCTGGTTATTCTTTACTAAAATTTAATTCTATAGTTGGCTTTATACGTTTCTCAAACTGTTATATTAATAGCAGGCTACTGTTAATGTTTTAATTTTTCAACATTGACAAAATTGTTTACATCTCTAACAATTTTAGCAGATATTACTACTGACGTTAGTGTTATCGAAACGTTTAGATTGAATAATTTAAAATACACCATTAAAAAACCCAAAAAAGATAAGTGTATTATTATGTGTGATAATGGTGAAAGTTTACATTTTCATATTTATTATTAGCTTTCACTTTTTGTTTGTATACAAGTTAATCAAAAATAATCAAATTTATTATTTAACTTGTAAATCACCCAAGTTATAGGAATTAGCGCCATCTATTTCACAGTAGAACATATGAGAAAGTGCTAATGTAGGTAACATAGATTTCACATTGTGTATTTTACGAGTTATGTGCAATGTGAGTTTTTGTTAAAAATTAATTTGTAATTTATGAAAAATGTGGGTATGCACCATTTTGATTATGCATCACTTAAATTATGAGAACTGGCAGTAAATAAAAAAATGACGTAAAATGAGAGTTATGTGTATAAATAGTAATGCCAATTGCAACGGTACCATAAAAGAAGTACAAAAACTTACGTGAATGTCTCTTAAGGTGAGCTGCATAAGCCGCACGATGTCTGTATGCCTTTCCACATGTACTACATTGCAATACACTAGTTTTATGACCTAACAAATGTCCTCTTAGAGATTCTGTGTTTTTACAAGTTTTTCCACATATTTGACATTGCACTGGAGGTTCCGTGTGAGTCATAATATGTTTTCGCATATTATCCTTACGTATTGCTTTACCACAAATACTACAAATTATTTTTGGACAAACTATATGGGTTCGTCTATGTGCTTTCCATTGAAAATAACTTAAACAGGTAAACTGACACACAGTGCATTGAAACGGAGTAGAATTATTTTCAGATACAGTTTTTGATTGTAGATCATTATCAATACTATTAATTTCAACTTCAACTGCCACCCCTCCAGCTTCTTTTGCCGAATTTTCTATATTTTGTTTTAATAACATATCACTTCTAATAATAATACACCGAAAATCATACAACAAGTGAATATTTCTTACACATAGATCACATACTTTAGAAGGTAAACTATCGTTAACTGACACCTATAAATAAATAATAATAATATTAATATGGTCTTTATTCACTATTAAATGTTAAACTAACCTGCACAGAAGAAATTGTCTCTATTTTGTGGGGAAGCGTAGCATCATCAAATATATTAGATAATCTAGGTGTAAATTTTAAACAAGTTCTACATGTGTTATCCATATTTTTTAATTATTATAATTAATGTAAAATGTAAATAAACAAATAAATTTGTTATAGTCGACCTTGACCAATCTTAAGTAATGCGCCTGCCCAAGTACATGGAAGCAGAGGCGTAATAAGCCCAGTATATAGCATTGTGGTAAAAGTTTCTATCAGCGCAGATTCGGTTAAACAGTTTAACAATATTAAATTTTTAATGAGCTAGTTATTCTTTACTAAAATTTAATTCTGTAGTTGTTTTATACGTTTCTCCAACTGTTATGTTGATAGCAGGTTGATTGTTTTAATTTTTCAACTTTGACAAAATTGTTTACATCTTTAACAATTTTAATAGATATTACTACCATTGTCTAAAAAATTTATAGACAATGTTACTACTGACGAAGATAACTGTAAAGTGTTATCGAAACGTTTAAATTGTATAATTTAAAATATACCATTAAAAAAACCCAAAAAAGATAAGTATTTTATTATGTTTGATTGTTGATTCTGTTAGATTTTATGTTATGCCAAAGTGGGTAAACAATTAATTTTAAGTATATTGTATAAACTTGGCAACACTGTTTTTTTTGTGTATGTAATCACTAGAGGGGGGATTTAAATAAAATGCTTATTTTTTTATTGCAATAAGCAGATCGAAAATCTTCAGAATCTTAACGAATTAGCCTAATTGAAGCATAATGACGCCCTTTTTAAAATGCTTATTTTTGCATTTAATTACTTAACAATTGGTTTGCTGCTTATTTGAACTTTTTTTCATATTTATTTTATACCTATTTTAGTTTAAATTCAATTTTTCACGAAATATTGTACATTTTGGCCATAATTGGATATAATTGAGAAAAATAATAACTAAAAATTGTTATTTTATTTAACCATATTATTATTTTAGTATTTGGGCATCGCTCCAACTTTAAACAGTACTAAATTCAGTAGCTTAAATTGTAAATCTAACGTCCTCTCCGATTGTGATCCTTTGGTGGTGGGTGGAGGTTTCCGAAACCGGTGCACTCTGATCAGGGTCGGAGTGAGGAGCAGTCAACCGGGTTTACTGCATTATTTTATTTATGTTTTGTTCATTTACATTTGTGAGTCGTGGGTGCCAGGGTGTGAGCAAGTTTATACTGTGTGATTTAAAAATGCCCAAAGTAAAGGATAAATCGCTTCCTTCAATGTGGATAAAAGATTATCCAGATTTAGTGTTTGAGTATAACAAAATATTCTGCAGATGCTGCATGAAGACGGTAAGTGAACAATAAAAGTTTTTAAACTTAAAAAATATCGATTTATTTTGTGCTGTAAATACGTACAAACTTTAAATATTATTTAAAGTACAGCAACTTATAATTCACATTATTGTTTCAGATTTCCGCAAACAAAAATATAATGTGCTGCAGCATGTAAATACCACTCACTATACATAAAAGTAATTCATTTAAATCTGCAGGAAGCTCAAACCGACAACAAACAATTCATGAATCTATTGGATCCACTTCTGCTTTATAAAATCAACAAACATTCGCATATGACTTGTGCAATGCTTTAGTTGTGGCAAATATTCCATTTAAAAAGTTAGAGAATTAACAGTTTAGGGCGTTTTTACAGAAATATTGCAATAGTGAAATAGTGAAAGTATCGCAAGAAAAAAATGTTTGGACCAAGTATACTTAGATGTCTGGCAAAATTAAAGAAAACATTACAAAGAATTTCAGTTGACGAAACGACAGATTCATGCGGGCGCTACATTGCAAATCTTTTATTTGGAGTTTTACATGATCAAACGGTACCCGTATCTTATTTAATACCGTGCAAACAATTGCAAAAGACAAATCATGAAACTACTGCAAGATTTGTGCAGGAAGGACTCACAAACTTGGTTTGGCAAGAGTAGCAGAAACACTGAAAGCCCAATTTCCTTTAGTGAACAAATTAATTTCAGTTGGAAGAAAGATGAAAATACTGAATTCTCTTTGCCACTACAGCCAATAGTAACAAGATGGGGTACGTGGCTACAAGCAGCGTTATATTATAGTGCCTACTTCAAAGAATTCAAAAGTTTTCTATTGGAATTGGATGATTCTGGTGTAGAAGCAATAATAGAATGCAAAAAAGGTTTTAGAAAATAACTTACTAAAGCAACAGTTGTCATATATTAAATCAAATTATTCTTATATTAGTGAGTCAATCAAAAAAGTGGAAAAAGGAAACTTAACATTAGTTGAATCAGCCAGTATTATTGACGAATTTGTGAAAAATACAAAAAAGGTCCCAGGATCAATTCTGCCCTGCTAAGAAAAAAGGCAGTATTTGCAAAAACCTGGAATGTGAGCTAACTCGAATGGAATGGAATGGATTTGGTTTTATGCTCAAAAAACTAAAAATTTCGATTTTCGTTTTTCGCGTTTGGCCACCTTATTATTAGGAATTTTCAAAATTCGATTAAACATTATTAAGGCACCTTTTTACGCAGAATACTAATACGGTATTAAAAATATTATGTGACGTTTCGTTTATTCTGAACCATCATCAGGTTTATTTTTTCTTATGGGATATATTTTTATGTCGTTGGATGGAGAATATTATGCTGATTTTAACAATATATAACACTTTATGGTTTGATCGACTGCGAACTAAAATAATGAGAAAAATACGAAGAACAAGATTCCGCCTTCTTGGATCCAGAAAGGAATAATTACAGTAGTTCTACTTATTTAATTTGTTAAACTCGTTAGAACATCCAAAAAAATATAAAAACATTTAAACAATTTAAAAAAAAACATTAACAAACAACTCAAACAGGTATGTCTATGTAACACGGTCATAATAGCGACAACGCAAATTTATCGATAGGTAACAACAAAATAATTACACAGACAAACAAACAAAAATTATTATAATAAATGTTCGAACAAGTTTCCTCCTTCTTGAATACAGTAACGAATTCTTCTACAATTGTTTACGCTTCTTTGAATGGTTCGCCTGGGAATTTGACGAAGTTCATTAACAACCCTATTCTGGAGTTCCTCTATATTTTGCGGTGGCGTCTTATAAATCATATTTTTTAAATAGCCCCAGAGGAAGTAATCTAAAGGGGTTAAATCTGGACTTCTTGCTGGCCACCTAAGTGGTCCCCTATTTCCCATCCATTTATCAGGAAATTCGCCGTTAAGATATTCACTTATTATCGCAGCATTATGAGGAGGAGCTCCATCCATTTGCCACCAGAGAGTCCATCTTTCGTTTAGCGGAACATCATCCAAAAGGTCTGATATTTCGTGTGTTAGAAATGCGAGGTAGCGTTGAGACGTTAGGATACCTTCGTAAATAATTGGCCCAAGGAGCCTATCCTTCCAGATTCCAACCCACACATTAAAGGACCGGTGGCCTTGTCCTCGCATTTGCCTGTTAATTCGTGGATTTTCAACGGACCAGTAGTGCTCGTTATTACGATTAAACATTCCATTAGTGGAAAAATTGCACTAATCCGTCCAAATTATTTGATTGAGAAAGTTGTGATTTTCCAGCATTTTGGTATTAAGTTGGTTACAAAATCCATCCGTCTCATATCGTCCCCAGGCCGAAGAGTTTGACTAACGTGTAACTTAAATGGTTTATAACGGTGTTGCTTTAACACTCGCCAAACTGTCGTTTTTGGCACTTCAATAGTTTGCTCTATTTCTCTGGTAGATGTTGAAGGATTTTCTTGAACCTAAGATGGATAACATAAAGTCATAACTCTCCAAAAAAAAGTCTGGTGAAATTAGCAGTGAATTGAGTGGAAATTCTTATAATTAGTATAATACTAACAAATAGTACCAGACGTAATATTTCTTCTTCGGCATCTCTGTCTAGTCTGCTACCATATGCATTTCGAGGTTTCTGAAAACATCCAAATTCTCGCAAATTTTGGTCCAATTTTAAAAAATATCTCTGGTTTGGTTGCTGCCTCTCCGGATATTCCTCTAAATATCTTTGTTCTGCTCTGACACTATTTCTATTGCAGCTATAAAATACCCTTATCATGTCTCGTTTTTCTGAATTTGAAAACATACTAAAGAAACTTGCAAATTTTAAAGCACTAACATGAAGGATCTTGCAGTTATTACCCTTTTTACAATTAGAAAATGACATGACCAAAGCCAACTCCTGAGTTTTGTTTGATTCATGGGTATCGTGATAATGTAATATTTAGTTTTTAATTTAAGAGTATTTTAGTTCGCAGTCGATCAAACCATGAAGTGTTATATATTGTTAAAATCAGCATAACATTCTCCAATCCAACGCCATAAAAATATGTCTTAACCCCAATAAGAAAAAATAAACCTGATGATGGTTCAGAATAAACAAAACGTCGCATAATATTTTTAATACTGTATTAGTATTGTGCGTAAAAGTTGCCTTAATAATGTTTAATCGAATTTTGAAAATTCCTAATAATAAGGTAGCCAAACGCGAAAACAAAATCGAAATTTTTAGTTTTTGGGCATAAAACCAAATCCATTCGAGTTAGCTCAAATTTCTTTTCAGATTATTACTTGGCATCGAATTTAGCAAAAGTGCCGAATTTAAACCTATATCCTATCTCTTATAATAAGCGAGATCCCCATGATTGCCCTCGAATTTGGGACAGCCTGAACATACTGCTTTTTTGCTTAGTAAACATAACTTGATATGTGAATAGCTTCAATTAGCAGTATGTACATACTGTTTTCTTTCTTGCCATGGAATGGAAGAGTATCAAAGTTTTCAATTCTCCGTCGCTTAGAGTAACTTATTCTATATTGTATAGATTGAGGTCTACTTAACACATTGTAACACCTCTCTCTCTCTCTCTCTCTCCTCTCTCCTCTCTCTCTCTCTCTCTCTCTCTCTCTCTCTCTTAGTTGGAGACAGGTGTTACAATGTGTTAAGTAGACCTCAATCTAAACAATATAGAATAAGTTACTCTAAGCGTCGGAGAATTGAAAACTTTGATACTCTTCCATTCGGTATAAGGACTAAATAATAAAACAGATAAAATCATTTTATTTAAATCCCTGTCTTAATTCATTCTGCAGCTCTGCGTGTTTTCGTTTTTTCGTGTTTGTGCGTTTGTATGTTTTGCGGTTTTTCGTGTTTGCGAATTTTCGTTTTCGATTTTCGTGTTTCGATTTTTCGTGTTTGCGAATTTTCGTTTTCGTTTTCGTGTTTGCTGTTTTCCGTTTTCGTGTTTGAATTTTCGTTTAGCTTTTCGTGTATTGTGTAATTACTTCGTTTTGCATTTTCGTGATTGTGCATTTGTTTTCGATTTTGTGTTTGGAAATTGTTCCGTGTTATCTTTTCGTTGATTCATTGTTTCGTGTTTGTTCAAATTTTGTTTTCATTTTTGATTGTTTTTACTGTGTTTGCTAGTTTTGTCTGTTTGTTTTATGCTTGAATTTGTTGTGTTGATTATTTTCGTGTTTGGAATTTTGTTTATTTTCGTGTTTGAATTTTCGTTTATTTTCGTGTTTGCGAATTTTCGTTTCATAAAAATTACGTGTTTGCGAATTTTCGTTTTCGATTTTCGTTTTACATTTTCGTGTTTGCGAAATTTGTTTTCGTTTTCATTTTCGTTTTGTGTTTGCGAATTAGTATGACGTTTGTCTGTTTTTCTGTGTTTGTGCTGATTCTCGTTTTCGTGTTTGCTGAATTCTTCGTTTTATTTTCGTGTGCTTGCGATTTTTCGCTTTCGTTTTATGTTTCGAGTTTCTGTGTCTGTATTTCGTGTTTGGAATTTTCGTTTGAATTTTCGTTTTTCGTGTTTACGATTTTTCGTGTTTGCGAATTTTCGTTTTCGTTTTCGTGTTTGCATTTTTCGTTTTCGTGTTTGCGAATTTTTCGTTTCATTTTCGTGTTTACGATTTTTCGTGTTTGCGAAATTTTCGTTTTCTCATTTCGTGTTTGCGAATTTTCGTTTTCATTTTCGTTTTCTGTATTTTTGTTTGTGCTTGGAATTTGCTTGTGTTATGCTTTCATTTTGTGTGTTGTCATTTTCGTGTTTTGCGAATTTTCGTTTTCGTTTTCGTTGTTTACGATTTTCTTTTCGTGTTTGCAATTTTCGTTTTCATTTTCGTGTTTGCGATTTTTTCGTGTTTGCGATTTTCGTTTTCATTTTTTTTGGTCGAATTTTCGTTTTCGTTTTCGTGTTTGATTTTTCGATTTTCGTTTTTCGTTTTAGATTTTCGTGTTTGCGAATTTTCGTTTTCGTTTTCGTGTTTGCGATTTTCGTTTTTCGTGTTTGCAATTTTCGTTTTCATTTTTCGTGTTTGATTTCGTTTTCAAATTTTCGTTTTCATTTTCTGTGTTTCGATTTTTCGTGTTTGCGAAATTTTCGTTTTCTTTTTTCGTGTTTCATTTTTCGTGTTTGCGAAATTTTCGTTTTCTTTTTGTGTTTGTTTTCGTTTTTCGTGTTTGGAATTTTCGTTTACATTTTCGTGTTTGCGAAATTTTCGTTTTCATTTTCGTGTTTGCGAATTTTCGTTTCGTTTTCGTGTTTGCAAATTTTCGTTTTCATTTTCGTTTTCATTTTCGTGTTTGCGAATTTTCGTTTTCATTTTTGTGTTTGCGAATTTTTCGTTTTCGTTTTCGTGTTTGCGATTTCTCGTTTTTCTGTGTTTGCGAATTTTCGTTTTCATTTTCGTGTTTGCTGATTTTTTTCGTTTCTGTTTTCGTGTTTGCTTGATTTTCGTGTTTCATTTTCGTGTTTGCGAATTTCGTGTTTCGAATTTTCGTTTTTTTCGTGTTTACGATTTTTCGTGTTTGCGAATTTTCGTTTTCGTTTTCGTGTTTGCGATTTTCGTTTTTCGTGTTTGCGAATTTTTTTTCGTTTACATTTTTCGTGTTTGCGAAATTTTCGTTTTCATTTTCGTGTTTGCGAATTTTCGTTTTTTCATTTTCGTTTTCATTTTTCTGTGTTTGCGAAATTTTTCGTTTTCATTTTTTGTTTGCGATTTTCGTGTTTGGAATTTTCGTTTCGTTTTTCGTGTTTGATCGTTTTTTCGTTTTTCGTGTTTGCGAATTTTCGTTTTCATTTTTCGTGTTTGCGATTTTTCGTTTTCGTTTTCGTGTTTGCGAATTTTCGTTTTCATTTTCGTGTTTCGATTTTCGTTTGTTTGCGAATTTTCGTTTTCGATTTTCGTGTTTGCGATTTTCGTTTTTTTTCGTGTTTGCGAGTTTTCGTTTTCATTTTTCGTGTTTGCGAAATTTTCGTTTTTCATTTGATTCGTTGTTTATTCGATTTTCGTGTTTGCAATTTTCGTTTTCGTTTTTTCGTGTTTGCATTTTCGTTTTCGAATTTTTTTTCGATTTTTCGTTTTCGTGTTTGCGATTTTTCGTGTTTGATTTTTTCGATTTTCGTTTTTTCGTGTTTGCGATTTTTTCGTTTCGTGTTTGCAATTTTCGTTTTTTCTTATTTTCGTGTTTGCGAAATTTTCGTTTCATTTTCGTGTTTGCGAATTTTTTTTTCGATTTTTTTTCGTGTTTGAAATTTTTTTCATTTTCGTTTCATTTTTCGTGTTTGCGAAATTTTCGTTTTCATTTTTGTTGTTTGTTCGATTTTCGTTTTTTTTCTTGATTTTTTCGTTTCTGTTTTCGTGTTTGAATTTTCGTTTCATTTTCGTGTTATTTTTTTCTTTTCGTTTTATCTTGTTTCGTTATTTTCTTTTCATTTTCGTGTTTGAAATTTTTTTTTTTTTGATTTCGTTTTTTCGTGTTTCGATTTTTCGTGTTTGAATTTTTCGTTTGTTTTCGTTTTCGTTTTGTTCGTTTTCGTTGATTTTGAATTTTTCGTTTCTTTTCGTGTTTCGATTTAATTTTCGTTTTCATTTTTTTCGTGATTTCGTAATTTTTCGAATTTTCATTTTCGTTATTTCTTTTTCGTTTTGGAAATTTCGTTTTCATTTTTGTGTTTGATTTTCGTGTTTGAATTTTCGTTTTCGTTTTTCGTGTTTGCGATTTTCGTTTTCGTGTTTGCGAATTTTCGTTTTCATTTTCGTGTTTGCGATTTTTTCGTTTTCGTTTTCGTGTTTGCGATTTTCGTTTTCATTTTTCGTGTTTACGAATTTCGTGTTTGCGAATTTTCGTTTCGTTTTCGTGTTTGCGATTTTCGTTTTTCGTGTTTGCGAGTTTTCGTTTTCATTTTCGTGTGTGCAAATTTTCGTTTTCATTTTCGTGTTTACGAATTTCGTGTTTGCAATTTTCGTTTTCGTTTTTCGTGTTTGCGATTTTTCGTGTTTGCGAATTTTCGTTTTCGTTTTTCGTGTTTGCGATTTTTCGTTTTCGTGTTTGTGTGTTTGTATGTACCTGTGCTTGGGCTTGTGCTTGTACTTGATTGTGCTTGTGTTGATTCTTGTGTTTGTGCTTGTTCCTGTGCTTGTGTTTGTGCATGCGCTCGTACTGGTTCTTGTGCTTGTGTTTGTTCCTGTGTTTGTGTTTGTGCATGTGCTGGTTCTTGGGCTTGCAATTGTTCCTGTGCTTGTGTTTATGCTTGTGCTCGTGCTCGTGCTTCTGGTTGTGTTTGTGTTTTGTAAAGCTAAATTTCACAGGAGACAATTTAGAATACAATCTCCGATACTGGACCAACCCCTAGTCTGACCCAGACCAAATCTGATCTCCCAAGGCTAAAATACGATACATGGACATTAAACTATACGAAAATGGCATTATAAAATACTTTGTTATACATTATTGATATTAATAATGTATAACAAAGTATTTTATAATGCCATTTTTCGTATAGTTTAATGTCCATGTATATAAGTTTCTTGTTGTACATGACATTAATTTGGTAGTGATTACCTTGAGCGACAACTAGATTTAATTATGACCCATAATTAAAGCAAAAAGGATTGCGACACATTGTGACTCATGTTTAAAACTAAAATATATTGCATGTAAATGATACGTATTAAAAGGTAAATAAATAAAAGCGACATTCCTTAATTTTCGGTGATTACTATTGCTGTAAGCAGGTTAATCAATTAGTTAATTACACATTTTATTTTTAAGGCAATTTCATTCTAAAATATATTCATATGAATTTTCAAACAGGTAGAGGACCACAATCTGTAGATGGGGATTAAAAGAAAATCTAACAATAATTTAATGATAACAATTATGCAATCTCTTTTTGATAAAAAACGGAATCCTAATAAATATTAATAAACACATTTTAAATAGTCGCTAAACCGTACATTCACATTGTATGACCACAACAGGGTAATTATCTGATTATGCAATACCATTAACTGTTTATTGTCATTATAGAATTTAATAGTGTATTTTAAATCAAACGTATACGTTATCTTTACCTTGATTAGTTTCTTTTAATATCAGAAAAATATAAAATATGTCCTACATGCGTCATAAAATAGGGGTGAAAATACACCTCCTATGCGTAAGCGAGTAAAATAATTAGGTATGCAGTGGGTTGAAAATACGGACTCACACGTAGGTATATGTAAAAATAGGAATGCAGAGGGCTGAAAAATACGGACTCACACGCAGGTATATGTAAATAATTAGGGTTGAAAATACGGTCTCACACGTGCGTGTGTAAAAATAGGGGTGGAAAAATACGTCCTACACGTAAGCGAGTAAAATAAGGGTGAAAACTGCGGTCCCCCACGTGGCAGTATAAATAGGGTGTAGGGGGTGACGTAAAATGAGGGGAGGGGAAGGTGCCTCTGTTCTACTCACCGTTAACATATTACGTAAAACAAAACCTCCAAAGAGCAACTTATCCTTTCGTCAAACGACGTGCTTTACTTGATCTTAAACGCAATGAAAGTATAATAATATTAAAATCAGATAAAGGTAATGCAACTGTTATATTAAATATGAACGATTATAATACTAAGATAGAACAATTGTTGGGACCAGAAACTTATATCGTGAAATACCAAAAGATCCAACAAAAAAGTTTCTTTTCAAAACTAAAGAGCTGATTAAATTATCATCTATTCTTGAAGAAATAAAAAAGAAACTAACTAACTCTGAAGCTATTTCACCAAAACTGTATGGTTTACTAAAAATTCATAAACCTAATATTCCTTTAAGCCTTTACGGTCTATTGTTAGTGCAATTGGTTCTCCTACATATAGCCTTGCAAAACATCTTACATTGTTATTACAACCTCATATAGGAAAAACACCCCATTACATTAAAAATTCTGCCGACTTTGTTGAAAAAATGCATAGTTCCAAAATTGAAGAGGATGATATAATAATTAGTTTTGATGTTGTTTCACTTTTTACAAAAGTACCTCTAAAAGAAACTATTGAATACATTGATCATCTTTTTTCAAAGGACATAACCATTCTTTTTCAGCACTGTCTTACTACAACTTATTTTCAGTGGAATAGTAAATTTTATGAACAGATTGAAGGTGTAGCAATTAGTCCTGTTATAGCTAATTTTTATATGGAAAATTTGAAACATTAGTGTTACAAAATACACCTAAAAAACCTTCAGGTTGGTATAGATATGTAGATGACACATTTGTTATTTGGAAACATGGAGAAGAAGCACTGCATGAGTTTTTGGTTTTTATAAATGGTATACATCCTAGTATTCAGTTTACCATGGAAAAAGAAACTAATGGAAGTTTACCATTTCTTGACATATTAATATCTAAAAATAATAATTCACTATCTTTTAAGGTTTACAGAAAGCCGACACACACTGATAGATACCTTCATAAATTATCCAACCATCATCCACGTCAAAAAATTAGTGTAATTAAATCTTTAGTAGATCGAGCAAAACGAATTTGTGACCCTGAATTGTTGAATGATGATTATAAATATTTAAGAAAATCTTTGCAAGATAATGGAACGTGAAGCTATTGAAACATATAAACACCCTAATAATTTTAATAGACAAGAAGGAAATCTCCGTTTAAATAGGTTTTGGCATCTTATAATTAAAAAAAAGCATAATGATAAGTCTTAATTTTGATTTTAATTTTAACTTTTGGTATGTCTAGGTTTTTTGCGGTGTTTTTCCTAGACCTTGAAGCAAATGCTTTACCAATTATATGTTAAATTACCACAGTACTATAATTTAACATAAGTAGTTGAAATTAAATCAAAATTAAAAATTACAAAAAACGTTCTGCATTTTGCTTTTCATTGTTAATAACACTTCGAATTATTGATAAAGATATCTCTTTGTTAGATTTAACTGGGTTATTTTATTTGATGTAATGTTTGGATTTGTGAATGCTTCTATCATTTTCAAATTGAAGTTTTTTACAACTTTACACTTACATCATAACTCGATTAAATTTTGTTAAATGTGTTTTTTGTCTGACAAATTTCATTGTTAGCTTTCGCCGTAGAGAGTGTTCTGGTTGGTCATCTTTGAGGCAGTTTAACAATATTTAATTTTTATGATCTAGTTATTCTTTACTAAAAATTTTATAGTTGGCTTTATACGTTTCTCAGACTGTTATATTAATAGCAGGCTGATGTTTATTTTTAATTTTTCAACTTTGACAAAATTGTTTACAACATCTTTAACAATTTTAACAAACATTACTACTGACGAAGATAACTGTAAGTATTATCGAAACGTTTAGATTGTATAATTTAAAGTACACCATTAAAAAATCCCAAAAAAGATAAGTATTTTATTAATTCAGACATAAGTTTATATATCTCAGGAAACTTTTAATAAAAAGCCATGGGTCAACTTACTGTAGTACATAGTTAAGAGGGGGCGGGGTTCCAGTGAAGCCAGGTAGATTTTTAGGCTCTTCATAGGAGCAATGTTAATTTTCATATTTTTCATGAAATTTCCCGCCGAATCCAATGATCCGATATTGTTTATTTAAATCTTGTTTTAAAGAGAAAAAAATAACAAAGTGACTTCAGTCAGCAAACATTTCAATTTATTTTCAGTTTTTTTTAAATTAATCTTTAAAATGTCAAAATTACACATTTTTATATGTAATTTAAAAGGCCAATTAAAATTCTAATCAGTGAAGTCGCTAGATAAATGTGCATAAAATACAAACACAAAATTTAAAATTAATTTGTTCATAAATAAGTGCAGGAGATTACATGTAAATTAACATTTTTCTTGTGGGTTTAAACGTCTACCTGGATTCACTGGAACTTAAATCACTCTTTATGTTACTAAACATAACATTACTTTCCTACTTCTTATGATCATTTTCTTGTTGCAGCACTGGTAAGTTTTTCCAAAAAAATTTACGGTTTTCTGGTAAAATGTTTTCTAACTCTTTCAAAAGTTTGTCATGCTTGATAGGGCATAAGCCCCTGGGGACACTTAATGTTGGAGGAACACCACAACTACTTGGCTTCATCAGTTTGAAAAGCAAAAAGTCCAATGTTTTATACTCTTCATCTGGATTTAAAGTTTTTTTTATATTTAACGACAAAACTTCCTCTTTCAGCTTTCACATGGGCAATTTCAGCGAGTTTTGGTCTTGTAGGGTCCTTTAGTTTCTTAGCAGATGCATTGTCTTTCCACAAGTAAAAATCGTTAAGTGTCATTTCAGCTACAGAAGCATTTCCTTTGTGGGCTGATTTACAAGCACTTACAAAGTCATTAAAATCATGTTTTACCTTGTTTCTTTAACGCCAACTCGATTTGATGATGGGTAGAGTCTGCAGCCATAAACGTATGACCGGGCTCAGAGTACCACAAGTTAATTTCTTGAGCAGAAATTTCATTACTGTTGACAACATTGATGAAAAATGTATATAGGCACCAGTTCTTATTCTGGCTTGAGCAGTTGTCAAGCCACAGATTGATATTCTTAAAATCCCTGTACTCCTTCAGAAATCTGTAAAAGGAACTTGTCAATTCCTCCTTGTTCCTACCAGTGATGCCTTCATGCCATAAACAAAGGAATGGCTTATATTTAGGGTTTTTCCCTACAGGAGAAAATGTCTCATTGTAGACAGTCGAGCGCTTCAGGAAAAGCACTACCTTAAAAGTGTCCCCTCTCGGCAACATAATGACTTTTTGCAGATCACATGCAAAGCAAATAGTATCTTCTGGAAGTTCTTCTTTGCTAAATCTTTGGTAAGCTTCACGTGATTGAATTGCTTTGTCCATGTGTTCACTCCAAGATTGACACATGCTACAGTCAGGATCTTTGTTTTCCTTAGTATGAGGATGAAGTTTGAATCCTTCGCATACCTCACACTCCTCATGCCCTAGTTTTGCAAATGATATATTTTTTTTACTTTCCTGTACTGATCATATGATACATCCTTGAACCGAGGAAACTTACAAAGTTTTCATGCATGATTGTAACTGTCAGATCAGAAGGAAGGTAGCGCTTGTTAGGTGCATGCTCCCGACGGTAATGTGATATTTCCGGGTGGTCTGAAATTTCAGTTTTAGGTCCTTTTTTCATGCAGGGTGCTTTGCCTCGAAGATCAGGTTTTGGCTTTATATTACCTTTAGGGGTTTTTGTTAACACAGTTGTGATAACTTTGTCATTTTTTTCTTTATAACCTAGAGTTGTCAAGAAAAAAACCTTGCATACGTCTAGTGTTGTACCAGTCCCATTTTGAAGCTTGTATTTAAATGTGAACGCTTTTGAGCTATTACATGCATTGGTAGTTCTACGCTTAGGAGAAGACCTCTCAACCAAACCAAGATGAAAGCCTTCCTCTCTTCTGCGGAAAGATTCCAGTACATTGTATTAATTTGTGACCTCCGCTCTTCAGAAACTTTTGTAGCACATTGTTTCTTACAACCGTTTCCACATGCTGGAAAAACAGGATGTTTTGTTTTAAGATTATCTATTTTAATTTTCTTTCTATCCGTGACACTTATAGGGTTTTTATTTCTTCGCTTTTTTCCACCTATGGCAGTTTGTGCTAAGTTTGCATCGTTGAAAACTTGTAGATCAGCTTCAATAATATCTCCTTGTTCTGGCTGAATATCGTTATGGTTTGTGTGATCATCTTCAGGGTTAATGTCACTACAACTGGTTCTTGAACATCGAACTGGTCATTATTGATTCCACTAGCTTCAGGTAGGTCTAGAGCATTTTCTTCAATCACAAAATCGGTCATTAGATCAAAACTGTTTTCTTTTGTAATTTATGGGTTCTCTTCAGTTTCAAAACCAAGGTAAGTATCATCGAAGCCGGTGATGGCTGAAGCATCATTGTCTTGTAAAACCTGAAAAAAACTCTATCTTACTTTCTAAAGAGCCATTGTTAAGGGATACTGACTGAAAATGGTCAAAAATAGCTTAGGCCTATGATTTCATTAAGCTTTTTAACAATGGAATTGCTGCAGCAGCTCTCAGTTATATCAGTTGTTGTAGAAATTATTAGTCTTCATATCCAGTTTGGCCAATGAAAGTGTTCTTGCCCTCCACCTCTGTATTACTTAAATTCACAACCATGAACAAGGCATCTTCTTGTAAAGTTGAACCATCAGGAACAACTTGAATTGGGACTCCCATCTTCTTCAACTACAAAAATCAAGAACTTAGCATTCTTAACAAGGCCTATTAATTATATTGTTGTTGTTTTAAATATTGGGCTAATGTTACACTGAGTAACTTAGTTTAGTTACCTATGCCTAAAATAGTAACATTTAGTTCTCTGAATCAGAATTTGAAATTGTTGTTTTCATCCAAACTACCGTTGCCATTATCCCAAAGATATTTCTAGGAATTGATGGTGTATCAAAATTAGCACTGTTCACAGTTTTTCCTAGTTCTACTTGAAGTCGCTTACGCCTTCTAGTGTTTTTTAGCGCAGTTTCTTCTCTGATCTCAACCGCCTGAGAAACATGATCCTTAACACTTTTCAATGTCACTTTCAGTTCCAATCAATCTTTTTTCTTCTCATTAGCATTCAAAAGAAATAAGCTAGTTTTCCTAAAACCTGAAATTATGTTATTGCTTCCTCTATTTTCATTCTCCAATTTCTTTTGAAGTTTAAGCAACATGTGGGGGAAATTTATCTTTTGATAATGCAGTGAATCCAAGGCCTGTTCCATTTTTCCAAGTTGTTAATATTTTACGCCAGTGCCTCTTTAATGGGGCATAAAATGCAACATCTAAAGACTGCATTACTTTAGTTGCATTCGGGGGTAAACAAATAAATTTAATAGTTAGTCGCACACTCCTCCAATGCGTTCTTAGAAAAATTAGACGATTGTCATGAACCAATTTTCAAAACATGTGTTATCAAACCATCCATTTTTCGAACGGTTGTGTGGAGGTCCACTTTCCCTCCACGTATCCCACAGATGTTCTGCACGGTAAACTAGATATGGTGGCAATAAAGCCCCGGCTGCACCAGCATACATTATACTGATAGATGTTTTGGTGGTATTCATTATGAGCTCTGGATATGTACTGCCTCGTCTACAAATAAATTGTTTTGACCCGGGATCATCCGTTAAATTGGTCTCGTTGTAGTTGATGATGTAGTCGAGGCTGACATCTTCAATGGCTTTCTGATAATGTTCAAAAAAATTGTCAATAGTAGCACGCTTTACAGATATATTTGAACAAAGGCGATTCGACAAAACATCTTCGAGTCCTTTAATACCTTCCAGATAGATTGTTCTTCAGGAAGTTAATTTTCCACCACATTTGTCTAAATATTTTTTTCTCAAAAAATGTGAAATCTAAGAGATCGCCATTCCGACAATGCCAGCACTTATTGCACAAAGGCGCATTTCTCTTCAACAGTACACATAGCGGGACGCCCAGCACATTCCTGCAATTTATTTTCTTCTCGTAATTCTCCGCTTATAGTTGATGTGGGGACTTTAAACCTTTGTAAAGCTTGCTATAAAAGAAGCTATTTCATTTTATAAAGTAACGATACATTAGTTAAGTTTCACAAAAACATGTTAACCAAATAGCCCCTAACATAAACCAAATAACCCCTAAATACAAAAATGGCTTCCGTTTATTGTTTTTCAGATTTTAAGGAAAACAAGTGATTGGGTTTATTAGCCAAGGACAATTGTTTTCAATTATGTATGGTCGAGCCGACGAGAGGTGTCTTATGACTCATCTTTTAATAAAGCATGGTTTAAGAGTTTAAAAACATATGTCGTTATTGGTTTATATAGTTAGTAATTTTGAATATCAACAAAACATCGTCAATGTTTCTAGGTTATTTTCAAATTTAAGCCGCGCTGTCAAATTTAAATAGTGAAAATTATTAGCGTACCTGGATAATGGAAGTTAAAGGTAAACATGGCCCCCCGTTATCGCGTTCCATCTCGAAATAATGCAGTATATTCATTAACATTAGTTGAGGTTGACTTTTCGTTCATTATTTGCTGCAAAATAAATAATTGCATTGAATCAATTGGAAATACATTTTGCATTATAAACTTACCTCGTAATAGTGAATATTAATAATAATAGTTTTGAAAAAAACTGTTGTTTACAAATGCAAAGGAAACTAATAAATTACGAAGCAAAAGATAAATTATTATAACTACAAAACACGACGCGATTATACGAAACGAAATACGAAGAATAATTTGAGGTTAAATAGCCAAGAAGACACCTGACAGCGTCATGCGCTTTGATTTTAGAATCGACATACGTTTTTAAGTCCTGCATTTAAAATATATAGCAGACGTAATATTATAACCCGCCTTTCTTAAAGTGGGAACTTCGCACTAAGATAAAGGGAAACAGATGCATTTCACAGTAATAATTCTATCCCCATTCTCGAGTCCGCCATGCGACACCTCTCCCCGGCGCTACTATAACTATCGTCTTTACGGTACTTACCGTTTATTTTGCACATATAGAAGTTTACTCACACAGTATTAGTAGTACTTTTAAGAAAGTAATGATTAATTGTCATTAGGAATTGCACATTATATTATTTAACCCCCCGCAGGGATATGTAACTCAACGAAGAGTTGCCACATTAACTTATGACAATTCGCGATTGGGCCAAAATAACTCATCTTCTCTTTACAAAATACCATGATTTTCGTTTTAAAACAAAGCTTACTCCACCTAGCTATAAATTCTATAATTGTATCAAACATCAATAAATGCATTCCAAAACACTGAAGAACAGCAAATCTACTTCAAGACATCCGACATCGTTTTGAATCTATCTTAGTTTACATTGAAACCCTAATTAGACATGGTAAGTTGTTTTACGAAATTATACGTATATGATCTTTATTCTTCGTCATAAACTTTACACGCATTCTAATTTTATGTACAAGTATGATAATAATCCATAAAAAATAAAATATAATAACGAAAAGGGAAGTTAAGCAAAACACACGTGAACATTGTAGAAAGCAGTTATGCAGCTTAGCAAAGAGCACCTAAATAAAATTGTAAGGCTAAAGGCATTGTTGACGTTAACCGAAAGTTGTATGTAAATTGTGAGCTCAATGTAAAGATAGTGAGTAAAAAAAGAAAAAGATAAATACTATAAGAAATTGAAAAATATGTTAAAACATTTTGCCGCTACCGCTAGGTAGCATGGCCACAATGTTTACCCACTTCAAACATGACCAAAACTACAACAGGATAAACAAGGTACAGAGAAAATTCACAACATACTGTAGTAACGGAGTGGAATTCAAACATATAATAAAGCAAATCTTAGAAAGATAATGCAACAATAATAAATTTATTAATTTTCTCAAAATGAGCTTGGATTATAAACTCAAATGCAGTAATAATGTTTTAGGTAAGTAAAAACACTAATAATAAGCAAACCAGTTTGATTAATTTAGGAAAGAAGAAAGCGTAGTGTTTCACTCCCTCCCCAAGTGAGAGAGAGGGGGGGGGGCGAGCTAATTAAGCTTTCCAAGCACCTTCAGCCACACGAATGGGTTCCTAAAATACATACATACATTAAGTATGGATGCATGGGACACTAAGGATGGGTGTGGTCTGGATCGAATTGGAAGGAACAGAGTTAGGGTTCTGAGGGGCAAGTTGTAAACAGTTCCGTAACAGTCGAATTTTACTTTTGGCTATTTTTTCTTTGCCCGGCGATAACTTAATCAGAAAAAGGTGTGGTTCGTAGAATAACTATGACAATTACCTGATCTTAACAAATAAATAGTGTGTTGTTTCCTATAAATATAATGCTAAATAACGTACTTAAACTACTTCATCTCAACTAAAAATACCTCTAAATAAAAATACACAACCAAAATAAAACGAACATTAACACAAAAATAATGACAGACCTCCAACTGGCTACTCTGTGGACTGGTTCGAGGAGCGTGGGAACTTCCTGGCGGGTACTTAATCTCTGTGGATTGGATAATTTGTAGTATCGAGAGGCACGGAGATACTCTAATATTATTTTGTCATACAAATTATGTAACCTGATGTTTAATAGCTTCTCATAATTCTCTTTGTCTATTTGGGTAAAGTATTTACGCAAACCAATTAGTAATTTAAGTCGAAAAGAAATTAATAAGTTCTTTTTACTATAAAATCTACGAATTCATATTAAGGACTAAAGTGGTTAACACCTGGATATACGAATGGTGTTTATACAAATTCATTGCTAAAAGCATACATGGACTGATAACAAGGGCAATAGATTTTAGTTTCTATAAAAAAAAGTAGTTTACTAGGTCAACCGTTACTTTATCGATTTTTGTTTTAAAATAAAAGTGTTACTTTTATTTATGTAGCTTTAATTTAACTACTGGTCTTTGCCGTAATTATTTCTAATTATGCAAAAAAAATGGAACATGAAATAGCGGGGTCGTAAACTATAGAAAAGAATTAAGAAACAGTTGGTAGTTTTGCCACCACTTTTTACGAGATGATAATTTCATATTTTTTAAAACGTATAATAAAAGTTTTATATTTTATTTTCAATTTGCGATGTATTCCTATCGCTTCAAAGAAAATATACAGGAACAGGAGTACTTCTGAGACTAGAAATAGAAATTGGGTTAAAGTATTGGAATCTATGGCGTGCGTGTTCAAGTCTAAATGCGTATATCCACTACTGGTACATGAAGTATTTGTGAGATTGATCAGTCATCATCTTCTAGGACAAGCCATATTTTCATGCCCCAGTAACATAATCATTAAATGTTTAGAATACTATATGAGTTTTCTCTAAATTTCTGGCAAAATTAGAGTGCAAATGCATTAATAAGCGGAATAAATCCATTTCAACTTACGTTTTACGGACAGTCTGCATTGAATATCGGTTTCCCTTGTTAGTATTTGCTTAACTAAGAACACTTTCACAAGTATCAAGCAACACTAATTTTGAAATGTCAATTTTAATTCACTCAGTCCTCTATTGCCAGAAGTGTGAATCTGTATCTCGCGAGAATTTTCTGCAACAAACTTCAAGTATTTGGTTTGTGTATTATCGTGCTCAAAAAATTCTGTTAAGGTAAGGTCAGGTAAGTGTAAATTAGAGGTAAGTGTAAACGAAATGTGTAAAATTATATCTATTATGGTATACGATCAGCCCTCTACTGAAAAGTAGAGTAGCTATGCATTACTAACAACAGCTCATTTCATATATTATTTTCGACAACCGTACTTTGCGTCATTTCAGTTCAAACTCTGCTGCAGTATGAACGTTATTGTGTTATAGTTGACAGAGTGCAGAAGTAATTCGTTTTTTTATAACGTTTATTCAGGCGAGATACAATCTGTGTACATAAACAACAACAAATTGGTTGACATTACTATATAATTTTGATAGAATTTTTGTTTTATGATATGACATCAAAATAGAAAAAAATTACACTTACCCCAGGTTGTTGCCACAGAAAGGCATGTGTAAACAAAAATTCAGTAATTGGTGGGGTAAGTGTGAACTTAACAATGATTAAATTTTCAGAGTCATGGTGCGAAATTACGTGCGCAAGATCCAACGAGCCACTCAGTATTCTTAAGAGGATTTAGAAAATGCTGTTCTGGAAATCAAGAATAACAATATGACACTCCATCATGCTCATCGTCTGTGTAACATTCCTAAACCCACCCTCCATGCTCATGTTACGGGCAAATGGGGACAAAAAAGTTGAACCCAGGACAGAAATCTAAGCATTCCTATTGAAGAGGAAAAAAAAGTTGGCTAGTTGTCTGGAGCAAATGGAAAAATGGGGCTTCAGCCTGTCTAGGAAGGAGGTTATCCATTCTGTGATAGAATATGTGTCTAGAAATAAAATCACTAATACAGGTTTCAAGAATAATACACCTGGAAAGGAATGGTTTATTGCATTTAAAAAACGCCATGGTTTATCAATAAAAAAAACCACAAGCTGTGGAATATGCGAGGAAAAAAAGTGCGATTCCTTCGTGATTCATAACTATTTTCAGTTGTTAAAAGATACACTTAGCGAATTAGACCTCTTTGACAAACCAAATTTGATTTGGAATTTAGATGAGACCAGCTTATCGATAGATCCCTCCAAAACTAAAGTAATCGGTGCTACAGGACTGCCCAGTACAAGAGTTACAAGCACTTCCGGACGCGAAAACGTTTCAATATTGTCTGCAGTAAGTACCAGTGGTGAAAAATCACCACCGCTTATAATTTTTAAAGGGAAATATATAGGTATGTGATCAATCGATCGCTTATGAGGTTGAAGGCTTCTTTCCAAACATATCGTATGCTGCTACAGCAAACAGGTGGATGGAAAGCTCTGTATTCTTCAACTTTTTAAAATCAACTTTTATGAAAACCATCGGCGACGTTCGACCTGTATTGTTAATTTACGACGGCCACAGCACACATGTTGATGAACGAGTGATTGATTTAGCTCGATCTAATAACATCACTATTTTAAAACTCTCCCCTCACAGTAGCCATTTATTGCAGCCCTTAGATTTGGCGGTTTTTAAGTCATTAAAAACGGATTGGGATTTAGAAATTACAAAATGGCAAAGACACAACATTGGTCGGAAAATACCAAAAAGGATATTTTTTAATCTCGTTGGTAAAACTTGGAAGAATATAAGGACCGAAATAATACTAAGCGGCTTTCGAAAAGCTGGCATATATCCGTACAATGCAGATGTACCGAAAGATAAATTTGATCCGAATAGTCTTAAAAGATGGGAGAAGGAATATAAAAATGTAGTCATTAATCATCCTGAAATAGAACATAATCCTGAAACTGCAGCTTTAAAAACTGAAAGTTTTGCAGATATCTTGTTACGAACTGTAATATAATCTCAAGATTCTGCTGCAGGTCATAAACGAAAAGCAAATTATGACTGGAAAGGAAAATAATAGTAGCAGTAGCGAATCAGAGTATGAAATAAAGCTTGATGATTCCTCAGACGATGACAATTACTGTAAGAATCCTGAAAAAGAAGCAGAGGAAGAAGAAACTTAATAGTGCCCCAAAAGTTCTTTCTGTAAATTCATATGTTCTGGTTTGTTTCAAATTTAGCAAGTCAGCAAATATTTTATAGGCAAGATAATAGAAAACAACGATGGTGAATGGACTGCATTTATTCTTAGAAAAACAAAAAGTGATAAGTATATCTGGCCAGCAGTTGAAGATACGTCTTTAATAGATGAAAATGATATAGAACGGCTGCTTCCAGATCCTGAATTAGATCATTGAGGAAAATTGAGTTTTCCAGTTAAATTTGATAATTATACCATTTCATAATAAGTTTATGTATAACTTTTTCTAAGTTTAATATAAGTATGTTAATATTTGTATTTTTAATGCGTATTTCAGTTTCTTGTTTTGTATAACCTTTTATTACTTTGTAACACCTATAGATAATTTTTTTTTTAAATCTGGCATGTGGATTGTGTGTAAAAAACGTATGCAGAATTTACTCTTACCCCTCATTTTGCATATATGATATTTCAAGGAAATCTGGAGCCATGATCTATACTTACCCCTTTTGAAGGGAAAGTGGAAATTTTGTCTTCGATAAAAAAATTACCTTCTACAACAAGAAAAAAAAGCAAGGCTGTTCTAATCAGTATTTTCTGAAAGCCCAGGGTCTATTTAGTGACATACCCCACATACAGCTCTTTATATTTACTAGTCTATTAATCAAGGCAGAACAAAATCAACTATTTAAAAAAGCGTTCACACTTGCCTCACCTTACCTTACAGCTTGTTACTGTAGATACTTCCAAAATTCAAATTTTAATGTAGACACATTTGTTGTATGAATGTAAATCGGACATCTTACGATTTTCAAGTAAGGGTTAAGCATTTGTTAAACTGGCAAATTTGATATATTCTTAGACTAGGTAAAATTCCTAATCTAAGGATATATTAAAGACATAAACTGTCACTTTGTTATAGTAGTAATTACGAGAGGTCAAGTATGACTCACTAAGTAAGCAACAAGAATATCCAACAAAATTCATCTATCTCTGTCACACTCTGAAGAATTGTATAATAGAAAAGAAATAGCAACTAATAATATGTCTATCCATGCTTTCAATGCAACGTGGTCGGTTTTTAATTCACCATCATCAGCAGTTCATTGTAACGTAACCTAAAATTTGCGCAGTGGTTCTTTTCGACTTTATTCTGATATATTATTAAAAGTAAAAACAGTTTTTATTAGTTAGTGCTTTAAGATGATGCTTACTAATAAATCTTTAAAAAGTCAAACACAACTTATGTTGTTGAATGTGCTTAAATATTTTGAAAATGAAAGTGAACGAGGTGGATGCAATGTACCATTAACATCAATAGTACAATTTAAAATATGCGAATTTTCTAAAATTAATGTTATAATTAGCGAACTGCGGAGACGTGGTGTTTCAACTTATGCCATTACTTCTACAAAGAAACGGATGGCAGAAGCATTAAAACAAGGTAAATCGGTTCCTACCAGGCCACAGAAAAAACGTACACGTCTTTGCAAAAGTCTGTTGATGTAGATGATCACATAAAAGATATTGTCAAGAGAACAATTTATCAAATGCATTCTAAATGTAAGTATTGATAAACAAATTTTATGCACTGAATAATTATGCTGTTAATTTTTGTTGCAGTAATGCCAGTTACGATAACTACTTTACAAAAACAAATAAAGGACAATGACGTGTTTAAATTTAGTATTAGTAGTTTAACAAAACTACTAAAATTTGTCGTTTCCTTTTTGTACTATGTTAAGAATGAATGTTATGATTAATATATAGGTTATGTTTATACATTGTTTTATATTTTACTCGTAGCATTGTATCCGTTTTAAACTAAAGTAGTTCGAGTAAATTTCTAGATGTTCGAACAGACTATTCCAACTATTAGTGTAAATACAAAACACGCCCATTAATTTTTATTAAAATAACTATCGACATCGTTTTCTATTATTTCATTAATATGCTTTTAAGCAATGAGTCACACTCGAGCTCTCATAATTACTACTATATTTCATGGTCATAGCCTGCTAACGTAATTGTTGTTAATGAAAATCATCATTTATTGGTACTGTTACCTTATATATCTAAACAATACCATATAGGTACATGAAATACATAAACTTAAATTCATAACAAAATGCATAATACTTTAAATTCCATTAATTATTGCAGTGTAGTGTATAAAATGTTCAGCGGTAATAAGAATCTTGTTTCTCAAACAGCACCCTTCTCGATAGGAGTAGAAAAATATAGTACACAACTCTGGTGGTAACTACTACGTACTCGTTTAAGTTACACCATTTGCTTGCAAACATAATAATACACTCGTGCATAATAGGTTACTTACCGCCCTTATTATGTAATATACTGTAACGAAATCCATTATTTCATTTCTTTTAATTTTCACTTGCAGGGTGGAGGATAGTGTGTTATTCCACATCAGATATTTGTAATAACAAAGGACAATGACGTGTTTAAGTTTAGTATTAGTAGTTTAACAAAACTACTAAAATTTGTCGGTTTCATTTTGTATATTTTAAGAAGAATGTTATGATAATAATAGGTTACTGTTTATCATGTGTTTTAATACTTTTACTAACTAAAGCATTGACCGTGTTTTAAATTAATAGTAGTTCGATAAATTTCTAATGTTGAACAGTTTCCAACTATTAGTGTTAAATACTAACAGCCATTAATTTTATTAAAAATAATATCACATACGTTTTTATTTATTCATTAATATCTTTTAAAATGAAAGTAATCGAGGCATCTACATAATTACAACTAAATAATTTTAAATTATGGATCATAGCACTGCAACGTAATTTTATTGCCATCTAACCAAAAGTTTTGCTGTAGCATTAAAAGTAATGTTCTCAGCTGAAAACGATTTAAAGTTATATACACTATAGTTTTATGGACATTCAAAGCTGATAAACTAAGTGTAAAATTTAATGAAAATCATCTATTTATTGGTACTGCTTACCTTATATATCTAAACAATACCATATAGGTACATGTTAAATACATAAACTTAAATTCATAACAAAATGCATAATACTTTAAATTCCATTAATTATTGCAGATGTAGTGTATAATAATGTTCAGCGGTAATAAGATATCTTGTTTCTCAATTTACTAGCACCCTTCTCGATAGGAGTAGAAAAATATAGTACACAACTCTGGTGGTAACTACTATCGTACTCGTTTAAGTTAACACCCATTATGCTTCAAACATAATAATACACTCGCATAATAGGTTACTTACCGCCCTTATTATGTAATATACTGTAACAAATCCATTATTTCATATTCTTTTAATTTTCACTTGCAGGGCTGGAGGATAGTGTGTTATTCCACATCAGATATTTGTAATTACTATAAAGATAAAACTTAGTTATTTTTTAAATCTAAATTGTAATTAAGCGAAAGATTAATTTTTTTTTTTTTTTTTTTTTTTTTTTTTTTTTTTTTTTTTTTTTTTTTTTTTTTTTTTTTTTTTTTTTTTTTTTTTTTTTTTTTTTTTTTTTTTTTTTTTTTTTTTTTTTTTTTTTTTTTTTTTTTTTTTTTTTTTTTTTTTTTTTTTTTTTTTTTTTTTTTTTTTTTTTTTTTTTTTTTTTTTTTTTTTTTTTTTTTTTTTTTTTTTTTTTTTTTTTTTTTTTTTTTTTTTTTTTTTTTTTTTTTTTTTTTTTTTTTTTTTTTTTTTTTTTTTTTTTTTTTTTTTTTTTTTTTTTTTTTTTTTTTTTTTTTTTTTTTTTTTTTTTTTTTTTTTTTTTTTTTTTTTTTTTTTTTTTTTTTTTTTTTTTTTTTTTTTTTTTTTTTTTTTTTTTTTTTTTTTTTTTTTTTTTTTTTTAAAAAAAAAAAAAAAAAAAAAAAAAAAAAAAAAAAAAAAAAAAAAAAAAAAAAAAAAAAAAAAAAAAAAAAAAAAAAAAAAAAAAAAAAAAAAAAAAAAAAAAAAAAAAAAAAAAAAAAAAAAAAAAAAAAAAAAAAAAAAAAAAAAAAAAAAAAAAAAAAAAAAAAAAAAAAAAAAAAAAAAAAAAAAAAAAAAAAAAAAAAAAAAAAAAAAAAAAAAAAAAAAAAAAAAAAAAAAAAAAAAAAAAAAAAAAAAAAAAAAAAAAAAAAAAAAAAAAAAAAAAAAAAAAAAAAAAAAAAAAAAAAAAAAAAAAAAAAAAAAAAAAAAAAAAAAAAAAAAAAAAAAAAAAAAAAAAAAAAAAAAAAAAAAAAAAAAAAAAAAAAAAAAAAAAAAAAAAAAAAAAAAAAAGAACTAATGCGGAGACTGGTTTTCAACTTTATTGCCATTATTTAAAAGAAACGTTTATGCAGAGCTTTAAAACTATATAAATCGTTCTACAGGCCAAAAAAACTTATGTCTATTGCAAAAGTCTTTGAAATGAATGAACAGTGAAAGAATTGTCAAAGACAATTTATAAATGCATTTCTAAATTAAGTTTATAATACAATGAGACTGGTTTAATTATGCCTTATTTAAGAAGTGCAGAAGCCATTAAAACAGTAATCGTTCTACCAGCACAAAAAAGACAACGTTTTAAAGTTTGTTTAGTAGTACAAAACTATAAAATTTGTCAGGAATTTCAACTTTAATGTAATATTTAAAAAATTTTATGATAATAATTAGGTTAATTTTTTCATATGCTTATAATTTTACAAAACAATAAAGGCATTGACCGTTTTAAATAATAGTAGTTTACAAAATTTCTAAATTTGACGTTTCCATTTTGTAAATAATAAAGCCATTAATTTTATTAAAATAAGTTATGTTATACTTTTTTATTATTTTATTAATTATCTTTTAAACAAAGTATTCGAGAATTTCTAATTTAACACTATTCAATTTATGAATCAACCGCCCATAATTTTATTCAAATACTAGACCAACTTTTCTTTATTTCATTAATTGTTTAGCAATAGTAATAGCCCATAATCTATATATTTTGTCAAACGCTGTAAACTAATTGTTTTAATGAAAATCATCATTTATTGGTACTGTTACCTTATATATCTAAACAATACCATATAGGTACATGAAATACATAAACTTAAATTCATAACAAAATGCATAATACTTTAAATTCCATTAATTATTGCAGTGTAGTGTATAAAATGTTCAGCGGTAATAAGAATCTTGTTTCTCAAACAGCACCCTTCTCGATAGGAGTAGAAAAATATAGTACACAACTCTGGTGGTAACTACTACGTACTCGTTTAAGTTACACCATTTGCTTGACAAAACATAATAATACACTGCATAATAGGTTACTTACCGCCCTTATTATGTAATATACTGTAACGAAATCCATTATTTCATTTCTTTTAATTTTCACTTGCAGGGTGGAGGATAGTGTGTTATTCCACATCAGATATTTGTAATAACAGTAGAAGGGGATAAAACTTAGTTATTTTTAAATCTAAATTGTAATTAAGCGAAAGATTAATTAATAAGTAATTGATCAGAACGTCTGATTTAAATTATTTCAACTCTTTACAAATATATCCCCTTAGTCTCATGATTTCAAGAGCTCTATAGACTCAACTGAAGAATGAGTTAATTGTTACATGTGGTGATAGTTTGGTAATATGTTTTATCTATTTCAAAGTCATATATGTTTTAAATAACCTTTTAGTGAACTGCGGAGACGTGGTGTTTCAACTTATGCCATTACTTCTACAAAGAAACGGATGGCAGAAGCATTAAAACAAGGTAAATCGGTTCCTACCAGGCCACAGAAAAAACGTACACGTCTTTGCAAAAAGTCTGTTGATGTAGATGATCACATAAAAGATATTGTCAAGAGAACAATTTATCAAATGCATTCTAAATGTAAGTATTGATAAACAAATTTTATGCACTGAATAATTATGCTGTTAATTTTTGTTGCAGTAATGCCAGTTACGATAACTACTTTACAAAAACAAATAAAGGACAATGACGTGTTTAAGTTTAGTATTAGTAGTTTAACAAAACTACTAAAATTTGTCGGTTTCCTTTTTGTACTATTTTAAGAATGAATGTTATGATTAATATATAGGTTATGTTTATACATTGTTTTATATTTTACTCGTAGCATTGTATCCGTTTTTAAACTAAAGTAGTTCGAGTAAATTTCTAGATGTTCGAACAGACTATTCCAACTATTAGTGTAAATACAAAACACGCCCATTAATTTTTATTAAAAATAACTATGCGACATACGTTTTCTATTATTTCATTAATATGCTTTTAAGCAATGAGTCACACTCGAGCTCTCATAATTACTACTATATTTCATGGTCATAGCCTGCTAACGTAATTGATTATGTGCCATCTAACCAAATTTTGCTGTAGCAGTATTTTTTGAGTGCGATAGTATATACACGCTATGCTTTTTTGTGCTCAAACGCTGAATAAACTAAGGTTTTAATGAAAATCATCATTTATTGGTACTGTTACCTTATATATCTAAACAATACCATATAGGTACATGAAATACATAAACTTAAATTCATAACAAAATGCATAATACTTTAAATTCCATTAATTATTGCAGTGTAGTGTATAAAATGTTCAGCGGTAATAAGAATCTTGTTTCTCAAACAGCACCCTTCTCGATAGGAGTAGAAAAAATATAGTACACAACTCTGGTGGTAACTACTACGTACTCGTTTAAGTTACACCATTTGCTTGCAAACATAATAATACACTCGTGCATAATAGGTTACTTACCGCCCTTATTATGTAATATACTGTAACGAAATCCATTATTTCATTTCTTGTAATTTTCACTTGCAGGGTGGAGGATAGTGTGTTATTCCACATCAGATATTTGTAATAACAGTAGAAGGGGATAAAACTTAGTTATTTTTTAAATCTAAATTGTAATTAAGCGAAAGATTAATTAATAAGTAATTGATCAGAACGTCTGATTTAAATTATTTCAACTCTTTACAAATATATCCCCTTAGTCTCATGATTTCAAGAGCTCTATAGACTCAACTGAAGAATGAGTTAATTGTTACATGTGGTGATAGTTTGGTAATATGTTTTTATCTATTTCAAAGTCATATATGTTTTAAATAACCTTTTTAGTGAGTTTATTTCAATTATATTTCGTAATTTTAATCAAGTGGAATACACTAGGTATAAGATTAAGGTTTCATGCTAATAAAATGTACTTTAACTATCAACAAAAAATTAATCATTAAAATAGATTTGGAGCTTCTAACCAGCTTTAAGATCAAAATTTTGAAGTAAGTTTTTGTGATAAAATTTAGATTTCTAATACTTACTTTTGAGTTTTGAAAGAGCCTTTGATGTAAATTACATCAAAAAATTTATATTACAATTGGAAGCCAATTAATCTTAAAAGGATTTTTATGAAAATGATTATAACAATGTAAAATGCTTAAGCAAGAAAGAAAAATAAAGATGAACTAAGAAAACATTTATTTTGACTAGCTATACATTTAATTTAAAATTTCTATCTTGGTCGGATGTTTAGATTGTAAATGTGTTTTCAATGACACTTTTTGTGCAAATGCAAGGGGACAAAATTGACAAGCATATGGTCTTTCGTCAGTGTGCTGACGTGTATGGGTATTACGAGCATACAAGCTGGAAAATCCTTTATTACAATACTTGCAGGGGTACGGTCGTTCACCAGTATGACTACGTATATGTTTTTGCAGTACTTGCTTGTCATAAAATAGTTTACCACAAATTGAACATGGAACAGTTTTAACGTCACCAACTAAAAATAAAACATTAATTTATGGCATTATAATAGATTGATTTACCTGCATGTCTTTTTCTATGCACAGTTAATCCTCCTCTATGTTTATATACTTTACCACAAATTTTACATTCGTAGTTAATACCTTTATGCATAATCATATGAGTTCTAAGAGATTCTGAATTTTTACAAGTCTTTCCACATTTTGTACACACAACAGGCTCCTCTGTGTGAATTAAAATATGTTTTTTTAGATTATCACTTCTAATAGTAACTCCACATATATTACATATTGACTTTTTTAAAGAAGATTTTTTACGATTCTCTTCGATTTTTTCAATCTTACTTGTAGGTGATGGTTTCTTATATAACTTTCTCCTCTCAGCTTTGTCAATCACAATGTTAACATAAGGTTTTTTAAACTCATTGATATTATTTTCATTGTTTTCGAAATCTAATATATTTGCTACATTATCACTATGAATATCGATTTCAACATGGGTGATTTCACTTTGCAATTCAATATCACTTTCATTGGTTTTACCAGAAGATGCTTCGACACTAGGTAATTCATTTTTTATTTCAAGAAGAATGAAGTTACTTCTTATTATTATAGTTCGGAAGTCATAGAGTAAGTGAACATTTTGTTCACAAAGATAGCAGATTGTTGAAGGTAAGTTATCATCAATGGATACCTAAAGAGATAATGTACATTACAATTTTTTATTTAATTATAATCTACCTCTAAAGATGATATAACATTGATTTTATGGGGAAGAAGGTTATCTTTAAAAATGCTTGTTAAGTCATTAGTTACTTTTAAACATGTACGACAAATATCCATTTATTTAATTCAATAATAATTATATTCTGGAGTATAACATAAAATTAATATTATTTAACATTGTATATGTTGCAATAAAATAAATTGTGTTTGAAAATACCTTAGAATATAAAATACCATTCTAAGGAAAATCCAATATACAACATTTATTATGACATAAAATTGTAGCGTAACCAAAGACACTATTTTGCAAAGTTTTAACAAACGTGCCAACATATTTAGTGGCCGTGAAGTTGGCACCAATACTTTAAAGGGTTCGAAACACGAGCGGCTAAATTACAAGATCCGTTCAGTAGGTTATACCAGTTTTGTTTATCTAGTTTTTATTGGATAAACAAAACTACTGTAACCTAACAGAACTAGACTAGATTAACAAAACTACATTGGTTTAAATAATAGTTTCAATGGCAAAGTAGCAGAGCATTTCTGGTCAAGTGGTAGTGGTTGCCTGCACTGGGTGCGGGTTCGATTCCCGGCCAATGCAACTTTTTTTTCCTGTTAGGTTGCAGTGGTTTTGTTAATCTAATCTTGTTCTGTAGCTACAGTAGTTTTGTTTATCTAATTTAAACTAGATGAACAAAACTACTGTAACCTACGGAACGGATCTTTGATTTATCCGCTCGTCTCGAAACGGATCCAATGTACCATCGCGCTCAAAAAATACTGGCGCTGCAAAATTTTGGCTGTGTGCATTTGGTTTGACGGCACATAATCAATTGCAAAAGGCAATAATAAGGGCCCGTTTGAGAGATAGACCTAAATTAATTATATATATATATATATATATATATATATATATATATATATATATATATATATATATATATATTATGTGAAGATTACTTTTTTCCCTTTTACTCCGCTAACAGAAACCGTAATTAAGTCTTTCAATTAATTAAGTATTATAAATAATTACACCGTGATTCGTAACGAATGTCAAATAAAGATAATGTTAATGTCTGGACATTCAAAATAAAATTGCTTCTGATAAACACAAATTATCGTAGTGGTGATATCGTAACCAATGAGGTTAATCCGAGGTTGCGATTATTGCTAGTTGAAAACTATTCCCAATACTCCGCCAAGGGGACGTGAAATACCGTCCGCTATTACAATTTTTGTATGGATCGGAGAGCACACGCGCAATTTCGGAAGTGTAATGCTTGTCGGTGTTGTAACTAGTAGGCGAAAATTCTTCAGCGCAGGTCATATACGGTTCCAATTGGTAATAATCCAAATTTTATGGCCTCCTGTTTCCGGTTTTGGCCAGTACGTTGTCTAAATCTGCTTCAATATCGGATATCTAAAAAAAAATTAATATGCTACGGAAAAAATATAATTCACTGCTCGGGCGTTAATTTTTGTAATGGGTTTTCGGTGGTGGCAAGTGAAGCCTTGCCCTCAACGAGCACCAATATTAATTAAGACTCGTTTGGACAATTTATTTAAAATAATTTATAAGTTACGGTATTGTGTTTATTTTGGCTCCCGAACGGTCTGCGGACAGCGATTGTTCGCTCCAGGGGTTGCAAACGGATTCGTGTGCCACCCAAAGATAAGATAATGTCCAGGCGGTTTTGGGTCCAATCCTGAACGTATGCGGTTTCCAAACGGCTGCTCCAGGTGGTACAGCGGAGAAAAATATTCAATTTCTTATCCTGTGGTAGAAGATGTACCCAAAACAAAATTAATTCGGATGGACGGCGGACAAGGAAGTTGACAAAGGTCACAGGTCCCCTTGACAAACAAAATCCTTCACCAGTGATTGATGAAAAATGAATGATTCTTATTACATACGAGCTCTATTAATTTATTCAAATTTCAATGATTACGGTTTAAATAGAAGCGGTGATCAGTAGCTAAGCGACTTTTTACTACTTGTATCAAAACAAATTAAATATGTACTTACTGAGCGAGTATCTATTAACTTTAATTATATTAATCAATATAAACTACGCTTTACCTCATACTCATTAATAAAAATTTAGCTTCGTCTACATACATAAAGCGATGAGAGCGAAAAGATAAAAATTTGACCGTGGTACTTGCCCATATAGAACACAAAACATTACAAAGCGTCAAAAGCTTTTTAATTAATGTTAAATCAATTAATGAAGTAATACTTATTTCGTCATGCTAAAATTATTTGTGAAATAACGGAACGATTGATATAAAATTATGCCGGTTCTACTGACAAAAAATACGTACTCTACAGAATGTTTTAATTAATAATTACGGACACTTTTGTCTAGTTATAACTCAAAATTTACAGAAGCCGGTTGCTTCTTGCACATATGTTAGCGGTCGGAATATATTATTAAAAATAGTTTCTTTACACAATGGGAATGAGATCACAATTTTCATTTATTTATTTATTATGGCGTACATTTCAGGACGCGTCACAACCTGTCCTAATATGAGCAGTATACTTTAAATGACAGTACTTTAAAGATGATGTACCTTTGAAGACAACGTAACGATAACAGAGACACTTATAAACTGTGCAAATGGCAGAAATGTCACACACTAGTCCCATTCGCATGGAATGCCTAATATTGATTAGTGGTCTTTTAGGAATAAATTAACGTGTTGCTTCTGAACTTAGAAGAGTTTGTTGTTTTCCTCAAAATCATGCTGTATTTTTTTCCCTTCCACGGCCATTACTTCCTCTCTGTTCTCACTGCCTCCTTCGCTTCTTTGTTCCTTAATCTGTACACCTCATATAATCGCTTTTTCTCAGTATAATTTTTTGCAGCAATCATTGTCGTGTACGCGTCTTTTTTCTGTCTAAGTTGCTCCTCTTTCAACATCATTGTCTTTTATTTGTTCGTTCCCTTAAACACACTCTCGATACAACTACAAAGCGGTCCGACCTTCACTCCGATCTTCGCATTACTCTTGTACCTTTCACCAGATTTCTAAGTCGTTCATCATACATTATCAAGTCAATCATACTTTTAGACTCACCTCTTTACCATGTATCAATATGCACATTTCTATGCTTAAACCACGTATTAGATACGGACAGGTTTCTCTTCACCATTCTCATTGATTCTTTGGTTCTCCGAACTTTCCTAGCAATCGTCCTCCCAATATCACCACTCTATCATTTGGCCTACATGCGTTTAACACGTTCTCTACATCATTCCAGAAGTTCTCACATTCTGGGCCTCTTTCTCCATTCACCGGTGCATAGCATGCGAAACTCCACTTTCATTCTACTCACATTACCCGGGGGATATCAATTCATGCTGTTTAACACATAGTTTCGCTCTTTCACTTACGATTACTCCTTTAGCAAAATGCAGTTCAGTTTCATCTCCTGACCCTACTGCTAGACTGCCAATCTCCATCGTCACAGCATACTTTCCTTTGCGCTTTGTCTCCGATACACAAAGAATATCAAGCTGCATATCATTCACTACATTCGCAATTTAAAATTATTTACTATGCATACCTCTCAACTCGCCATTCATTACTTACTCTGTCTTCAGCAGCGGTGCCTGTCCGTTCCGGCCTAGACCGCTCCTTGTAGCCAGGTCGATTCTTTTTGGTAATTGAATTAGCAGACCGACTGGTTACAGACCGATTTCAGCTACATGCAGATTAAGTGATAACTATGGATGAAACAGTTTTCAACTTAAATGGAAGTATCGAAGCCAGGTTAAACAGGCCGGATGTGCGTTGTTGTTGGACGGGCAACGCTTTGGATTACATAGCGGAAATTAGAACGACTGAGGCTAAATATCGTAAAGTTGAATTCTGCCCCATTACTCGTTTTCGTCGGATTTGGCAAATAGTGACTGTTTTTTATTCCCATATTTAAATTCTCAATTATTAAATTCGCTAAGTAATATTAGAAATGATCTGAAACCTTTTTCTATCAAAAGATCTTAGATATAGAAACAAAATTTAAAATTCGAGTATAAGATATTGATTTGAAACCAACCTCTGTCAAAAGGGTCTTAGATTTATAAACAAGATTGAATACACAAAGTCTTATTGAAAATGGGCAAATGCTTGGAAACAAAAAAACAACTTGACTTTCATTTCCAATTTTGATAATACACTTCATCTTTTATTTTAACCATCAGGTCCGCGAAGTAGTTATTAATACGTTTACAAGCAAATCCATACACAGATTTTAATTACTTCCCAAATACTAATGTGCTAAGTAATATCGGAAACGCGTTTAATATGGTGATCTAATACCAGTTTCTACCAAAACATCTTGTATATAGAAACAAGATTTAAAATTCAAGTATAAGATATTTATTTGAAACTAACCTCTATGAAAAGGGTTTTCGATTTATAAACAAACTTGAATACACAAAGTCCATATTGAAAATGGATGAATGCCTGGGGGGCAAATGAAATCAACATCTTAGGGCCGGTTGCACAAAGGTGAGTTAAGCAGAGATCATCTTGATCCCGAGATAAACAAATACAATTGGTGTAAACATCTGTCAATTATGTCATTCTGTTAAAAAGTAGCCAATCACATTTCTTAATCCAGGGATTAAGATGAACCTGACTTAACTCACCTTTATGCAACCGCCCTTAGACTTGCAATTTGAACCTTGCTGCAATAAAAATACAGCAAATGTACAACCGCGTCACACAAATTCCTTATTGAAAATGGCCAAACGTCTGAGGACAATTTCAACATTTGAAATCAACATCTTAGACTTGTAATTGGAAACTTGTTTTGCCAAAATACAGAAATTAACTTAGCAGTAATAGTTATGTTGAACAGGAAATTTATAATCGGTTTTCTCTGCAGACGAGTAACATGAATTAATCGAAGGTAGTGATTTTAATTAACATCTTACGCAATGTATTTATTCGCTTACATTGCATCTCTAATTAATTTAGTTTGCTATAGTTTCAAACGAACACTCGTGGAAATTTAAAACCCACAACAAATAATGCAGTTAGAAGCACTTCAAATTTCATCTATTACAATTACATGAATCTTCCATCAGTTTTAAAAATATTTCATTAGATGAGACTCCGTTGTTTTCTTGCTTGTTTGACGTATTTGCAACGGATTGCTAGTTTATTTTGTTTCGGGGTTGCGCGACTCTATTGTTTATTTATTTATATGTTTTACAGTGTTTGTACTATTACATGTTTTATTGTATACAATCGTTTGGTGTTGCGTTTATTGAGATCCATCTAATGCAAACTCCTGTGAACATCATATATCTCCCGATCCCTTTTTAAACCTTTTATCTTTAACAGCAATTCGTCTATTTCTACAGCAGCAGCTGGTTTACACATGACTTCTCGCATCTTTAGTGAAAGACTTTAAAACGACAATGAATTTATACAAGCGTAATGTGAAAGTAGACCACGAGATTTTAAATTAATGGTTAGCTGAAGTCCTTATGTATTTGTAAGCAAGACGTAGAAAGGTAACATAACCATAGGTGGAAGGCATGTATACCCAATGCCGACCGGTGCAATGCCACCACCTTTACCATGGGTTCCTTAATATTAGTGCTCTAATTTTCTGAGTTTGGTTACGAACGAAACGAACGAAACGAACGAAACGAACGAAACGAACGAAACAAACGAAACGAACGAAACGAACGAAACGAACGAAAAGAACGAAACGAACGAAACTAACGAAACGCACGAAACGGACGAAACGGACGAAACGATCGAAACGAACGAAACGAACGAAACGAACGAAACAGAACGAAACGAACGAAACGAATTAAACGAACGAAGACAGAAACGAAAACGAACGAAACGAAGAAACAGAACGAACGAACGAAACGAACACGAACGACGAACGAACGAAAACGAACGAAACGAACGAAACAGAAACAAGAAACGAAACAAGAAAGAAGACAACGAACGAACGAAGAACAGCAACGAAAGAACAAAGAAATAAAGAAACAAACAAGAAACAAATGAAAGAACAAGAAGACAAGAAGAAGAAAGAATGCAAGAAAGAAGAAGAAACAAGAAGCAAAGAAAGAACAGAACGAAAGAAAGAACAGAACGAAACAAGAACGAACAAGAAACGAAAGAAGAAAGAAGAAAAGAAAGAAACGAAAGACAAAGAAAAACGAACAGAAAGAAACGAAGAAAGAAGAAGAACAGAACGAACAGAACGAAAGCAAACGAAACGACGAAACGGACGAAACGTACGAAACGATCGAAAATGGAACAAACGTAGAAACAGAACGAAAAGATTAAACGAACGAGAACAAGATGAAAGAAGAAACAGAAAAAGAAAAACGAACGAAAAAGACATAAACGAAGAAACGAACAGAAACAAACGAAGAACGAGAACGAACGAGAGACCACAGAAGAACGATAGAAAGAGAAAAACGATGAAGAAGAAACTGAACGATGACTGAACGACAAGAGAAACGAACGAAACGAAGAACGAAGAAATGAACATGAAAGAAAGACAGACAGATAACAGGACTAACAAGACAGAAGAACGAACAGAAGAATCAGAAGAACGAAAGACGATGAAGACAAACAGACGAAAGAAGCGAAATCGAACGACAATGACGAACGACAGATAGACAAAGACGAAGACGAATAGACGAACAGAGACGAAGAGACGACGAGACGAACGAAGACGAACAGACGAACGACGAACGAAGACGAACGACGAACGAAACGAACGAAACGAAACGAGACGAACGAGAAACGAACAGAACGAAACAGAACGAACGAGACGAACAGAAGACGAAACGAAGAACGAACGAAACAGAACAGAAACGAACGAAACAAAAACGACGACAGGAAGAAACGACAAACGTACGAAACGAACGAAACGAACGAAAGCGAACGAAACGACGAAACGCAACGTAACGAACGAAAGCGAAACGAAAGTCTAAAGTCCAAAGTCCAACAGTCTAAAGTCCAACAGTCCAAAGTCCAAAGTCCCAAGTCCCAAGTCCAAAGTCTCAAAGTCCAAAGTCCCAAGTCCCAAGTCCCAAGTCCCAAGTCCCAAGTCCCAAGTCAAAGTCCAATTCCAAAGTCCAAAGTCCAAAGTCCAAAGTCCAAAGTTCAAAGTCCAAAGTCCAAAGTCCAAAGTCCAAAGTCCAAGTCCCAAGGTCCAAGGTCCAAAGTCCAAAGTCCAATGTCCAAAGGCCAAAGTCCAGAGTCCAGAGTCCAAAGTCCAAAGTCAAAAGTCCAAAGTCCAAATGTCAAAGTCCAAAGTCGAAATGTCCTATCAAGTCCAAAGTCCAAAATCCAAATGTCTTTCATTATGTCCATAAGTTCCAGAGTCCAAATTTGTACCAAAGTCCAAAGTTCAAAGTCCAAAGTCAAGGATTACCTAAGAAAAATACTTTCTTTTCAGTTTTTTCCTCCATAAATGATTTAAACGAGAAGTTTAAAATTTTGGATAAAAAACAAGACATGATGTTGGAAGAAATTACCAAGATAAAGGTTGCTTGCAAAAATGGAGAAAAGGCAACATCGGTGCTGAATATACGAATATTTCGGGCACTTTGGAATGTTTACCTTTAACATCAATTGAAAAAAATTGAGTAATACACATTTTAATAAATATATACTGTGTTACAAATTGAGAACTACTTTCTTCAGTTTTTCAAAAGTATTTGGCTTTTTAGGTAAATAACCCTTTTTAAAAACAAGAGTTAAAAATTTATTTTTTATAAAATTGGCATGTTATAACCAACTAATATTTAAAATTCTCTGGAAAGTAATACTTTAAAACATAAAAGTATAGCTCATTTTATTAGTTGTTGTACATCACATCATCGAGTAGAACACCATTTTCAGTAGTGCCGCTGGTGAGTTATGAAAGAGGGTGGCACAAAAAAAAACGAGTTTAAAATGAGATATTGAAACTTTACACGTGCATTTTTTGGAGCTTGAAATCTGTACTTTAAGATGATATATCTTGTTTCATTCAAAAATCCAGAAATTCAACGTTTAATAAACTTTCATAACATTGAAAATAAAAATTTTTGCTTCACCTTAGACAGATTTATTACAGGACTTTAATCAAAGTTTACTCAGCTAAAGAAATTCTTTTTTTATTACATTAATATTAGTGTAATTTCTAAAAAATACGAAAAATAACGTATTTTTCAAAAATTACCAAAATTCATTTTTAAAAAGTATTTTTAGGCTGAAATTCCATAGCCCTTCATATTTTGGCGAATACCGTACTTTCATTGCCATTTTCTCTATTTGCAAATCATAAGTCACGATTATATAATATTGATTGCATTCGTTTCTAATATTAGTAGTTATATAGGGCCGGTTCTAATCAACCAAGCATGCGTTTCTCTATTCAAGGTCAAGCTAGTTAATCCGCCTTGCACGTACGCGCTCCCCGCTCGAAGGTCAAAGTTAGTTATGTAGGTTCTGGCTCAAGGTCACTTGTCCTCGCTCGCTCAGCCCGAGGTCACTCGCGCAAATTTCAAGGTCAAACTTTTGTTGGAAAATTTAATTTTCAAGGTCAAAGATGTCAAGGTCATCAATTCTTAGAAATCCAAAAATAGAATTTTCAACTTATATAAACCGCAGCGAGGTGTGTTGAAATCAGTCAGTTAGAAAACATCGAGTTAGCCGAGTTAAACCAAAGCACTTGTTGCAAACCCTTTAAAAATGTGTGTGACCATGAGATATCGAAAAAGTATAAAGTGATGAATGTGGCTATAATTAATACTAAGTACGGTAAACGGATAGTGATGGAAATGGATGATTTTAGATGCGTGTTACCTCAGCAATTTTATAAGTATTTCAAACAAGAAAGTCACCGTTATATATGGATAACCCACATAGTTGCACTTGTTGGCGCTATCCAAATAGTGATTGTTGTAAAAATAAAAATGAGCAAGATGAAGGTTAGTCTTCTTCTTCTAACACTGACTGGTCATCATTTCAACATAAGGATGAAGTGTATAAACAAGCAGCTAATGAATATTTAATCGATTGTTCTTGTTGTAAACTATCCAACGATACTCATCATGCAAAACATATGTAAATTGGATACAGTACACACCTCAACCTTGCACCAGTAGAGTGTATGGGGTGTGGCAACTGTGATCACAGGAATAATGTGGTGTTAGGTATGAAGGAATGGAATGAGGTTCTAAGATGGCATTCATATGTAGAATTACACTTTTCTGATAGCAAGCAATTGAAAACAGAATTGATTGGTCAAATGTAAACGAAGAAGAATACATAATCTATGATAACCGTTATGAATCTCTATCTGGCAATCTTGGTATTTATTACAATTGGGAATTGATTAAAGGTTGTGACAGAATTTTTAAAACTGTTGATTGAAAACTGCAACTGCTGTTCTTGCACACTCAATGCTTATAACGTAGAAAGAAGAACTATTCCATTTAAAGGATATAATAAGCTATAGATTGGAATTTCTTGAATCTTACAATCTGATGTATTTCTAGGAAAAGTTCATACAACAAGTTGTTGACTACCGTCGATTTCGCGAGAAAGAATTCTATGGTAGTGATGATGATGACATTTATAAAGACATTGAATATGTTATAAATGCTAAGTATAATATTAATTCACATAACAATGTATGCTTAATGCAAATATTGTACTATCGTCCTGATTATCTAATGTATAGTATTTACTAAATAAAGAAATATTAATGATTTATTTTTGTGATCTCGATTTAAGTATAAATACCTTGCTTTATCCACCTAAGTAAACAATGTTAGGTAAGAAGCGAAAGATTGCAGGCCGTTTAGTGAATACTCTAATCAATAAACTTCCGGTTGATTTGCATTTACCTGGTTACAAGCATTGTGGTCCTGGTCTTCTGATCTTTCCTAATTCTTATAGTTCTCTTCATTCTAACATTCAATTTAATATATATTTATTGTCCCATAATCGATATTTTACAAGTAGTATTTTATCGACATTCCTCCAGGTGTCCAATCAACGCCCTGTAGAAATGCTTACATTCCTGATTCAACAATAATGCTCCTTAACTAGGGTAGGGAAGGGCTCGCCGAGCTCCGGGGCAGTGTGAAACCCTGTGCAAGCAATCCTGAATCAAATAAAGAACACGCTGCTCCGCTTGCCTCCTCCCTCGTGTTACCTATATTAAGATGTTGGAGTCGTCGCCGAGGCGGCGGCTCCCTCATCTGTACTCGGGTATTCCTCGTCCTTTAATTAAGGACACCGCAGGTGCCTGTGTACGGGCTATTCCGTACCCGTCCTAAATCGTATTGCCTAAGATGCGGCAATCGCGTCTGTGCGTAAGCTAATCCTACGCCCGTTCCTACCTTCTTATCTTTAACTAAGCTACCTAGCGACAGCTGTTCGCCGGATAATCCTGCGGCCGCCTATTCCTAATTTACGAATTACTCTAAACCTGCTCAGATGCAGGTTGTGAAGCGGGCTGCCCGACTCCCGCCCTTATGTTCCTTATTTAAAGGCGTCACATGACACCTGTACGCGGCCTAACACCGCGCCCTTTCCCTATATTTCTTAACTAAGACCCCAATGGGAGTCCGAGCGACGGCTACTCCGACGCCCCGTGCCTATTTCTTAAATCTACCTTACGAAATATTTAAGAATCCTGGGCTTCCGGACGTAGCCGGCGGCCCAGTCGTCTGTGCACGAGTGATGCTCGTGCCCTCTATTTAAATTAATATTAAGTATCTATTCTAAGTAAGTCGCCCTTGTTCCACGTACTGGTAAGGGGCGGATGTACGCGAGCGCAACTCGCGTCCGTATCCTTACTCTTATTCTATTTAAAACTTCCTTCTCCCCAGAGTTGGAGCGGGGAAAAGAAAATTTGTGCGACGGTGAAGCCTTCGCCCGTTTTAGTTACTTAATTCATTCTAACATTAACAAACCTTTTATGTGTCAAGTATTCAGAAGTCCGGAATAGGAATCTATGACCCTGTTTGCTTCTGAATTCGGCGTAAATTGAGGCAAACTTTCTGAATAAGGACATCATGGGTTTGAAGAGGTATTTACTCACCTTTTTATACCAAGGGTGGTGAAGTGTGGAACACCTACTTGTGTCCCTGTTTGGTTCTGAAATCTGTCTAACCCGACTGTAACAACCATCGAGGCAAAAATTGTATATTAGGACATCATAAGTTTGAAGAGGTATTTGTTTACCTAATACTTTTGTCTTCTGTTCTTTCATAATTCTTATAGTTCTTTTGATTCTAAAATTAACAAACCTTTTTTGTGTCAAACATTCAGAAGTACGGAAAAGGAATCTATGACCCTGCTTGCTTCTGGAATCGGCGTAAATTGAGGAAAACCATGTGTATTAGGACATCATGAGTTTGAAGAGGTATTTCCTCACCTTTTTTATACCAGGGGTACAGAAGTGTGGAACACGTACTTGTGCCCCTGTTTGGTTTTGAAATCTGTCTAACCCGACTGTAACAATCATCGAGGCAAAAATTGTGTATTAGGACATCATAAGTTTGAAGAGGTAATTGTTTACATAATTCTTTGGTGTTCTGTTCTTTCCTAATTCTTATAGTTCTTTTCATTCTAAAATTAGCAAACCTTTATTGTGTCAAGTATTCAGAAGTCCGGAGGAGGAATCTATGACCGTGGTTGCTTCCGAAATCGACGTAAATTGAGGCAAACTTTGTGTATTAGGACATCATGAGTTTAAAGAGGTATTTGTTTTCCTATTACCTTGGTCTTATGTTCTTTCTTAATACTTATAGATCTTTTGATTCTAAAATTAACAAACCTTTTTTGTGTCAAGTATTCAGAAGTCCGGAAGAGGAACCTATGACCCTGTTTGCTTCTGAAATCGGCGTAAATTGAGGCAAACTTTGTGTTTTAGGACATCATGAGTTTGAAGATGTATTTGCTCACCTTTTTATAGCATGGGTACAGAAGTGCGGAACACGTACTTGTGCCCCTGTTTGGTTTTGAAATCTGTCTAACCCGACTGTAATGATCATCGAGGAAAAAATTGTGTATTAAGACATCATAAGTTTGAAGAGGTATTTGTTTACCTAATACTGTGTCTTCTGTTCTTTACCAATTCTTATAGTTAATTCGATTCTAAAATTAACAAACCTTTTTTGTGTCAAGTATTCAGAAGTCCGGAAGAGGAAACTATGACCCTGTTTGCCTCTGAAATCGACGTAAATTGAGGCAAACTTTGTGTATTAGGACATCATGAGTTTGAAGAGTAATTTGCTCACCTTTTTATGCCAGGGGTACAGAAGTGTGGAACACGTATTTGTGTCCCTATTTTGTTCTTAAATCTGTCTGACAAGACTGAGACAACCATCGTGGCAAAAATTGTGTATTAGGAAATCATAAGTTTGAAGAGGTATTTGTTTACCTAATACTGTGGTCTTCTGTTCTTTCCTAATTATTATAGTCCTTTTCATTGTAAAATTAACAAACCTTGTTTGTGTCAAGTTTTCAGAAGTTCCGAAGAGGAATCAATGACCGTGTTTGCTCCTGAAATCGGCGTAAATTGAGGCAAACTTTGTGTATTAGGACATCATGAGTTTGAAGAGGTATTTGCTCACCTGTTTTATACCAGGGGTACAGAATTGTGGAACACGTACTTGTGCCCCTGTTTGGTTCTGAAATCTGTCTAACCCGACTGTAACAATCATCGAGGCAGCAATTGTGTATTAGGACATCATAAGTTTGAAGAGGTATTTGTTTACATAATTCTTTGGTCGACTCTTCTTTCCTAATTCTCATAGTTCTTTTGATTCTAAAATTAACAAAACTTTTTTGTGTCAAGCATTCAGAAGTCCGGAAGAGGAATCTATGACCCTGTTTGCTTCTGAAATCGGCGTAAATTGAGGCCAACTTTGTGTATTAGGACTTCATGAGTTTGAAGAGGAATTTGCTCACCTTTTTATACCAGGGGTACAGAAGTGTGGGACACGTACTTGTGCCCCTGTTTGGTTCTCAAATCTGTCTAACCCAACAGTGACAACAATCGTGGCAAAAATTGTGTATTAGGACATCATAAGTTCGAAGAGGTATATGCTCACCTTTTTATACCAGGGGTACAGAAGTGTGGGACACGTACTTGTACCCCTGTTTGGTTCTAAAATCTTTCTAACCCGACAGTGACAACAATGGTGGCAAATATTGTGTATTAGGACATCATAAGTTTGAAGAGGTATTTGTTTACCTAATACTGTGTCTTCTGTTCTTTACCAATTCTTATAGTTAATTCGATTCTAAAATTAACAAATCTTTTTTGTGTCAAGTATTCAGAAGTCCGGAAGAGGAAACTATGACCCTGTTTGCCTCTGAAATCGGCGTAAATTGAGACAAACTTTGTGTATTAGGACATCATGAGTTTGAAGAGTAATTTGCTCACCTTTTTATGCCAGGGGTACAGAAGTGTGGAACACGTATTTGTGTCCCTATTTTGTTCTGAAATCTGTCTGACAAGACTGTGACAACCATCGTGGCAAAAATTGTGTATTAGGAAATCATAAGTTTGAAGAGGTATTTGTTTACCTAATACTATGGTCTTCTGTTCTTTCCTAATTCTTATAGTCCTTTTCATTGTAAAATTAACAAACCTTGTTTGTGTCAAGTTTTCAGAAGTTCCGAAGAGGAATCAATGACCGTGTTTGCTCCTGAAATCGGCGTAAATTGAGGCAAACTCTGTGTATTAGGACATCATGAGTTTGAAGAGGTATTTGCTCACCTGTTTTATACCAGGGGTACAGAAGTGTGGAACACGTACTTGTGCCCCTGTTTGGTTCTGAAATCTGTCTAACACGACTGTAACAATCATTTAGGCAAAAATTGTGTATTAGGACATCATAAGTTTGAAGAGGTATTTGTTTACCTAATACTTTGGTCTTCTGTTTTTTCCTAATCCTTATAGTTCTTTTCATTCTAAAATTAACAAACCTTTTTTGTGTCAAGTATTCAGAAGTGCGGAAGAGGAACCTATGACCCTGTTTGCTTCTGAAATCGGCGTAAATTGAGTCAAAATTTGTGTATTAGGACATCATGAGTTTGAAGAGGTATTTGTTCACCTAATACTTTGGTCTTCTGCTTTTTCCTAATCCTTATAGTTCTTTTGATTCTAAAATTAACAAAACTTTTTGTGTCAAGTATTCAGAAGTCCGGAATAGGAATCTATGACCCTGTTTGCTTCTGAAATCGGCGTAAATTGAGGCAAACTTTCTGAATATAGGACATCATGAGTTTGAAGAGGAATTTGCTCACCTTTTTATACCAGGGGTACAGAAGTGTGGGACACGTACTTGTGCCCCTGTTTGGTTCTCAAATCTGTCTAACCCAACAGTGACAACAATCGTGTATTAGGAAATCATAAGTTTGAAGAGGTATTTGTTTACCTAATACTATGGTCTTCTGTTCTTTCCTAATTCTTATAGTCCTTTTCATTGTAAAATTAACAAACCTTGTTTGTGTCAAGTTTTCAGAAGTTCCGAAGAGGAATCAATGACCGTGTTTGCTCCTGAAATCGGCGTAAATTGAGGCAAACTCTGTGTATTAGGACATTATGAGTTTGAAGAGGTATTTGCTCACCTGTTTTATACCAGGGGTACAGAAGTGTGGGACACGTACTTGTGCCCCTGTTTGGTTCTCAAATCTGTCTAACCCAACAGTGACAACAATCGTGGCAAAAATTGTGTATTAGGACATCATAAGTTCGAAGAGGTGTATGCTCACCTTTTTATACCAGGGGTACAGAAGTGTGGGACACGTACTTGTACCCCTGTTTGGTTCTAAAATCTTTCTAACCCGACAGTGACAACAATGGTGGCAAATATTGTGTATTAGGACATCATAAGTTTGAAGAGGTATTTGTTTACCTAATACTTGTGTCTTCTGTTCTTTACCAATTCTTATAGTTAATTCGATTCTAAAATTAACAAATCTTTTTGTGTCAAGTATTCAGAAGTCCGGAAGAGGAAACTATGACCCTGTTTGCCTCTGAAATCGGCGTAAATTGAGGCAAACTTTGTGTATTAGGACATCATGAGTTTGAAGAGTAATTTGCTCACCTTTTTATACCAGGGTACAGAAGTGTGGAACACGTACTTGTGTCCCTGTTTGTTCTGAAATCTGTCTGACAAGACTGTGACAACCATCGTGGCAAAAATTGTGTATTAGGAAATCATAAGTTTGAAGAGGTATTTGTTTACCTAATACTATGGTCTTCTGTTCTTTCCTAATTCTTATAGTCCTTTTCATTGTAAAATTAACAAACCTTGTTTGTGTCAAGTTTTCAGAAGTTCCGAAGAGGAATCAATGACCGTGTTTGCTCCTGAAATCGGCGTAAATTGAGGCAAACTCTGTGTATTAGGACATCATGAGTTTGAAGAGGTATTTGCTCACCTGTTTTATACCAGGGGTACAGAAGTGTGGAACACGTACTTGTGCCCCTGTTTGGTTCTGAAATCTGTCTAACACGACTGTAACAATCATTTAGGCAAAAATTGTGTATTAGGACATCATAAGTTTGAAGAGGTATTTGTTTACCTAATACTTTGGTCTTCTGTTTTTTCCTAATCCTTATAGTTCTTTTCATTCTAAAATTAACAAACCTTTTTTGTGTCAAGTATTCAGAAGTGCGGAAGAGGAACCTATGACCCTGTTTGCTTCTGAAATCGGCGTAAATTGAGTCAAAATTTGTGTATTAGGACATCATGAGTTTGAAGAGGTATTTGTTCACCTAATACTTTGGTCTTCTGCTTTTTCCTAATCCTTATAGTTCTTTTGATTCTAAAATTAACAAAACTTTTTTGTGTCGAGTATTCAGAAGTGCGGAAGAGGAACCTATGACCCTGTTTGCTTCTGAAATCGGCGTAAATTGAGGCAAACGTTGTATATCAGGACCTCATGAGTTTGAAGAGGTATTTGCTCACCTTTTTATACCAGGGGTACAGAAGTGTGGAACACGTACTTGCGCCCCTGTTTGGTTCTGAAATCTGTCTAACCCGACTGTAACAATCATCGAGGAAAAAATTGTGTATTAGGACATCATAAGTTTGAAGAGGTATTTGTTTACCTAATACTTTAGTCGACTGTTCTATCCTAATTCTCATAGTTCTTTTGATTCTACAATTAACAGAACTTTTTTGTGTCAAGCATTCAGAAGTCCGGAAGAGGAATCTATGATGCTGTTTGCTTCTGAAATCGGAGTAAATTGAGGCAAACTTTGAGTTTTAGGATATCATGGGTTTGAAGAGGTATTTGCTCACATTTTTATACTAGGGGTACAGAAGTGGACACGTACTTATGCCCCTGTTTGGTTCTGAAGTCTGTCTAACCCGACAGTAATAATCATCGAGGCAGCAATTGTGTATTAGGACATCATAAGTTTGAAGAGGTATTTGTTTACATAATTCTTTGGTCGACTGTTCTTTCCTAATTCTCATAGTTCTTTTGATTCTAAAATTAACAAAACTTTTTTGTGTCAAGCATTCAGAAGTCCGGAAGAGGAATCTATGACCCTGTTTGCTTCTGAAATCGGCGTAAATTGAGGCCAACTTTGTGTAATAGGACTCATGAGTTTGAAGAGGAATTTGCTCACCTTTTATACCAGGGTACAGAAGTGTGGACACGTACTTGTGCCCTGTTTGGTTCTAAAATCTGTCTAACCCAACAGTGACTACAATCGTGGCAAAAATTGTGTATTAGGACATCATAAGTTTGAAGAGGTATATGCTCACCTTTTTATACCAGGGTACAGAAGTGTGGGACACGTACTTGTACCCTGTTTGGTTCTAAAATCTTTCTAACCCGACAGTGACAACAATGGTGGCAAATATTGTGTATTAGGACATCATAAGTTTGAAGAGGTATTTGTTTACCTAATACTTTGGTCTTCTGTTCTTTCCTAATTCTTATAGTTTTTTGATTCTAAAATTAATAAACCTTTTTGTGTCAAATAAATACTTATCTTTTGGGGTTTTTAATGGTGTATTAGATTATAATCTAAAGTTTGATAACACTTACTTACTGTAAGTGTTATCTGAAACGTTTAGATTGTATAATTAAAGTCGTATGAAATACCCAAAAAGACTAAGTTTTTATTATGAGTGTTAATGGTGAAGTTTACAATTTTCATACTTTTTGTGTCAAGTATTCAGAAGTCCGGAAAATGAACCAATGACCTGTTTGGTTCTGAAATCGGCGTGAAATTGAGGCAAACTTTGTGTATTAGGACATCAGAGTTTGAAGAGGTATTTGCCACTTTTTATACCAGGTGTACAGAAGTGTGGAACACGTACTTGTGCCCCTGTTTGGTCCTGAAATCTAGTCTAACTCGACTGTAACAATCATCGAGGTCTCAATTAATATTGTGAAATTAAATTTTGGACATTCATAAGTTTGAAGAGGTATTTGCTCACCTTTTTAAGAATAATTTGTTATTCTTTTCGGAGATCCTTGTAAAACAAATTGATTAGTTTTCATGTTTTCATTTTTTTAAATAAACTTTTATTTACAACTTAAGAATGAATGTTAGTTTTTCGGAGATCCTTGTAAAAGAAATTGATTAGTTTTCATTGTTTTTCATTTTTTTAAATAAACTTTATAGAGACCCTTTAAGAATGAAATTGTTAGTTTCATTGTTTTCATTTTTTAATAAATTTTATAAGACCTTTAAGAATGAATTGTTATTCTTTTCGGAATCCTTGTAAACCAAATTGATTAGTTTTCAGTTTTCATCTTTATTATAATTTTTATGTAGTTCGAATTTGTAAACAAAGAAAATTGATAGTCTTTTCGGAGTCCCTTGTAAATTACCAAGGAAATTGATTAGTTTTCATTTTCATTTTTTAAATAAACTTTTATACGAGACCTTCAAGAATGAATTTGTTAGTTCTTTTCGGAGATTGCCTTGTAAAACGGAAAATTGAATTAGTTTTCATGTTTTCATTTTTTTAAATAAACTTTTATTTATCGAGACCTTCTAAGAATGAATTTGTTAGATTCTTTTCGGAAGATTCCCTTGTAAGTAAATAGAAATTGCATTAAGTTTTACACTTGTTTTTCATCTGTCTTTTCAAATAAACTTTTTGATAGATCGAAGAACCTATGCCTTTGTTCTAAATGCAAATGGCAAATGTGTATTAGGAATCATAGTTTGAAGAGGTATTTGTTACTAATCTTTGGTCTTCTTCCAATCTATAGTTTTTATTCTAAAATTAACAAACTTTTTTGTGTCAGTTTCAGAGTCCGAGAGGACTATGCCTGTTGTTTAAATGCTAAATGGGAATGTTTGGCTCATATTGAAGAGATTACTTTTTATACCAGGTACAGAAGTGAACACTGCTGTCACTTTTGGTCTGAAATTGTTAACCAAAGTGAAAGTCAATTTGTTTGTAATAAGTTAAGTATTTTTCAAATATGGTTCTGTCTTCCTATTCTTTGTTTTTATTTAAATACAACCTTTTTCAGTCAGAATTGAAAGATTGCCTTTTGTCTGAAATCGGCGTAAACTGGGCAAAATTTGTATTAGGAATATAGTTTGAAGAGGTATTTGCTCACCTTTTATACATGTAAAATTACACTTTTCCGTTTGGTCCAAAGAACGTGCAATCGGGAAATGTGTATTAGGACATCATATTGAAGGGTATTGTACCTTTTTTCGGTCGATTGACTCTTTCCCTTTTGGTTCTAAATTTCACTAAACATGAAATTTTTTGGTCAAAGTTTAAGAGATTGTTCCAAATTGCTCTGTTTTCCATCTTAATTCTTTTCTAAAATTAACAAACTTTTGTGTAAGTTTCAGAAGTCGAAGGATATCCTTTTGCTCAAACGCTAATTAGCAATTGTGGACAGAGTTTGAAAGTATTTCCCTATTGTTTTCTTTTTCACCTATCTTGACACATTGAAAATTTGTTAGATCAAAGTTGAAAGGATTTGACATTTGCTTCTGATCTTTCAATTCTTATAGCTTATTTAAAGATACAACTTTTTTCAGTCAGAAGTTCGAAGCTTGCCTGTTTGTTCTAAATCGCTAACCATAGGAAATGTGTATTAGGATCATAGTTTGAAGAGGTATTTGTCTACAGCTCTGTTTCATTACCTTTATGTAAAATTGAACAACTGTTTGTGCGTTTGAGTTCGAAAGATCAACGTTGTAAATCGGTATTAGGCAATTTGTATTAGGACATATAGTTTGAAGAGGTATTTGTACCTTTTATACGGTATTGGATCTTCGTTTGTTCCAATCTTTACCCGTCATATATTGCTAAATTAAATAACCTTTTTTCAGTTCAGAAGTGGAAGACTTGACCTGTTTGTTCTAAATCTAGCGTAAATTGGAAATTTGTGTATTAGGACATCATAAGTTTGAAGAGGTATTTGTTCCTAATACTTGTCTTCTGTCTTCAATCTTATAGTTTTGATTCTAAAATTAACAACTTTTTGTGTCAAGTATTCAGAAGTCCGGAAGAGGACTATGACCCTGTTTGCTTCTGAAATCGGGTAAATTGGCAAACTTGTATTAGGACATCATAGTTTGAAGAGATTTGCTCACCTTTTTTCAGGGTACAAAGTGGGAAACGTATTGTGCCTTTTGTTCTAAATCTGTCTAACCGTGACAACATGTGCAAAATTGTGTATTAGGAATCATAAGTTTGAAGAGGTATTTGTTTACCTAATACTTGGCTTCTGTTCTTCTAATTCTTATAGTCCTTTTATTTAAAATTAACAAACCTTTTTGTGTCAAGTTTTCAGAAGTCCGAAGAGGAATCATGACCTGTTTGCTCTGAAATCGGCGTAAATTGAGGCAAACTTGTATTAGGACATCATGAGTTTGAAGAGGTATTTGCTCACCTTTTTATACCAGGGTACAAAGTGTGGAACAGTATTGTGCCTGTTTGGTTCTGAAATCTGTCTAACACTGTAACAATATTGCAAAAATTGTGTATTAGGACATCATAAGTTTGAAGAGGTATTTGTTTACCATTTTGGTCTTCTGTTTTTCCTAATCTTATAGTTCTTTTATTAAAATTAACAAACCTTTTGTTCAAGTTTCAGAAGTGAAGGGAACCTATGACCCTGTTTGCTTCTGAATGCAAATTCAAATTGTATTAGGACATCATGTTTGAAGAGGTATTTGTACCTAATACTTTGGTCTTTTTTCCTAATCCTTATAGTTCTTTTTTCTAAAATTAACAAATTTTTGTGTCAGTATTCAGAAGTCGGAAGAGGAACCTATGACCCTGTTTGCTTCTGAAATCGGCGTAAATTGAGGCAATTATTAGGACTCATGAGTTTGAAGAGGTATTTGCTCACTTTTATACCAGGTAAGTTGGAACACGTACTTGCCCCTGTTTGGTTCTGAAATCTGTCTAACCGACTTAACAATCATCGAGGAAAAATTGTGTATTAGGAATCATAAGTTTGAAGAGGATTTGTTTACCTAAACTTTGTCTGTTCTTCCTAATTCTTATAGTTCTTGATTTAAAATTACAAACCTTTTTGTCAAGTTCAGAAGTCCGGAAGAGGAATCTATGACTGTTTGCTTCTGAAATCGGTAAATTGAGGCAAACTTTGATTAGGACATCATGGTTTGAAGAGGTATTTGCTCACTTTTTATACCAGGGTCAATGGACAGTACTTCCTGTTTGGTTCTGAAATCTGTCTAACCCGACGTAAAATCATCGAGGCAAATTGTGTATTAGGACATCATAAGTTTGAAGAGGTATTTGTTTACCTAATCTTTGGTCTCTGTTTTTCCTAATTCTATAGTTCTTTTATTCTAAAATTAACAAACTTTTTGTGTCAAGATTCAGAAGTCCGGAAGAGGAATCTATGACCCTGTTTGCTTCTGAAATCGGCGTAAATTGAGGCCAACTTTGTGTAATAGGACCTCATGAGTTTGAAGAGGAATTTGCTCACCTTTTATACCAGGGTACAGAAGTGTGGACACGTACTTGTGCCCTGTTTGGTTCTAAAATCTGTCTAACCCAACAGTGACTACAATCGTGGCAAAAATTGTGTATTAGGACATCATAAGTTTGAAGAGGTATATGCTCACCTTTTTATACCAGGGTACAGAAGTGTGGGACACGTACTTGTACCCTGTTTGGTTCTAAAATCTTTCTAACCCGACAGTGACAACAATGGTGGCAAATATTGTGTATTAGGACATCATAAGTTTGAAGAGGTATTTGTTTACCTAATACTTTGGTCTTCTGTTCTTTCCTAATTCTTATAGTTTTTTGATTCTAAAATTAATAAACCTTTTTGTGTCAAATAATACTTATCTTTTGGGGTTTTTAATGGTATTTAATTAAATCTAAACGTTTCGATAACACTTACTTACTGTAAGTGTTATCGAAACGTTTAGATTGTATAATTTAAAGTACAGTATTAAAACCCCAAAAAGATAAGTATTTTATTATGAGTGTTAATGGTGAAAGTTTACATTTTCATATTTTTTGTGTCAAGTATTCAGAAGTCCGGAAAATGAACCAATGACGCTGTTTGGTTCTGAAATCGGCGGAAATTGAGGCAAACTTTGTGTTTTAGGACATCAAGGGTTTGAAGATGTATTTGCACACTTTTTTTATACCAGGTGTACAGAAGTGTGGAACACGTACTTGTGCCCCTGTTTGGTCCTGAAATCTGTCTAACTCGACTGTAACAATCATCGAGGCAAAAATTGTGAATTAGGACATCATAAGTTTGAAGAGGTATTTGCTCACCTTTTTATACCAAAGGTACAGACGTGCGGAACACGTTCTTGTGTCCCTGTTTGGTCCTGAAATCTGTCTAACTCGACTGTAACAATCATCGAGGCAAAAATTGTGAATTAGGACATCATAAGTTTGAAGAGGTATTTGCTCACCTTTTTATACCAAAGGTACAGACGTGCGGAACACGTTCTTGTGTCCCTGTTTGGTTCTGAAATCTGTCTAACCCGACTGTAACAATCATCGAAGAAAAAATTGTGTATTAGGAAATCATAGGTTTGAAGAGGTATTTGTTTACCTAATACTTTGGTCGACTGTTCTTTCCTAATTCTCATAGTTCTTTTGATTCTAAAATTAACAAAACTTTTTTGTGTCAAGCATTCAGAAGTATTTGTTTACCTAATACTTGGTTTTCTGTTCTTTCCTAATTCTTATAGTTCTTTTTATTCTAAAGTTAACAAACCTTTTTTGTGTCAAGTATTCAGAAGTCCGGAAGAGGAACCTATGACCGTGTTTGCTTCTGAAATCGGCGTAAATTGAGGCAAACTTTGTGTGTTAGGTCGTCATGAGTTTGAAGAGGTATTTGCTCACCTTTTTATACCAGGGGTACAGAAGTGTGGAACACGTACTTGTGCCCCTGTTTGGCTCTAAAATCGAGGCAAAAATTGTGTATTAGGACATCATAAGTTTGAGGAGGTATTTGTATACCCAATACTCTGGTCTTCTGTTCTTTCCTAATTCTTATTGTTCTTTTGATTCTAAAATTAACAAACCTTTTTTGTGTCAAGTATTCAGAAGTCCGGAAGAGGATTCTATGACCCTGTTTGCTTCTGAAATCGGCGTACCTTGTGTATTGTGACATCATGGGTTTGAAGAGGTATTTGCTCACCTTTTTATACCTGGGATACAGAAGTGTGGAACACGTGCTTGTGCCCCTGTTTGGTTCTGAAACCTGTCTAACCAAGGGCGTAGCCAGGATTTATAACAGGGGGGGGGGCAAACCATGGTCCATGGTCGTTCAAAATGGAAAATTTTAGGATAAAAAGAAAAGGCAAATGAAAACAAAACTTTGAGATTTTAATTATACTTAAATTAAACTAATAACATTTTTCTTGGGTTTAAACTAAATTTATCCAAAACTTTCTTCACTGTGCAGTCCTGATTTTCCTTCAAAGATTTTCGATGCACACTCATCAAACACAACCCAGTGAGTCTGTCATCACCCATTGTACTCCTGAGCCAGGTTTTTACTCTTCGCAGGGTACTGAACGATCTTTCCACGGTAGCAGTAGTGGATGGGAAAGCACTTAATATTAGCAGTGCGTGCCTTGTTGCTGGGAAAAAACATTAGCTTCCTCCAAAAGTCCAGCCACTTCAATGTCCTTTAATTTGTCTTCTGCTAAATTCTTTTCTTCCACATATTGTACCACAAATCTAATTCTGCAGAGACATCACCCAACTTATAAAATTCCATGAAAGATTCTGCATTATTTTGAAATCTTTTGAAGCCATTTTGAGCATGCTTGAAGGATGAAGATAAGTTAAAGCAAAAGCAGGTATATTTTCGTTGGAGAATCTAGCATCCAAAGACGAAGTTAAAGAATCAAGATAGGGATGATTATTGACCGCTTCCAGTATTCAACTGCAGGCTCAGATGGTGGATTACTTCTGTGTACTTGCTTTTGAGTGACTCGTGGTACTGACAACTCAACCCCTACTTTCTCTGCGATATCAAGTATTTTTTAAATAATTCATAAGAAACATTTTCGACATCTTGTCGATCTTCTTTGATTACATCTAGGATATCATCAATATGTTTCTTCACCATAACCAAATTCATACTTTTACCTTGTAAAACGTTTACAACGGGTTCCAACATTGCAGAGTATCTTGCAATTATGTTTAAGCCTAAGATGAATATTGGTTTAGTAACTGCAGATTTTCTTGTTGCATAGTTTCCTTCGACAGATAGATGTTCTAGTGCTTTAACAGTGTCAGTGAAGCTTTCTGAAAATTGTTTATGCTCTTATATTTTTCCGACCATCTGGTTTCACAAAGCCTTGAAAGATTTGGAACCGATTTCCTACGGGCTGGCGATTCACGAAAGAAGGTTATTGTGTCTTTAACCGTTGCAATTGTGTTTCTTATTTCTGGTAGCTTGCTAGTATCATTGACCACAAGATTTAGTCTGTGGCTGGAGCAATGGAAAAATAAAGATTTAGCGTACTTTCTTTTAAGAATGGCCTGTACACCACCTTCTTTGCCGGCCATCGTGGAACACCCGTCAAATCCGAATCCCATACAATTATCGGCGGAAAAATTATTATCTTCTAAACAACTTTGAATTGCGCTAGCTATTGTAGAAGCATCTTGACATTTTAACTTAATGTAGCCTACAAATTCCTCCCTGATTATTTTTTGGCTTTCATCATAGAACCTTAATCCAATAGAAAGCGGCTCTTTTCCAGCGATGTCTGCTGTTTCATCAGCCATTACAGCATAAGCTTTTACCCGTTTACAGCCTTCGATTATTTTTTCTTTGATAACTTCACCGCATAATTGTATGATCTCATTTTGAATTGTTGGTGTGGTATAGACTGCGTTTTTTTGACATTTATCCAAGTGGCTCTTTAGCTTTTCATCACCAGAGTCAATCCTCAAATTTAAAAGCAAACGGTGCGGCGGCGGCTGGATATCGGCTTGACTTGAATCTACTTCGATTCATCCTCTTTTCACGCGCGTCGCGGGTTCATAAAGGTGCATCTGTGGGCGGCTTCGCGGCTACCGTGCGGGGGATGCCGTTATGCGATTGGTTGTAATCGTTCTGACGTGCAAAAACTTACTGTTTTTTTTTAGAAATACACGTCAGCGGTGATTAATAAATTATTCGTTGTGCAATATCGCGTAAACTTTTGAAATTTTAGATATAGAATGGTCCGCAAATAATTTATTCTAAAACGCATACGTAAAGGACGCTGGTTCTTTACATACCACCCTTTCCTCTTCTTGTGGGAGATCCGTCCGCTTGACCTTCACCCTCACGCCATCAGACATGATGATGCTGACGCGGCGGCGATTGCGTCGCTGGCGGCGGTTAAGCTACCGGGGCGGCATAGGGCGGGTCGGTTCGGGGACCTCCTGGATCTTTAGGTCCTGGATTCCGCCTGTGACCTCGGGCGTCCGGCGCAAATGTTCCGGTGTGGTTGGGGTCCTTGGTCTACCGTCGGTGTGAAGGCGCGGCGGTGACCATACCATTCCGTCTCCATGTCGGATGGTCCTGGAGACGGTGTGCGGGGCGCAGGAGGCAAGATTGTTCCCGGACTGGGGAATTTCGTCGCGTTACGAAGTTCTTCAAGCCTTCAGTCCCAGGTAGGCGGTAGCGGTGTGGCTGCCAGGGCGAGATCCTTAACGGGAGCTTTCGGCGGATGCATTGTTTAAACGGGGCCATGTTGTGGGAGATAGCATTTCTGGTTTTATCCTTTGCTTTATATGATTTCGAATACGCGGGTTTTGATAGCCGTTAAATTTTCGACGTTACCATTGGTAGTTGGTCTTGTCTGATCGGTGACGTCAGTCGCATTTCTCAAATCTTTACATGCGCTTCTCCGCGCTTTTCCTACTACCGGGTTCTCGGAGCTCGACAATTACGGGCGATTTTATTTTATACACGAGGTAAGGACCGGCATACTTTTCGCTAATTTCGCGGAAAATTCTTTCGCTTTGCTGGACAGGTAATGTGTTTTACGATATACGAGATCTCCTTTGAGGGGGCGGTAGGCTCGGTGACGAAGGTTGTAATGATACCGTTGTACTTCAATGGTCTTTGCTAATGAGTCTAGCAAGTTCTTGTAGATCTTTTAAATACTTCATGTGTTGTTCTTAATCAGCTGCGGTTTCTATTGTCGGCGGTTGTTTCTGGGTTGACCATGCCCTCGATGGTTCTAATTCTCTACCGAGATTAAGTAAGGCTGGGAAGAAACCAGTTGATCCATGCTGTACGGTATTGATAGCGAATGCTATTTCAGGCAGGTGAGCGTCCCATTCTCGCTGGTTATTTCGCGTAAATTGTGCGATCATCGTCCCGATCACTTTATTGGTCCTTTCCACCGGGTTGGCATGTGGGGAGTATGGTGGAGTAGAACGATGGTTGATCCCATGATCCTTCAAGAACGTGCGGAATAATTTGCTTGTATACTGGGGGCCGTTATCGGAGATCAGGTGTCGGGGAGTTCCAAAGCGATATATTACTTGTTCTTTTAACGCTTGGATAATCGGCGGACTGGTAGCATTGCGGAGTGGTTTAAGTTCGACCCACTTAGTTAACCGGTCTTGGAAAACCAACAGGAATTTATATCCTTTCTTTGAACGCGGCAGCGGTCCGATAAGATCAGTACTTACATTGTTCCACGGTTGTCCAGGTCGCGAAAAGTACATTTCTCCTTGCGGTTTTTGTGTACCACCTTTATAAGTCTGACAACTTCTACACGCTTTTACGTATTTTATAACGTCCGATTTTATGGTGGGCCAGTAGTAATTGCGGTATATGCGGCATAGCGTTTTCGCAATTCCCAGGTGTCCTGCGGTGGGAGCATCGTGACATTCTTCCAGGATATCTCGGCGTTTTTCTAGTGGTATACAAATTTTCCAACTAGGATGGCTTCCCATCTCTTTTTCGGGTGTCGGATCAGGGAATGATTTAAACAGTTGTCCTTCATCTATTTTATATCTTGGGTGTTGATCAGGGTGTTCTCGGACTTGCTGTATCAAGTATTGATACCACGGACAGGTTATTTCTTCGGTTTCCTCCACCTCTAATGGAGACAGGTCGGCTTTTATTTCATAGTCCTCGTGTAGTCTATGTATTCCACTCAAGCTTTCTTGGACGGAATTTTGTAATGGGATACGTATTCCGGCAATTTCTAGTTGTTTCTGGTGTATGTGTAGAGTGGCCTGAAGATGTTCCAGCGCGTCTAATCCAATCACAATGTCGGTGGACAGTTGGGGTATGTAATAGCCCGGTAACTGGAGAGTTTTTGTGCCTATCTTGGCGGGGAAATGTATAAGCCGTGGGTTTCAGTCATGGAACTGTCGGCAAGACGTACAGTTGCAGCTTTTAGCGTGCTCGGATATATACGGTTGTTAATTAGTAAATTCTTTACTTTCTCGCCTATATATGTTCGGGATGCTCCGGTATCAATTAAAGCATTTATGGGTTTTTTAAAGACCATAATTTCTAGGAAGAGTCTATCATCGTAGGAACGATCTAATCTTCTATCTGGTTTCTTTCGTGTAAACTGCGCTACGGTTTGTAGCCAAGTGGTCCACTCGCTGGCGGTTGTTTTGTTTCCAGGTTTCAGAGCCGGGGTAGAAAAAAGTTCCTGGTGTCCCTTTACCGGCGTCTGGAATTTTCCGACCGCGGACAGGGGCAGTCGCGGGATAATACACCTTCTTTGCTGCATCTCGAGCAAAAAGCTTTAAACGGTTCTCTACACCTCTCTTTGAAGTGTCCGGTTTTCCACATCTCCACAGACGGTGGAGCAGTCATACGGGGTGGTGATCAGTGTTGGAACGGTTGTAGTGGTGTTGATTTCACGGGGACGGTGTGCTGGTGTGTCAGGAGCTGGTGTTAGACCACTAAAGTGTACCTTCGGCCGATTGGGACTGGGAGATGGCGAGTGCGTCCGCGGAGGTAGCATTTCGAATTGGGTGGCCAACTCGAGAAGTTCGGTCAGGTCTTTGAAATCTCTCTGGCGGATGTAATATTTATATTCCACCCTCAGGTTGTCATACATACGTTGTAACTGTTCTTCTCTCGACATGTTTCCATGGCGTCGCATTAGGTCCGACGGCAGTTACGTATTCGGTGGCTTTTCTCGGGTTTTGTAATCTATTGCGGATTTCCTCCTCCAGTTGAAATTGATGTCGCGGTAGTAAAATTGTATTTTAAAACTGACCAAGAAATCTTTCCAGGTCGTCTAGGATTGTTGATGGTTTCTGTACCATAACAGGGTGTTTTCCTTTAATAATTCCGGAAGGGCGAGTAATAGATCACGGTCGGTGATGTTGTAGCAGGTTTGTAATCCCTCTACTCTTTCCAAGAAAGAAATCGGGTCGCTGATACCGTCGTATTTCACACCCCATTTGCGTATTCTATCGCAAATATCGGCGCGTCTGGTTCCGGTAATGTCTAGGTGTTCCCCAGCTGGTGGTGATGGTATCGGAGCGGCTAATGTTAGTATTTCTGGTGTTGGTGCGGTTACTTGTCCTTCTCCGGTGCGTAGGTATTTTATTATCCTGGCTCGAAGTGCATCTACATTTCCTCCTGTGTCTAGTTTATATCTCCTAGCCTCTGTTGCTAATTCATCCTTCTTGAGATGGTAAATCCATCCCACTCGGGTATCGGTATCTTCAGAGTCCCTCGGTATACTCATCCTGTAACAGACAGATTAGTGTCTGCAAAACAAAAATATTTGATTACTGGTACTTCTGCGGTCCTTTTGGAATCTGTAAACGGAAAACTATTTAAGGTGTTCAGTGTTTTTCGAGCCCCACGTTGGGTGCCATATGTATTGGCCCCTATTACGTTTTTAATTAAATGATTATTATTTACGCGCCTTCTGGTTTGGTAACCCAACGCGGTTTTATTTTGCCTCGGCTTTGCTCAATCGTGTTTATAATTTATTATAAACGGGGTGTGGTTCGTTTTAACTAGTGGGCTGACACTGTCACCTTAAATAAACATCGTAAAGCGTTTTAAAACGTATATTAAATAAATTTAACAATATAAAAAACTGGTATTAATAACAACTCAAAATGTATTTGTGCTTCTTGGTCCTGGCGGCTCCTCACACTCGTTCTCCTGGTGGGCGGCTATTTACTGTTTGCGTAGTCGCTTCTGTGAACAGAGATATTATTTTAATCTAATCCTTACCTAGTAGGTAAAATTTATGTTACGGTCCTGTATTTACAGAAGCTGGTACCGTTGCTTTAAGTAGTTTCGTTCAACGGCGCCAGTGTAACGACCTCGGACGGAGAAAATCGATATAGTTCTCGGCCTATACGCATGGCATAATCATTTATTCTTCAGTAACTCTGGAGCGCTGAAGCGAGTATGTCGTACTCCCAGGAAATAATACACGCGAAATGCGCGTATGCAAATGCGAGATCTCGGGACTATGTTTCTTTAATTCTAACCGGTTTGATTAGGCAATTAGATTATTTATTTAACGGAATTAATTACGGATTTCTATACTAAGTCTAATTATCTACAATCAATCAAGGGAACAAAATACTTGATATTAAAACTACTTTAAAACGACTTTAATAGGTTTAAAGTAAATATTGGATAATTTACGTACTAGCTAATTTATTTACAAATGATCTCACACTAGGTGTTTGCGATGGTTATATTGACTACCAATTTATACAACCGATTTCGGGTGTAATCTCTCCTGCGATTAAAGACACCGTGTACGGTTATTGTGTTGGTCTGTACACGATCGCGATGGGCCCTTCGACGGTGAATAACAGGTCGGTGCTTACCCGAAGCAAACGGTACGGTGGCGGCTGCTGGATATCGGATTGGCTTGAATCTACTTCGATTCATCAATTCATCTACGGTGATTAGCAGGTCGGTGATTACACGAAGCAAACGGTGCGGCGGCGGATGGATATCGGCTTGACTTGAATCTACTTCGATTCATCCATTCATCTACGGTGATTAGCAGGTCGGTGCTTACACGAAGCAAACGGTGCGGCGGCGGCTGGATATCGGCTTGACTTGAATCTACTTCGATTCATCCTCTTTTCACGCGCGTCGCGGGTTTATAAAGGTGCATCTGTGGGCGGCTTCGCGGCTACCGTGCGGGGGATGCCGTTATGCGATTGGTTGTAATCGTTCTGACGTGCAAAAACTTACTGGTTTTTTTTAGAAATACACGTCAGCGGTGATTAATAAATTATTCGTTGTGCAATATCGCGTAAACTTTTGAAATTTTAGATATAGGATGGTCCGCAAATAATTTATTCTAAAACGCATACGTAAAGGACGCTGGTTCTTTACAAACTGTAGCAATTCTTGGCGGAAATAAAATACAATACAAACATAGAGCACCTTTCAAACGACTTGAGTACACCAGCCATGGAGTATATTGATCTAACCAGCGATGGTTAAATTTTCTTGTCAAGTGAATGGCATCAGAAGCAAAATCGTAATTGGATGATGGAACCCAAGTGTTTGTCAACAATTCCTTCTTTTTCAGAAGTCAAGTTATTGTCACAACTAACATAATGACCAATGTCATTTTCATGGTAGCCATCGCGTTCTTCAGTTTGTTTAGAGGTCCCAGTTCCAGAGACAGCTTCATGTAGATTTGAAGAACTACTTGAGCCTCCTTCAAAAATTGATTCCGATTTTGATGTTCCGACCATTTTATTTTCATCTTCATCACAATCATTGCTTCCACTTCCACTACTGTCATCATGAACTTTTTCCGTTTTAGAGATTTTGACCTAAAAATAATAACCTAATATCATTCTTGTTCTTAGTCCCTAGTATAAAAATTAGTATAAAACAAAACTACCATGTAATGATAGCGTATAATGTGGATATACTATATCCGATGTTAATATTTTTCTCTAGACTAAAACACAAAATGAAATTAATAGCACGTATAAAGTGCTGTTTGATCTTTAATATGTGAAAATTTCAAGTTTTTATATTTAGTCCCATTTGAGATATCAGCTGTCAAAATCGGTGCATTATTGTAATTTTTTATAATTAGAAGGCAAAAAGTCGGCATCATAATAATGAAAATATATAAAATTATATTAATAATGCACAGAATCTTTTGCCAAAGCTAAGAAAAATTGTTTCACAAAGAGTAAAGAGCAATTGGCAATTTTGTAAAGAGCTGCAATTGAATTTTTCCAAACGTTGCGATACAAATAATTTTGAACAAAATTAACATCGGATATAACATATCTACATTATAAGCTATCATTACATGGTAGTTTTGTTTTATTTGGTGCTGGTCGAGCAACCAATTTTCAAATTTTTTGACCATTTCTAATGGAATTAAAAATTTAATTTTCTACTGAAATTATTTAACTTACTTTTTTGTAACCAATTTCTTATATCCATATTGTCTTTTTTGTGATTTCTGTCTCTTTATTCTGTGGTAAAACTATTGTTACGGATTTTCCCTCTTGTTTCTCAGGCAATAATTTAACACTGATTACTATTCACACCAACTTTATTTAAAACCAATAAAGTTAACAAAACAACACAAATATTCACTTTCTCAACACTTTTTAACTATTCCGCTTTTAAATCTCGCGCCTCGCTTTCTATTCGCCATATGCAACTTCGTATCCTGCACTATGTACTGTACTGTCTGTCTTCGCGCCGAATTTTATATACCCTTTTTGAGCCCAGAAATTGCCAGAACATTCGCATCGCCGGTTCCGCATATTCCTCACTTGTATCTCTATTTTTCTCGAAGAAAACCAGTGGCGTTTCGTTACACTATTAAATAGGACACTGTCGCTAGACAAGAGCACTTACACACTAACTCAATAGTTGTTGCAAACAATATTGTCCTATGTTAGGATTTGGAGCAAGTTGTGTTTTAACCACTTGATAGTTTTGCACGAACTGCACTCGGGCGTGACATTTTCCGTACACTGACGATCCGAGTCTCGTTCAGGCAACTTTTGTTTTAACTTGTTGGACAGGTCTTACGTACGTTATAAGAGTATTTATTTCGGATTCTGATGTGGGATTGTGTATTGAATGTTTCAAAATATTTCACACTAAAACTACTTATTGAGTAAATTTATTTTAATTAATTAATAGGATTAAAAATGTAGTTAAATGAAAACAAAAGACAATTTTTACCATTTTTCTTTAAAATGTCCGACTGTTAAGTGGTTGAATCGAACACTAAAATTGACGTATCCTGAGAGTAAATCGAACACTCGTTTTTATCCAATTCTGGGTGGGACAATTCTGGTGTGCACCAATGCATTAAATGCATAGATCGAAAACGCTATTAATATATATTTAGCACTATGCCAGTTTTTCAAACAGCTTTGTTTTTGCTGATGAAATATATTTTAGTGACAAAGGACACGCGAATAATTTTATTTATTATAGCTTATTAATTAATTTTAAAATGTTCATAGAAGCAACCAAACGACCACAACAACAAACAAAATATATAAAACAGATAACAAAAAAAATGTGCAGAACAGAAAAATATGTATATTTTAGATTTAATTTTTTGTTTATTAAAATTTAAAAATTATTTAATTTATTTTTGCTCTTCCAGGGGGGGGGCAGTTGCCCCTCCCTGCCCTTAGCTGGCTCCGCCCATGTGTCTAACTCGACTGTAACAATCATCGAGGCAAAAATTGTGAATTAGGACATCATAAGTTTGAAGAGGTATTTGCTCACCTTTTTATACCAGGGGTACAGACGTGCGGAACACGTTCTTGTGCCCCTGTTTGGTCCTGAAATCTGTCTAACCCGACTGTAACAATCATCGAGGAAAAAATTGTGTATTAGGAAATCACAGGTTTGAAGAGGTATTTGTTTACCTAATACTTTGGTCGACTGTTCTTTCCTAATTCTTATAGTTCTTTTGATTCTAAAATTAACAAACTTTTTTGTGTCAAGCATTCAGAAGTATTTGTTTACCTAATACCTTGGTCTTCTGTTCTTTCCTAATTCTTATAGTTCTTTTCATTCTAAAATTAACAAACCTATTTTGTGTTAAGTATTCAGAAGTCCGGAAGAGGAATCTATGACCGTGTTTGCTTCTGAAATCGGCGTAAATTGAGGCAAACTTTGTGTGTTAGGACGTCATGAGTTTGAGGTGGTGTTTGCTCACCTTTTTTATACCACCAGGGGTACATAAGTGTGGAACACGTACTTGTGCCCCTGTTTGGTTCTGAAATTTAACTCGACTGTAACAATCATCGAGGCAAACATTGTGTATTATTACATCATAAGTTTGAAGAGGTGTTTGTTTACCTAATACCTTGTTCTTCTGTTTTCTCCTAATTCTTATAGTTCTTTTGATTCTAAAATTAACAAACCTTTTTGTGTCAAGTATTCAGAAGTCCGGAAGAGGAATCTATGACCGTGTTTGCTTCTGAAATCGGCGTAAATTGAGGCAAACTTTGTGTATTAGGACTTCATGAGTTTGAAGAGGTATTTGTTCACCTTTTTATACCAGGGGTAGAGAAGTGTGGAACACGTACTTGTGCCCTTGTTTGGCTCTAAAATCTGTCTAGCCCGACTGTGACAACCATTTTGACAAAAATTGGGTATTAGGACATCATAAGTTTGAAGAGGTATTTGTTTACCTAATACTTTGATCTTCTGTTCTTTCTTAATTCTTATAGTTCTTTTGATTCTAAAATTAACAAGCCTTTTTTGTGTCAAGTACTCAGAAGTCCGGAAGAGGAATCTATGTCCCTGTTTGCTTCTGAAATCGGCGTAAACTGAGGCAAACTTTGTGTTAGGACATCAGGGGTTTGAAGAGGTATTTCCTCACCTTTTTATACCAGGGGTACAGAAGTGTGGAACACGTACTTGTGCCCCTGTTTGGTTCTGAAACCTGTCTAACTCGACTGTAACAATCATCAGGGTAAAAATTGTGTATTAGGACAACATAAACTTGAAGAGGTATTTGTTTACCTAATACCTTGGTCTTCTGTTCTTTCCTAATTCTTATAGCTCTTTTGATTCTAAAATTAACAAACCTTTTTTGTGTTAAGTTTTCAGAAGTCCGGAAGAGGGATCTATGACCCTGTTTGCTTCTGAAATCGGAGTAAATTGAGGCTAAATTTGTGTATTAGGACATCATGAGTTTGAAGTGGTATTTGCTCAGCTTTTTTATACTAGGGGTACAGAAGTGTGGAACACGTACTTGTGCCCCTGTTTGGTTCTGAAATCTGTCTAACCCGACTGTAACAATCATCTAGGCAAAAATTGTGTATTAGGACATCATAAGTTTGAAGAGGTATTTGTTTACCTAATACTTTGGTCTTTTGTACTTTCCTAATTCTTGTAGTTCATTTGATCCTAAAATTAACAAACCTTTTTTGTATCAAGTATTCAAAAGTCCGGAAAAGGAATCTATGACCCTGTTTGCTTCTGTAATAGGCGTAAATTGAGGCAATCCTTCTGTATTAGGACATCATGAGTTTGAAAAGGTATTTACTCACCTTTTTATACCAGGGTACAGAAGTGTGGAACACGTACTTGTGCCCCTGTTTGGTTCTGAAATCTGTCTAACCCGACTGTAACAATCATCGAGGTAAAAATTGTGTATTAAGACATCATAAGTTTGAAGAGAGTAGTAATATGGGGCCGGTTCTGGACCAGTTCAAGGTCACTCGCCCTTTGGTGGTGAGAAACGAAAGCTTTTGGAGCTCTTTCAAGGTCAAACTTTATGATGGAAATTTAAAATTTTGGAGCTGCTCAAGGTCAAAGCTAAACATAGAAGTTGCATGGTAATCATAAATCTAAAAATAGAGTTTTCAGGGTGAAAGATTATTGACCTACGGTGGTGTCATATTACATTTCTTAGAAATATAAAAAGGTCAAGGTGAAATGCTAAACAATAGAAATTGCAAGGTAATCATAAATCTAAGAATAGAATTTTCAAGGTGAAACTTTTTAGCGGGAAATATAAATTTTTGGAGCTGTTCATCATCATATTGCATTTCTAGTCAAGGTCAAAAGTAGGTATTTAACAAGTTTAAACATCTTGTAATATGTAATCAAGGATGTATATTTCTTATATAAATTGCAGCGAGCTGTATGTTGAGATCAGTCAGTCTGCAACTCGTAATTGTTAAATATGGAATTAACAGGGTTAAACAAAACCACCTATTGCAAACCCTTTAAAAATGCGTGCGAGCTCGATATATCGAGAAAGTATAAAGTAATGAATGTAGATATAATTAATATTAAGAAACACTCCTGAACATGAAGGATGTGTTCGTAAGTAGTTTGGGTGCAGCTGGCAAAACAACAAACATAACATTTTCTTTTTAATAGTAGCACCCCTACCATATGTAAAATGGGCATACTTTAACTAGAATTATTTTCTTAAACAGTGTTTAGTCATAGCGAAATTGTGAGCAAGTAAAGTCATGCAAGCAGCAATAAAATCATTTTTGGAACGATCCAAACTTAGAAGTTCACCGTTATATATGGATACCTCACATCATTGCCAGTAACAATCTGAATAATAATTTAACATTTTGTTGTTGGTGCTGTCAAAATAGTGATGGTAGTAGTAGTAGTAAAAATGAAGAGAAACACGATGAAGGTTATTCTTCTCCTAAGACTGACTGGACATCATCATCATTTCAATCTAGGGATGAAGTGTATAAACAAGCAGCTAAGGAATACTTAATCGATTGTACTTATTATAAACTATCGAACGATCCTCATCATGCAAAACATCTGTAAATTGGATACAGTACACACCTCGACCTGGCACCAGTGGCGCGTATGGGGTGTGGTAATTGTGATCAAAGTAATAATAATGTAGTGTTGGATATGAACGAATGGAATGAAATTCAAAGATGGCATTCATATGTAGAATTACAAATTTGCCGATCTCAAGAAATTGAAAACAAAATTGATTGGTCTAATGTAAACGAAGAAGAAGGTATAATCTATGATCAACATTATGAATCTCTATCCAGCAATATTGGTATCTATTACAATTGGTAATTGATTAAAGGATATGACAGAATCTTAAAAACTGTTATGATGGAAAACTACAACTGCTGTTCTTGCACATTCAATGCCCATAATGTTGAAAAACTATTCAACTTAAAGGAAATAATAAGCTACAGATTGGAATTTCTTGAATCTTGCAATCTGACACGTTTTTATGAAAAGTTCATACAACAAGTTGTTGACTACCGTCGTTTTCGCGAGAAAGAATTCCATGGTAGTGATCATGACATTTATAAAGACATTGAAGATGTTATAAATGCTAAGTATAATATCAATTCACATAACACTGTATGCTTAATGGAAATATTGAACTATCGTCCTGCTTATCTAATGTATAGTATTTACTAAATAAAGAAATATTAATAGCTATGGTTTGTTTTTCTCAATTTAGGTCTAATACCCTGCTTTATCCATCTAGTTAAACAATGTTATGTAAGAAGCAAAAGAGTGCGGGTGGATTAGTGAATACCCTAATCAATAAACTTCCGTTTGAATTGCATTTATCCGGTTACCAGTATTGTGGTCCTGGTACTAAATTAGAGAAACGACTCGCACACGAAGACCCCGGTATTAATCAATTAGATGCTCAGTGCAAACTTCATATCAGTTACAGAGATTACTGTAATTTAGAAAGTAGACATAAAGCAGATAAAATTTTGCAAAAAAAAGCTTGGGAGCGCTTTAAATCATTCGACGCAACGTTAGGTGAACGAACTGCAGCTTTAGCAGTCAGTACCATCATGAAAGCAAAAGAAAATTGGGAATGGGGTGTAAACGTCGATCTGTCATATGTCACCCTATATATATATATATATATATATATATATATATATATATAATTACATAATCTTCAATCACATCATAGTTAAATTGGATTGTTCTCTACGAGATTCTTGGTTCTCGTGCTACTTAGCGGACTTGCTGTTATTTATTTAGATTTATGAATTAGAGTTAGTTGTTTATTTAATGTAATATTTATTTTTTGCAGATTCGGTTTAGTTATTTATTGATATCATTAAAGCTAATAAAATATATTCTTATGACAATGGTTATGTTTGTGTAGTATTATAGAAAGGAGGTTTATAGCAGATATACAACATTAAGTAGGAACTGACTTCAATCTTAAGCTGTACATTTTGCTTATGAATCACATACAGCATGTTTTGAATTTTTATACTACTGCTACAAATACGTATTTATGATTTTTATATACCCCACACTACCATGGGATAGAATATGTGATTTCATTAATTCTCTATATTTTTGTTATTGCAAAATGTTTACGTGTTAGAGTATTTGCGCTTTTAGTATTTTATGATTATGAGTTTTAACAAGGAACCGTATTTTTTTCCTAGCACTTCAATGCTATAATAATCCTAAATACTATTTGCGCGCCTTTTTTTTTATGAACCATGACACATGTACTAAAATTCTACTGGTTCGATTGTTATTTATTTATTATTAATTCAAATTTAGAACTTATTGATTTAACAATTATTGTAATTACAAAAATGTAAGTGTTTGAGTTAAAACCTAGATAAAACGAGTGGTGTTTTACTTTAACGTTTACCTTAGGAGTATGAGTTTTAACAAACGTACCTGACAGGTTTGAAAGGAAATGTAATTTCGTAGGATGTACATAGAAATGCAACAATCCTGTTTCCGCGCCTTTTTATTTGTGTATTTATAGAACCATTTCACATGTTAAAACGTTTAAAAGTTTAAAACGTGTACCCGTAAAACGTGTACCCAAACGTGTACCACGTTTAAACGGTTACCGTGTAAAAGTGCCCGGTGTTAAACCCGGGAACCGTTTAAAACGTTAAAAACGTTCACCGTTTCCACGTTAAAAACGTACCCGTACCGGAAAAGTGTAAACGTTAAACCACGTGTTACCGTAAAACTTCCAACGTTTAAAACGTTACCCGGGTTAATTAAAACGGTTAACGAAAAAACGTGTTCCACGTACTTAAAGGACCACGTTAAACGGTTCCGTTTAAAACACGGTAAAACGTGTCCGAAAAGGTTTCGTGTACCACGTGTAAAAGTGTAAAATGTAAATTTACCACGTTAAAAAACTTAAAGTTAAATTAACCCTTAAAAGGTAAGTGTAAAATTAAGGAAAAGTTAAAGTTACCACTTAAAGTGACCACTTAAACTTAAGTGTACATGTAAAACTTAACTGAAATTAAAACACCGTTAAGTTAAAACTACCAGGTAAAAGTGTCCATTAAAACCTTAAAAGTAATGAAAAGTTACCCGTAAAAAGGCCAGTTTAAAAAGTTACCAGGAAACGTACCCTAAACTTAAAGTAATTAAAACTGGGCCCATGACCAGTCACTGTAAAAAAACGGGTGTAAATTTAAACTTAAAACGTTTAACTTGAATTAAAAGTAAGTGTAAAGTTACCAGTAAACAGTGTAAACGTTTCCCTTAAAGGATAAGTTTAAAACGTTTACCACGTTAAAGTTAAACGTGCAGTGAAAACTGCCCGGTTTTAAATGTAAGAAACCCACGTAAAACACTGAAAGTTAAGTTAAATGTAAAATTCCACGTGGTTAATGTAAAAACTACCCTGTAAACGTGAAAACTGTCCAAATTAAAGTGTAACTTAAAGTGTAAAAGTAAGTGAAAGGTTTCCTTAACCTTTAAAATTACCCTAAAACTAATTAAAGTAAAAAGTGACCCTGTTAAAATTAATGTTAATGTAAAACTTACCAGGAAAATTAAACTTAAACACTGTAAAAACTTACCCGTGAAATTAAGTAAATTAAATAAAACTTAAAAGTACCCTTAAAACTACCCCGTGTAAAATTAATGTAAAAGTTTCCACGTTTAAACTGTGTTTTTTAACGCGGACGTTTTATTTTCACTGGAGACATTCACTTTTATTTTCACGTGAAAATGTTTCACGTGTAACTTACAGTGGTTTTTAAAATTTTCTTTTCATTAATTTTACACTTCACGTTTTACATTTATGGTACACTTTTACGTTTAAAGTGTTTCCGTGAAGTGTAACGTTTTAACGTTTCACCATTTTATGGTTTTACACGTTTTACGTGGTACACGTTTTAAACGTGTAACGTTTTAAACGTGGTACACGTTTTACACGTAACGGTACACGTTTTACACGTGGTACACGTTTTACGTGTTTCACGTGGAAACGTGTACCGTTTAAACGTGGTACACGTTTTAACGTGGTACACGTGTTTTCACGTGTAAAAGTTACCCGTTTTAAACGTGTTTCACGTGTACACGTTTTGCCCGTTTTAAACGTGTTTCACGTGGTACACGTTTTAAACTGTACACGTTACGTGTTTCACGTGGTACACGTTTAAACGTGGTACCGTACACGTGGTACACGTTTAAATGTGATTTACACGTGTTTACGTGGTACACGTTTTAAAACGTGGTACACGTTAACGTTTTCACGTTAAAACGTTTTACCGTGTAAAACTTACCCGGGTAGTTTAAAGTGACCCGTTTAAACGTTTACGTGTCACAAAACTGTCACGGGTAACGTTAACGTTAAACTGTTTACGTGTACACGTTAAACGGTACACTTGAACGTGTCACGGGCACGTTTTTAAACGTGGAACTTTCGTGTATTTTACACGTTTACACGTTAAACGGAACGTGTACACGTTAAACGTGTTTCACGTGTACACGTTTTACGTGTCACGTTTTAAACGGGTGTTTAAACGGGTAACGTGCCCGTGTAACGTGTACCACGTGTTTACGTGGTACCCTTTTAAACGTGTTTACGTAAACTGTTTTACACTGGTACACGTTACCCGTGTTTCACGTGTAAACAAACCGTGTAAACGTTTTACACGTGACGTTTAACGTGTTTCACGTGTAACGTGGTGCACGTTTTAATGTTCATGGTAACGTTACCCGTGTAACCACGTGAACGTTCACGTGGTAAACGTTTTACACGGACGTGGAAACGTTACCCGTGGTACCACGTTACACGTGTTTAACTGTACAGTTTTAAACGTGTACACGTTTGTTTTCGTGGTACCCGTTTTACATTACACGTAACGTGTTTCACGTGGAAAGTTTACACGTGTAACGTTTTCGTGTGTTGTACACGTTCGTTTCACGTGGTACGTAACGTGGTACCGTTAACGTGTAAACGTTACGTTTTCACGTGTACACCACGTGTTTAGTGTACCCGTTTCGTGTACCACGTTTAAAACGTTTACGTGGTAATGACCCGTGGTAACTTACCGTGTTTCACGTGAAAACGTGTACGACGTGTTTCCCGTTACAGTTTTACCCGTTAACGTTTTACACGGTTTCCGTGTACGTTTTACACGTGTACCGTAAAACGTGTCACGTGTTTACGTGCCGCGTTAAAACGTGTCCGTGTACACGTTAAACGTGTACCCGTCTGCCGTGTAAAACGTGTCCGTGTAACGTTACACGTTTAACGTTACACGTGTAACACGTTACCACGTTAACGTTTTACTGGCACGTGTAAATTTTTACACGTGAAACGTTACCACGTGTTTCACGTAACAGACCCGTGTACACGTTTAAAACCCCACGTGGTAATGTACACGTGTACCAAACGTTTAAAGTGCGTTTGGGTACACGTACACGTTAAAACGTTTCAACGTGTAAACGTGTTTTACGTGGTCACGTTTAACGTGTACACGTTTTAAACGTGGGTACCCTTTACGTGTAACGTTTTTACCACTGAAAACGTTAACGTTTCCGTGTACGTTACACGTGTAACGTTTTCACGTTTACGTGAAAACGTTTTCACGTGGAACACAAACGTGTTTCACGTGTAAACGTACCCGTTACAAAGACGTGAAAACTTACCCCTTAGTGTAAAACGTTTAAACGTGTACACGTTTTCACGTGTACACGTACGTGAACTTACCGTACGTTTTCACGTGAAACGGTAACGTTTGGTACGTTTTAACAAAAACGTTTTAAACTGTACACGTTTTACCCGTGTGGTACACGTGTTTAAACGTGTTTCACGTGGTACGTTTTTAAACGTGACACGTTTTAAACGTGTCACGTGTACCTGTAAAACGTACACGTTTGGGTACAGTTTCACGTGTACCCGTTTTACACGTGTCCACGTGTAAAAGTTACACGTGAAACGTGTACCGTTTTGTGGTCTTTACGTGGTACCGTTTTCACGTGTAAACGTTTAATGTTTAAACGTGTAAATTTTACACGTGTTTCACGTGTAAAACGTTTTACACGTGCCGACGTGGTACCCGTTTTACGTGTAAACGTTCCCGTGTTTCACGTGTAAAACTTCCACGTGTAAAACTTACCCGTGTAACGTTTACGTGTCACGTTACGTTTACGTGTAAAACGTTTTCACGTGTTAAGGTAACGGGCCAAACGTTTCCACGTGGTAAACGTGGCACTGTAAAACGTGTCCACGTTGGTTTCACGTGTAAACGTTTTACCGTGACGGGACACCCACGTGACGTGGTACACGTTTTAAACGTGTTTCACGTGTACGTTACACGTTTAAACGTTTCCCACGGGTACCGTTTTAAACGTGTACTTTTCACGTGTTTACGTGGTAACGTTAACGGGACACGTTTAACACGTGTACGGGCACGTTAACGTGTACACGTTTAAACACGTTTAAACGTGAACGTGTAAAACGTAAGTGTAAAACGTTACCACGTGAAAACGTGTAAAACGTACCACGTGTAAATGTACCACGTGGTAAAACGTGACCACGTTAAATTAACGTGTACACGTTAAAACGTTACCACGTGTAAAAGTCCACGTGTAACGTTAAAACGTGTACCACGGAAACGTACCACGTTACCGTGAAAACTGTCCACGTTAAAACGTTACCACGTGTAACACGTAAACGTTACCACGTGTAAAACGTGTAACGTGTAAACGTGTACGTGTAAAACGTGTACCACGTTAAACGTGTAAAAACGTGTAACTGTAAACGGTACCACGTGAAAACGTGTAACGTGTAAATGTAAACGTGTACCACGTTAAAACGTACCACGTTTACACGTGTAAAACGTGTACCACGTTAAAAGTAACGTGAAAACGTACGGTAAAAGGTACCACGCGTAAAACGTGTACCACGGTTTGTAAAACGTGTAAAACGTGTAACGTGTAACGTGTAAAACGTGTACCATTAAACGTTACCGTGAACCGTGTAAAATGTACCCGTTAAAAACGTTACCACGTTACCCGTGTAAAACGTCCACGTGTAAAACGTGCCCACGTGTAAAACGTGTACCACGTGTAAAAACGAGTTCCTTTAAACGTGTACCACGTTAAGTTTTAACGTACACGTTTAAACGTAACGTTTACCCGTGTACCGTTTAAACGGTTTCACGTGGTAATTTTACACGTTAATTTACCCGTGTTTACGTGTACACGTTTTAACGTGTTTCACGTGGGTTTTACCGTTACACTTAAACCCTGTTTCACGTGTAAACGTTTACAGTTTCCGTGTTTCGTGGTACTTTTCCGTGGACGTTTTAACGTGTTTCACGTGGTAACGTTTTACACGTGGTAACGTTTGTGTTTACGTGGACACGTTTACCGGGTACACGTTTTAAAACGTGTTTCACTTAAACGTTTTACACGTGGTCACGTTTTAACGTGTTTCACGTGTAAACGTGTACCCGTTTCGGTACGTTTTACACGTGGTAACGTTTTACACGGTTTACGTGGTACCCGTTTTAAACGTGGGTAACGTTTTACCACTACGTTTTAACGTGTTCACGTGTAAAACGTGACACGTTTTACACGTGTACGTGGCAGTTTTAACGTGGTACCGTTTTAACGTGGTACACGTTTTAACGTGTACACGTTTACCGTGTTTACGTGGTACACGTTTTAACGTGGTACACGTTTTAAACGTGTTTCACGTGGACTTTTAAACGTGTAACGTTTTACCGTTTTCACGTGGTACGTTTTACACACACGACACGTGTTAAACGTGTCCACGTGAAACTTTTACACGTGTTTCACGTTTACACGTTTACCCGTACACGTTTTACACGTTTTACGTGGTAACGTTTTACACGGTACACAAACGTGTTTCACGTGTACCGTTTTACACGTGGTAACCAAAACGTTTTACGTGGTACCCGTTTTACCGTGGTACCCGTTTTACACGTGGTACACGTTTTAACGTGACACGTTTACACGTGTTTACGTGTACACGTATTCACGTGGTAACGTTTTTGGTACCCGTTTTACACGTGAAACGTTTTACCCGTGTAAACGTTTTACCGTGTAAAAGTTTTACACGTGTTTACGTGTACACGTTTTAACGTGGTAACTTAACTTCACGTTTAACGTGTACACGTTTAAACGTGTTTCACGTGGTAACGTTTTACACGTGGTACATTTTAAACGTGTTTCCGTGGTAGTTTTACCGTGACACGTTTTCCGTGTTTCACGTGGACAACACGTTTTACGTGTTTCCGTGGTACCGTTTACCGTGGACACGTGTTTCACGTGACCGTTTTACACGTGGTAACGTTTTACCGGGGTTTTACGTGGTTCGTTACGTTTACCCGTGTTTACGTGGTACACGTTTTACGTGGTAACGTTTTACCGGTTTCACGTGGTACACGTGGTACACGTTTTACCGTGTTTCACGTGGTACGTTTTACGTGGTAGACGTTTTACACGTGTTTCAGTTACACGTTTTACGTGCACGTGGCGTTTTACACGTGTACGTTTACGTTTTCACGGGTACACGTTTTACCGTGGTAAAACGTTTAACGTGTTCACGTAATACTTTTCACGTCAGTTTTAAATGCACGTGGTACAGTTTTCACGTGGTACCGTTTTACGTGGTACCGTTTTGTGGACCCGTTTTCACGTGGTACATTTTACGTGTTTACGTGGTACGTTTTAACGTTTTGCACGTGTTTCACGTGGTACGTTTTACCGTGGTACCGTTTACACGTGTTTCACGTGGTCCGTTTTACACGTGTACACGTGTTTCACGTGGGCACGTTACACGTGGACACGTTTTCGTTTTCACGTGCTGTTTTCCACGTGGTGGTACACGTTTTACGTGGTACACGTCTTAAAACGTTTACGTGGTAAGTTTTACACGTGTACCGTTTTACCGTGTTTCACGTGGTACACGTTTTAACGTGGTAACGTTTTACCGTTTTACGTGGTAAGTTTTATGTACACGTTAACGTTTCACGTTACGTTTTACGTGGTACACGTTTTCCGTTTCACGTGGACACGTTTACGTGCATTTTTACAGTGGTACACGTTTTACGTGGTACCGTTTACACGTGTCACGTGGTACCGTTTTACACGTGGTACACGTTTACGTTTTACGTGTACACACGTGGTACCGTTAACGGTTTACGTGGTAACGTTTTACATGTACACGTGTTTCACGGGTACCCGTGTTTCACGTGGTAACGTTTTACGTGGTACACGTTTACACGTGGTACGTTTTACACGTGTTTACGGTACCGTTTTACGTGTACACGTTTCTACACGTGTTTTGTGGTACAGTTTTCCTGGTAAACGTTTTCACGTGGTACACGTTTTCACGTGTTTCACGTGGTACACGTTTACGTGGTACCGTTTTACAGTACGTTTTACGTGGTCACGTTTTACCGTGTTTCACGTGGTACACGTTTACACGTGGTACCGTTTACGTGTTTCACGTGTGTTTTACACGTTTACGTTTTCACGTGTTTCACGTGGTACACTGTTTACGTGTACCCGTTTAACGTGGGTTTCACGTTTTACACGTTACACGTTTTACCGTTTACGTGGTACCGTTTTTCGTGGTTTTACCCGGTTTCACGGGTAAACGTTTTTTACACGTGGTAAAACCACGTGGGTTCACGTTTTAACGTGGTAACGTTTTCGTTTCACGTGTACCGTTTACGTGGTACGTTTTACCGTGTTTAATGGTACAAACGTTTACGTGTTTCACGTGGTACCGACACACAAACGTGTTCCACGTGGTAAACGTGGTACACGTTTTTCCGTGCGTAAAACCGTTTTCACGTTTTCAGTGGTACACGTTTTACACGTGGTACACTTTTAACGTGTTTCACGTGGCACGTTTTACACGTGGTACGTTTACCGTGTTTCACGTGTACACGTTTTACACGGTTTCACGTGGTACACGTTTTCACGTGTTTCACGTGGTACACGTTTTACGTGGTACACGTTTTACACGTGGTACACGTTTTACACGTGTTTCCGTGGTACACGTTTACACGTGTTTCACGTGGTACACGTTTTCACGTGGTACACGTTTTACACGTGTTCACGTGTACACGTTTACACGTGGTACACGTTTACACGTGTTTCACGTGGTACACGTTTTACACGTGTAGACGTTTTACACGTGTTCACGTGGTACACGTTTTACACGTGTTTCACGTGGTACATGTTTTACACGTGGTACACGTTTTACACGTGTTCACGGGTAACGTTTTACCGTGGTACACGTTTTACGTGTTTCACGTTACAGTTTTACACGTGGTCACGTTTACATGTTTCACGTGGTACACGTTTTACACGTGGTACGTTTTACACGTGGTACACGTTTTACACGTGGTAACGTTTTAACGTGGTACACGTTTTACACGTGTTTCACGTGGTACGTTTTACACGTGGTACACATTTTTACACGTGTTTCACGTGGTACACGTTTTACACGTGGTACACTTTTACACGTGTTTCACGTGGTACCGTTTTTACAACGTAAGTTTACCGTGTTTCACGTGGTACACGTTTACACGTGTACACGTTTTCACGTGTTTCACGTGGTCAGTTTTACACGTGTTTTACGTGGTACACGTTTTACACGTGGTACACGTCTTAACGTTGTCACGTGGTACATGTTTTACACGTGGTACACGTTTTACCCGTGTTTCACGTGGTACACGTTTTATACGTGGTACCGTTTTACACGTGTTTCACGTGGTACATGTTTTACACGTAGACACGTTTTCACGGTTTTTCACGTGGTACACGTTTTACACGTGGTACACGTTTTACACGTGTTTCACGTGGTACACGTGTTTCACGTGGTACACGTTTTACACGTGGTACACGTTTTACACGTGGTACACGTTTTACACGTGTTTCACGTGGTACACGTTTTACACGTGGTACACGTTTTACACGTGTTTCACGTGGTACACGTTTTACACGTGGTACACGTTTTACACGTGTTTCACGTGGTACACGTTTTACACGTGGTACACGTTTACACGTGTTTCACGTGGTACACGTTTTACACGTGGTACACGTTTTACACGTGGTACACGTTTTACACGTGGTACACGTTTTACACGTGTTTCACGTGGTACACGTTTTACACGTGGTACACGTTTACACGTGTTTCACGTGGTACAAGTTTTACTCATGGTAAACGTTTTGCACGTGGTACACGTTTTACACGTGTTCACGTGGACGTTTTCACGTGGTACACGTTTTACACGTGGTACACGTGTACACGTGGTACACGTTTACACGTGTTTCACGTGGTACACGTTAACGTGGTACACGTTTTACGTGTTCACGTGTAAACACGTTTTACCGTGGTACACGTTTTAACGTGTTCACGTGGCACGTTTTACACGTGGTACGTTCACGTGTTTCACGTGTACGTTTACACGTGGTAACGTTTACACGGGTACACGTTTTACACGTGTTTCACGTAACGTTTACCACGTTTGTTTCACGTGGTAACACGTTTTACACGTGTTTCACGTGGTAAACACGTTACACGTGGTACCACGTGTTTACCACGTGAATCCACGTGAAACGTTACCACGTAACGTGTAAACGTGGTACCACGTTACACGTGTACACGTACGTAAACGTTACACGTGTAAACGTGACGTACGTGTACACGTTAAACGTGTACACGTTTGTACCACGTGTAAACGTGTCCGTGACACGTAAACGTACCACGTGTAAACGTACACGTGTAACAGTGTACCACGTGACACGTACACGTAAGTTGAACGTGGTACCACGTGTAAACGTGTTTACACGTGTGTTACACGTTTAAACGTGGTACGTAAACACGTGTTTCACGTGGTACACGTTTAACGTACACGGTACACGTTAACGTTACACGTGTAAGAACGTACACGTGTATTAACGTGTACACGTACGTTCCGTTTCGTGTACCACGTTTTGGTACACGTTTTACGTGTTTCACGTGGTACGTTTACACGTGGTCACGTTTTACACGTGTTTCACGTGGTACATGTTTTACACGTGGTACACGTTTTACACGTGTTCACGTGGTACACGTTTTACACGTGGTACACGTTTTACACGTGTTTTACACGTGGTACACGTTTACACGTGTTTCACGTGGTACCGTTTTACACGTTTACACGTGTTTCACGTGGTACACGTTTTACACGTGGTACACGTTTTACACGTGTTTCACGTGGTACACGTTTTTTTACACGTTTTCGTGTCACGTGGTACACGTTTTCACGTGGTACGTTTTACACGTGTTCACGTGGTACACGTTTTACCGTGTACACGTTTACACGTTTCACGTTCACGTGGTACAGTTTTACACGTGGTAACACGTTTTCACGTGGTACACGTTTTACACGTGTTTCACGTGGTACACGTTTTACACGTGGTCACGTTTACTTACGTTTTCACGTGGTACACGTTTTACGTGTTTCACGTGGTACACGTTTACACGTGGTACAGTTTCACGTGTTTCACGTGGTACATGTTTTACACGTGGTACCGTTTTACCGTGGCTTACACGTGGTCACGTTTACGTGTTTCACGTGGTAACGTTTACACGTGTTTCGTGTTCACGTGGTACCGTTTTACACGTGGTACCGTTTTACACGTGTTCACGTGACGTTTACACGTGGTACACGTTTACACGTTTCACGTGGTTCACGTTTTACACGTGTACACTTTTTTACACGTGTTTCACGTGGTACAGTTTAACGTGGACGTTTTCGTGTTCACGTGGTACGTTTTACACGGGACGTACACGTGTTTCACGTGGTACAGTTTTACACGTGGTACACGTTTACACGTTTTACGTGGTTTAACGTTTTACACGTGGTACGTTTTACACGTGGTACACGTTTTACACGTGTTCACGTGGTACCGTTTTCACGTGGTACACGTTTTACACGTGGTACGTTTTCACGTGGTACACGTTTTACGTGTTTACGTGGTACACGTTTTACACGTGGTACACGTTTTACGTGTTTCACGTGGTACACGTTTTACCGTGTTCACTTACACGTTTACGTGGTACACTTACGTTTACACGTGTTTCACGTGGTACACGTTTTACACGTGGTACACTTTTAACGTGTTCACGGTCGTTTTACACGTGGTACACGTTTTACACGTGTTTCACGTGGTACACGTACACGTTTTCACGTGTTTACGTTTACGTTTACACGTGGTACACGTTACACGGTTTCACGTGTACACGTTTTACCGTGGTACACGTTTTACACGTGGTACACGTTTTACCGTGGTACACGTTATTACACGTTTCACGTGGTACAGTTTTACACGTGGTACACGTTTTACGTGTTTCACGTGGTACACGTTTGGTACAGTTTTACCGTGTTTCACGTGGTACATGTTTTACACGTGGTAACGTTTTACACGTGTTTCAGTGGTTTTCGTGTTTCACGTGGTACACGTTTTACACGTGGTACACGTTTTACACGTGTTTCACGTGGTACACGTTTTACACGTGGTACACGTTTTACACGTGTTTCACGTGGTACACGTTTTACACGTGTTTCACGTGGTACACGTTTTACACGTGTTTTACGTGGTACACGTTTTACACGTGGTACACGTTTTACACGTGTTTCACGTTGTACACGTTTTACACGTGGTACACGTTTTACACGTGTTTCACGTGGTACACGTTTTACACGTGGTACACGTTTTACACGTGTTTCACGTGGTACATGTTTTACACGTGGTACACGTTTTACACGTGTTTCACGTGGTACACGTTTTACACGTGGTACACGTTTTACACGTGTTTCACGTGGTACACGTTTTACACGTGGTACACGTTTTACACGTGGTACACGTGTTTCACGTGGTACACGTTTTACATGTCACGTGGTACACGTTTTACACGTGGTACACGTTTTACACGTGTTTCACGTGGTACACGTTTTACACGTGGTACACGTTTTACACGTGTTTCACGTGGTACACGTTTTACACGTGGTACACGTTTTACACGTGGTACACGTTTTACACGTGTTTCACGTGGTACACGTTTTACACGTGGTACACGTTTTACACGTGGTACACGTTTTACACGTGTTTCACGTGGTACACGTTTTACACGTGGTACACGTTTACACGTGTCAGTACACGTTTTACATGGTACACGTTTTACACGTGGTACACGTTTTACACGTGTTACACGTTTTACACGTGTTTCACGTGGTACACGTGTTTCACGTGGTACACGTTTTACACGTGGTACACGTTTTACACGTGTTTCACGTGGTACACGTTTTACACGTGGTACACGTTTTACACGTGTTTCACGTGGTACATGTTTTACACGTGGTACACGTTTTACACGTGTTTCACGTGGTACACGTTTTACACGTGGTACACGTTTTACACGTGGTACACGTTTTACACGTGTTTCACGTATGTTTTACACGTGGTACACGTTTTACACGTGTTTCACGTGGTACACGTTTTACACGTGGTACACGTTTTACACGTGGTACACGTTTTACACGTGGTACACGTTTTACACGTGGTACACGTTTTTCACGTGGTACACGTTTTACACGTGGTACACGTTTTACACGTGTTTCACGTGGTACACGTTTACACGTGTACACGTGTTTCACGTGGTCACGTTTACACGTGGTACACGTTTTACACGTGTCACGTGGTACACGTTTTACACGTGGTACACGTTTTACACGTGTTTCACGTGGTACACGTGTTTACACGTGGTACACGTTTTACACGTGTCACGTGGTACACGTTTTACACGTGGTACACGTTTTACACGTGGTACACGTTTGGTACACGTTTTACGTTTCACGTGGTACACGTTTTACACGTGGTACACGTTTTACACGTGGTACACGTTTTACACGTGGTACACGTTTTACACGTGGTACACGTTTTACACGTGTTTCACGTGGTACACGTTTTACACGTGGTACACGTTTTACACGTGTTTCACGTGGTACACGTTTTACACGTGGTACACGTTTTTCACGTGGTACACGTTTACACGTGGTACACGTTTTACACGTGTTTCACGTGGTACACGTTTTACACGTGTACACGTTTCACGTGGTACACGTTTTACACGTGGTACACGTTTTACACGTGTTTCACGTGGTACACGTGTTTACACGTGGTACACGTTTTACACGTGGTACACGTGGTACGTTTTACACTACACGTGTTCACGTGGTACATGTTTTACACGTGACGTACACGTGTTTCACGTGGTACACGTTTTACACGTGTTTCACGTGGTACACGTTTACACGTGTTTCACGTGGTACACGTTTTACACGTGGTACACGTTTTACACGTGTTTCACGTGGTACACGTTTTACACGTGGTACACGTTTTACACGTGTTTCACGTGGTACACGTTTTACACGTGGTACACGTGTTTCACGTGGTACACGTTTTACACGTGGTACACGTTTTACACGTGTTTCACGTGGTACACGTTTTACACGTGGTACACGTTTTACACGTGTTTCACGTGGTACACGTTTTACACGTGGTACACGTTTTACACGTGTTTTACGTGGTACACGTTAGTAGGTAAGATTGGAGACTTCAAGAACACACCACATTTCCAAGGTCCCACATTTCCAAGGTTGCCACAAAACCAAGGTCCCCACCATACCAAGGTCAAAAAGCGCAATGTGTGACCTACTTACATATTACCACAAACCCACGGTCACAAACCCCGATTTCCTGTTCCACAACTACAAGGCTATATGTGCGACATATCATTACCACAAAACCAGGGTCACAAGCTCCGCTTTTCTGTTCCACTATTACAAGGCTATCCGACCACGCTTTCCTGTTTCACAATTACAAGGCCATCCGTGTGACCTACTTGTATGGTTTTTGTCCACTTGTATGTTTATTGTCCACTTGTATGGTTATTGCCCACTTGTATGTTTTTTGTCCACTTGTATGTTTTTTGTCCACTTGTGTGTTTTTGTCCACTGTATGGTTTTGTCCACTTGTATGTTTATTGTTCACTTGTATGTTTTCTGTCCACTTGTATGTTTTTTGTTCACTTGTATGCTTTTTACCCACTTGTATGGTATTTGTACACTTGTATGTTTTTTGTCCACTTGTATGTTTTTTGTTCACTTGTATGCTTTTACCCACTTGTATGGTATTTGTACACTTGTATGTTTATTGTCCACTTGTATGTTTTTTGTCCACTTGTATGCTTTTTTTGCTCACCCTCACGTTATTTACCAAAAAATAAAAGACAACGATATGTATATATTTAATTCACATAGACAGACATGTACAAATTGTTCATAGAAATAAAGACATGTACAAAATATATGTGTAATGCATGTAGAAAACAAGACAAATTATATTATAAATGCTTTTGCTCACCCTCACGTCATTTACCAAAAATAAAAGAAAACGATATGGATATATTTCATTCACGTAGACAGACATGTACAAATTGTTCATATAAATAAAGACATGGTTAAAATATATGTGTAATGCATGTAGAAAGCATGACATAAATTATATTATAAATATGTATTACTCAGATATATGATCATATGCCTCATATACATGAGGCAGTATTCACGTGTGACATGTGGTACCAAGCCGTTCATCGCTCTCACAAACGAAAACACACACTATAACAACCAACCCTAAAACACACATACTGCAATACATACTCAAACACACACTTACACTAACACTAACACATTCACCATTATGCTTACCGACGACGGAGAAGTTCCCGGTCCTCGAAGTGGATGCTGCTGAGAAGGCCTTAGGGTTGCAAAGTTAGATTTGCAACCCCAAGTGTTGGATCTCAAGCCAACTCCCCAGTCTCAGGGAGCCGTACTAAACGACGAGAATACTTGGAAAACTCGAGATCATAATGTAAATGGAGCTGCTCAGAAGGCCTTAGGGTTGCAAAGTTAGATTTGCAACCCCAAGTGTTGGATCTCAAGCCAACTCCCCAGTCTCAGGGAGCCGTACTAAACGATGAGAATACTTGGAAAACTCGAGATCATAATGTAAATGGAGCTGCTCAGAAGGCCTTAGGGTTGCAAAGTTAGATTTGCAACCCCAAGTGTTGATCTCAAGCCAACTCCCAGTCTCAGGAGCCGTACTAAACGATGAGAATACTTGGAAAACTTGAGATCATAATGAAAATGCGGTTTAAGCAACGCTTATATATCCTGAAAATACCTTGAGACGCTCGAATCTGGTTTCTTATTGGTCGCAGGTCTCTGGCACTGACCGAGTTCAACTACGGTATTAAAAGAAAATATATAATACAAAGTAACAAACAACTTTTAGCGAATATATAACCCGTATTGCGATGGTTTTAGTCTAGACAGTTGACCTTTAGATACATTGTAACATGGAAATATTGCAGTAAAATAATAATTAATACTTATTAGTTGATTTTACTAGGAATTGCAAAACAATACCAATTTATTTAGCAAATTATACTGCAAATGTAATTAGGAAATAGTAAATTAAACATTTTTTGATATTACTGAAAGCATATGTAAAGTACATGATATAGCAATTATTTTTGTAGTAATCACACCAGTTCGTTTACTCTATCCGGTTTGTAGTTGCAGATAGAGAGATGACCTCTCATTTTTATACATAAATTCGTATATAATATATCCCAGTTTTAAACGTTAAAGGATTTAGATATAAATTAACGATTTGTTTTTCTTATTGAATGATTTAAATCATTTTCAGTATGATTAAAGTAATTCTGGCTGGAAAACCTGTTGGTTTATATGCAGACAAAATAACCTGTATAGACGTAGTAATAATCAGATGTAAATTGCATTCGTAAACTATTTTAGTACTTATTAGTTACGTAAAATAGACATGATAATGCATTTATTTATTAGATGAAACAGCAAAAAACAATACCATTGATTTAGCTAATTGTACTGCAAGTATAATCAATAAATAGAATACAATAACGTGTGTCATCATCTCGTTATAAATTCTATACATACATTCTTGTTATATATAAAAAATGCAAATAACGTTCTCAATTTCTGTAAAGGTCAATTTAATTGTTAAAGCTATATGAGTTGTATAATTGTATAAATTTAATTGCTTTGTAAGAACTACATAAGTTTATATATCCGGTTTTGGTATACTTGCAATCAGAGAGATGACCTTTCATTCATGTGTAGTGGTTTAGGTACAAATATGATTCTTATTGAACGATTTTAAGTAATGGTATGCGTATACTTATAATGAAGAAGGAATAAAAGGAAATCATGTTTTTATAACGTATTTATCAACAGATGACGCTTTCATTCCGATTTGTAGTATAATTCCAATTATATCATAGTACACCAATGAATACCTGTAGGTTTTTTCCTCTCGATTGCCGAACGCTCCGTCGGACTCGTGGATGGCGCCACCGTCGTTTTGAGAAATTTCGAAATCCAAGATGGCGACCCTTTTTTTCTCGAAAGCACCGTATCTCCGGAACGGTGGACGATTCGGTCGGGGCGGGGCGTCGGTGACGTCTCGGAAAGACAAAATTTTCGACCCCCTCCCTTTTTTAACCCCTTTACACCCATTTTCGTGGAACATTTTGCCCACCCTCATTTTTTCCATTTTTCCCCGCGCGATATCTCGGGAACGGTTAGGTTAGGCCCGTCGAGTTTGTACTCTAACATCGTCCCCGACGGCGCGCATCTTTGACCTGGGACCCCCTATAGGTCCCCTAACGGAGATAGCTCGTAACTCGGAAACGAGTTACAAGTTAGATCAAACAAAAGCAGTTCAAATACAGCTCCAAACCAGCTCCAAACCAGCTACAAACCAGCTCCAAACCAGCTCCAAACCAGCTCCAAACAAGCTCCAAACCAGCTCCAAACCAGCTCCAAACCAGCACCAAACCAGCTCCAAACCAGCTTATGCTTATACAGCTTAAATACAAGGATTATGTTGGAACTTATATATATAGAAGTAAAGAAGAATTTTAAATGTGAACAATGATATTTTTACTGTAGGTAGCAACTCGGTTATCTGGGGAGAGGGGGAGTCCGGATTCACCACTTCTGCCCCTCATTCCACCCCACTCCCCCAACACTTCAAATTTTGTATTTAAGACGGAGCGGTTCCACTACAGTGTTAGTCCGTCTTTATGAACCACCAAGTAAAGTTTTCAAGCGGTGTTACATCATGTCTTCAAAGAATAGTAAGTGTTAGTTTCGTATTACTTCCCGGCTACCCGTCATATCCAACACTCTTATTCACATCAACCTACACTACAGCATGCAGTTATTATTCATTATTTGTTGCAGCAAAATGTTTCAATGTGAATGTCTAAAGAAATTTTCTCGAAAGGATTCTTTACTGAGACATCAAAAAACAGCGTGCTGGATGTCAGTATCTACTCCACCATCTGGCATGCAGGAGGTTTCGTTGCAAAACCAAACCACAGGGAGCAATGTGGTGCAAGGAAGCACTTCCGACGATAACAAAGCAGTACATAGACATGTTACTGATTCATTTGTGCAACCAGGACCATCTGGGGTAAACTATGCGAAGGATAATGCGAAACCCGGACCATCAGGGTTGAGCAACTCAAGAAAGCGGAAGTCTGACCAACGCGATGAACCGGTAGAACCAAAAACAATGGTGAGAGTGTGCACTGCACAGATTGTTCAATGGATGTACCTAGGTATGCATTCCAAGGACACCTCAGAAGCAATAGGCATAAAGCAAATGTATGTTTCCTTATCGATACTGGGGTCGAAGTGATTCGGAATGCGTTTAAACAACGCATTGTGTCGTACCGCCTGTCACCATGCAATACTCATACTGATGTGTTCACCTTTATGGCAGAGGTTAAAGGGAACGTATTGAAGGTAGTACAAAATCAGTTGCAGAAACACTACTCATTAAAATGTAATGTTGAGCTGTTTGGTTTATACTTTTAAACAGTAGGGAAAGCACAGAACTGAAATCCTTTCAGACTAAGTATGATATTCTCAGTGTAGGGACGGTGTTAGAAGAGTATTTCCAAAAATAAGTAAAATATTGGATGCAAAGCAATCCGAATTTCAGCATAAAGATTCAGGTAAGTGTGAGTCATGGTGTAATCGATTAGTAATAACTGTTTTAGGGTGGTCCCTGGTGCAATTCGTCTATTTAGAGGTGTACATGCTTAAATTTTCTCCCACCACTGGTTCATCCTATATGGCTGTCCCCGCCGAAATCGCACATAAACACGCCATAGTCAATGTAAAAAATAATGATAATTGCTGCTTCGCATGGGCTGTTGTATCGGCACTAGTGACACCAACGGGAGTACCACAACGCACATCTTCTTACCCTGATTTCCAGACGTTATTCAACTGGACTGGTGTACAGTTCCCTGTTAAGCTGACGAATATTTCAACGTTTGAGAGCAATAACAACATTTCCATTAATGTTTATGGGTTAGACGATACCTATCGTGATGGTCAACGTGTCACGGAGGTAGTGGGGCCTCTATACTACACCAAAGCCAAACAGGCAGTTCATGTTAATTTATTATTATTAGTCAGTAACCAAACAGATAATCAGCATTATGTATGGATAAAAATTTTTCTCGTTTACTTAGCAACCAAATAACTCGGCGGAACGGAGCAATGTATTTTTGTGATGCATGCTTGTATTACTTTAGATCCGAGGAGCAATTAACCTGACACGTGTCACACGACTGTAACTTCGTATATACAAAATTACCGGGCGTGAAACAAAAAAGACATAACCGGGGAATTCTACGCGGAAAATATACTCGCTTTTCGGAACTATCAGAAACAAATGGTTCTACCATTCGTAATATATGCTGATTTTGAAGCGCTCTTAGTACCGGTAGATACGGCTGAACCAGATCCCGAAAACCGTTCACGATAAAAACGGTAAACACGAACCATACTCGTTTAGTTATTACATTAAGTGTAGTGTAAACGATGCGTGGTCTAAGTTAGAGCTGTATAGAGGAGCAATGCAGGGAGATATTTATAAGACGACTGGAAAGTGATGTAAAACGGTTATATAATGAACATTTCAAAGCTATTGTCCCAATGACAACATTAACGGATGAACAGCAGGTTACGTATGAATGCAGTGTATGTTGTTACATATGCGGTAAGCACTTTACGGACGATCCGACAAATCCGAAAGTACGAGATCACTGTCACGTTACTGGTAAGTATCGTGGTGCAGCACATTCGACGTGTAACTTAAACTATCAGGTACCTACATTTCTTCCCGTTTTTCTACATAATCTCAGTGGTTATGATGTTCACCTGTTCATTAAACAGTTAGCGAGTGAAACGGAAGAAATTACCGTACTCGATTAACAGTGAAAATATATAACGTTTGATAAGCATATTTTTGTTGATGAGTATGTAAACAGTCATGGTATCAGGGAAAAGAAATACATTAATTTACGGTTCGTCGATAGTTGTAGATTCATGGCTGCATCCTTAGATACTCTATCACAGAATTTATCAGATGATCAATGTATGGAAGTACGGAAATATTTTAGTAATGATAGCGACTTCAACTTAGTGAGAAATAAGGGTAGTTTCCTTATGCGTACGTAGACAGCTTTAGTAAGTTGAACGACATCACGGTGCCATCATATGACAAATTCTACGATAAAATGCGCGATGCAAATATTTCCGATGACGAATACTGTCGCGTTCTACTGGTATGGGATCACTTTAAGTGTAATACACTAGGTGATTATGCTGATATTTATTTAAAATCAGATGTGTTGTTATTGGCTGACGTGTTTGAAAACTTTAGGAGATTATGTATGGGTGTGTATGGGTTAGAACCTGCACAGTATGTCACTTTACCTGGATTGGCGTGGGATGCCATGTTTAAATGTACGAAAGTAGAGCTAGAATTACTGACGGATATGGATATGTATCACTTTTTAAACAAGGTATTCGGGGTGGAGTAAGTACTTGTATCAAGCGGAGAAGCATCGCTAATAACGAGTTTGTTCCAAACTATGATCCTAAACAACCGAAAGTGTTTTTACAATATTTAGATGCCACGAATTTATACGGCTGGAGTATGAAGCAATACCTGCCTCACGATGGGTTTATGTGGTTACCTCAAGAGGAAATAGAACACTTTGACGTAGTAAAGATTGATGATGACGCCGATGTTGGATTTGTACTGGAGGTTGATATACATTATCCCCACCATCTGCATGACGAACACAACGATTATCCGTTTTGTCCTGAAATGATCTGCGCACCACATTCCCAGGAGGAGAAGTTAATCCCGAACCTGTGTGATAAGACCAACTATGTTATACATTACCGCTATTTAAAACAATGTATAGAGCATGGCTTAATTGTTACTCGTATTCATAGGGTTTTACGATTTCGTCAGAGTCCGTGGTAATACCATACGTAGACCTTAATACAGCTCTCCGCAACACAGCACAAAACAAGTTTGAAAAGGATTTCTATAAAATCATGAATAATGGCGTGTTTGGTAAAACAATGGAAAATGTCGATAAACGAAGAGTTATTAAACTGTTAACACATTGGGAAAATAACGGTCGTCGGGTAGGTCTAGCGCGGTACGTTGCAAAACCGCAATTTAAAAATTTTATTCAATTCACTGATAAATTGTTTGCGGCGGAATTGTCGAAACAGGTAGTTACGTACGACAAACCCGTCTATGTCGGATTCAGTATTTTAGATCTTTCCAAAATTATAATGTATCGGTTTTTTTATGATATCTTACGAGCTCATTATGGCAAGAATGTCACGTTGCTCTATACTGACACGGATTCTTTGATTGTTGAGATAGTAACTGATGATATGTATGCACACATGCGAAATAATTTAAACGAATATGATACTTCCAACTATCATAATGAGTTTCATGGTATTCCTACGACTGCTTCCGTCGTTGGACGAATGAAAGATGAGTATGCAGGGAAAGCGATTCATTATTTTTATGGTGCTGGATCGAAGTCATACTGTCTGAAGCTTGCTGATAAGGAAGTTGTTAAGAAAGCGAAAGGTATTAAGAAAGTTATTATTCAGAAAGTGTTGACGGAAGTAGACTACAAAGCGGTCGCGGAGGGTCTGATAAAACAGTAATGTGTAAAATGCTTGTGTTTCGATCAACCTTACATGATATATATACCGAAATGTTAAACAAAATTGCCTTTAGGTCCCAGGATGACAAACGATATCGACTACGTGATACGTGTTCCACATTGGCGTGGGGGCATTGGCGAATACCGGAATTGGAGAATGCTGATCCGTTGAGCGAACTATTACAGGTTGCTAAGCAAATGAATTTATATTAACCGGAAGAAGAATAGTTTGGGTACTGACACTTGCTAGTTTTTTTTCCTATATTCTCCCTAATGAAACTTATATTAATAATAAGTTGTATTATTCCTTTAGTTGTTTTAAATATATTAATATTATGTATTAATTCGTTAGTAAGAGAATATATACTATACAAATACTGTGTGATATAAATAAAAAAAACGAAAATGACTATTTACTATTTTTTATTAAAAATATGTACAAGACTTATTGCATTATATATATATTATATAAATGATATACAGTAGCCAAAGCACAGTGGCATAATGATTTACAATGAAAGTAACAAACGGGTTGCATAGCAGGAAGAGGTGGACTTTCCTCAAGTTCAATAACAGGCTGGGTCACAAATTTTCTGATGTAATCTGCTTTCTCTGCCCTTGACATAGACAGTATCTGTTGGCTGAATCAATCTCCGAGTATTCTTCGAAAGTGGTGGTGGTTATACCCTTCTTCCCATTTAATACAGTGCTGGTTTTGCATTAACCAAGTAGCTTGACGACGACTCTTGCATCCAACGTATGCCAGGGATACGGTGATTTAAAACAAAATGGGTAATTTGTTTCCCATTATAAATGGCGAGTTCTTTTGGTATAAACGCTTTTGATATTTTGAACCCTTGTACATCGATTATGACGGACATTGTATTACAACTGTCGTACTGCTTTGGTTAACGCGTTGTATGTAACTAAACGATCATGGAGTATAACACAGTATGCGGTCGTATTAGCGGGTATGTTGGCCGATGTTTCAAACTCTACACGAAGAACTACTGCTTTCGAGTGCAATACTTCTTTTGATTTGAGCAGTCGACCACCATCAGTGGTGCAGCCGTCGTAAATTGAATAGGTGTGAGTAATGGTTGTCCATCTCTTTGATAATATGACATTTGGAATTTAGCAAACATTTCATACAGCGTGGCAAAGCAATTGTTATCATAATTAACATTTAAATTATCATACGGGTAACGGTCGGTGTTGAGGAATACCCGAATATTCTTCAGTGCACATTTATCGAATTTACTCGCATCGTGCATAACATTATTTTCTCGTCCAGTTTGAAACCCTATAATAATGTATCTCGGTGTTTCAATACTAGTCGATGTTTTGATTGCCCATGTATGCTTATCTGTTGTTGGTATAGCGGGATATATGTGGGTTTCCCAACTTCTAAATGCTAGTGGAGTATTCACATTTTATCAATGTATTTCGTTAACGCTAATTCCTCCGCTAATGCTGGAACGATGTGTGAACTTTCCAATAAATCTTATCTATGTTAACTTTTAATGCTTCGTCCACAGTTGAAATTACTGCATCGGTATCAATATTACTACGAATTAATACAAGTTCTTGTCTAATGTTCAAAATCACTTTATTATAATCTTCAGCAAAGCCAAGCATTCGCAAAGGTACACAGACATTAAAATACCCTTGCTCATTTGTTAGTGTGCTGTTTGATGTAGGAAACCAACCGGCATTTTGATGGCGGGCAAGATCATTGGGTGTCAATGATACTAACCCTTTCATTGTAGACGTTAACCCCACCTTAGTTACGGAATCTACCACTATTCCATTCATCTCATATCTAATTTCACTGAATAAAAATGCGATACCATTATTAACGAACCTTGCGGTATTGGAGACAGTGCCATCCTGTCGCAATAATCTTCCTCTACATAAACATAACTTTCTGATGGTAGAGTGCACATGTCTTCCTGAATGGGTATCCTGATTTCATCATTGTTTCCAAATCTCGTAGTATATGGTTGATGGGTGTGCAGTTCGGAATTAACGATAGCATTATCAACAACAACTTTTTCATTAACGTTTAATACACTCATTGTAGTACTGTAAACCCAAGACTCTCCAAGAATGCTTTGTTCTGCGCTGTCAACGCTTTGGTCGCTGAACGCTTACTGACTGTACCCTTTCCACACTTCACTCTTTTATAGTTTGTTTTGCACTGGTTACATGCACATGTATTATACCGCGTCACCATATTTTCTTTAAATGTAGTCCTATCGTTATGACTTCTCCGTTAAAATTGACGAGATCTCCGTCTTGGTCTACTATTTTAAGTGTTATTGTTGAAATGGTAGATGTATTTATAGGTAAGTAGATAACATGTTGAGGTGATTCGATTATTTTATATCCCGCTGGTACACTGGGAAAGAATTGATGAATTATGTGTGATGACTCACCATTTTTAAAACTACCACTTGTTATGTTGCACTCGATAATTAATGAGTTAATTTTGATGATGTTAATAGGGTTCTCAGAGGTGTACACTTTTTAGCTTGGTAAACAGCAGTTTTATTAAAGCCTAGCATAGGCCCTATCGAATGGACCACATTGAAACTAATGTTATGGGTTGCTTTCATTTAGTATTATTATTTGCTCGTAAATCAATATACCCTTATCGTCTTTCACTGAGTCATTAATATATTTATTCACATCTGCGATTTCGTATGTTCCTGGCGGTATTGTAATTTTATCTCTTCCAAATATGAGCATGTTGTTCTTTGAAGTAACGTTTTGTATAGTATTGAACGATTCAAAACTAGTTAACCCCATTACATATTCCGACTCATTATCAAGAAAAATCGGTGGATTAAATGTGGCTTGCAGGATACTGCTTTTACCGGTGAAGGTAAATGTGTACGACATCACGATCACGTAACAACTACTGACAATCAGAACGAGTAGTCGTATAAAAATCGTAAGACTAGATGACCACAGTTGTATGTATTGAACTCTTGAACCTTAGTAAAGTTATAATCAATTGTGTTTCTGCTACCATCACTTTTAAAATAGTGGACTAATTCGAAGGGTGGTTTAACATGTCCTATACTATCAAAATATGTTATATGTCTATTACGCTTAATATATGCTGTCCAGTGTGTTCCCTGATTAGCTTGATTATCCAGATTCACGATACCACATTCATTCCTATGGATTCGTGTAGGTAGCTTATCTCGCATATATATCCCTCTAAAGTAGGGAATCTTTAATTGCTCCACAAATTTTGATAGCTCAACATTACTTAAGGCGTGGCGTGGTAGCTTCAGTGGGAGTTTTTTGAATACGGTTGTAAATATATGCCCAAACCTCGTTTATATGGTTTTAGATATAAACCTTTTCCAACGGTTGCTGCTTCCATTGCTTGATTGTGTCGTTTGGTTTCTTCTAACGTTTTTGTCGCAGCTTTTGCGTCGGTAACCGCTTTTGCAACTGCAGCTGCACCGCCACCTAACGAACCTAAGGCTCCTAATGCTGCAAATAGGGGAATAAGAGGTATGAACCCCTCGTTTTGGTATAGGTAATATTCTGCTCTTGGGTGACATGATTTTTTGTGTTTTAGAACGCTTAAGGCTTGGTGTATTGTAGATCGTAAAGATGATCGAAGTTTACCACCAACACGACGTCGCGCTAGAAGTACCGCTTTGTTAAATGAAATTGGTTTGAGAGTACGCTTTGTTCTTCGTGATTTGCTTCCCATTCTATTGCCTGTCCGTGATCTTCCACCCATCCCCATTTTCCGTTTTCCTTTCATTATTCCAGTTATAGTTAATGCAGCTGCCCTTTCTCCAAATGTAGCGTTTGAGGAACGAAATCTATTCCAAGCTTTTTGTTGCAAAGTCTTATCGGCAATGTGTCGTTGACTTAAATCGTTTGACTGGGAGTATGCAATATCGTGCTCTTTACAGGCTTCGTCCAATTCATTAATACCTTTGTCGCCGCGAGCTAGTCGTTTTTGTAAACGGGTACCCGGTCCGCAGTATCTATACCCAGGTATATGCAACTCCACGGGTAATTTATTTATTAAGGTATTAATTAATCCTGAACCCTTTTCTTCTTATTACACCGAGATAGTACTTCATACCAGACTGGCTGTCACTCCACTACTAAACTACTTTTATTGTATGACACGTATATATATTAGTACCATACAATTTGTGGTTTAGTACTATGACGGCACCATACGCTTCATTCCGCAAGACACAGAATTACCTATTAAAAATTATGACACAGCTGATAACAAGGAACTTTACTCTAAACATAGCGGTCTACTGAAAGGAGGATGTAAACGAGGTATAATCGTTGGTCCATCTGGGTGCGGAAAACAAATGTTATGATTACCTTGTTAGAACATCCAAATGGTTTACGTTTTGAAAATGTATATATTTATTGCAAATCATTATATCAACCTAAATACCAGTACCTACGAAATTTACTGACACCCATAACAGAAGTCGGGTATTTCGAATACAGTGATAATAGTGATGTTATATCCCCTAGTGATTCCCGTAAAAATTCAATAATGATTTTCGATGATGTAGCGTGTCATAAGCAAAATGAAATAAGAGATCATTTCTGTTTTGGCAGACATCCAAATAATGATTGTTTCTATCTGTGTCAAACATATTCTTCAATTCCAAAACAGCTTATACGTGATAATGCTAATTTACTTATTCTTTTTCAACAAGATCACACTAATCTTAAGCATGTGTATGATGATCACGTTAATGTCGATATGTCCTTTGATAGGTTTAAAGATTTATGTTTTTGTTGCTGGCAAGACAAATTCGGATTTCTTGTGATTGATAAAGAAAGCGATGTTAATACAGGTCGGTACCGTAAGAGATTTGACTGTTTCATTGCAGTATAAATAATCTACTAGGACTGTCAACGTACAGTCGTAATGGAGGAGCGCTTAGTACAAGACATTTTGCGTGCTCGCAAGAGTGTGCAACAGAAATATGCGAGTTTGAAAGAAGATACCGCTTTACAGAACGTGCAATAGAAGCACACTTTAAACCTATTACACAACCATTAAAACAATTAATTACTAAAATGATGGTTCTCTCAAAGCTGAACCCTTACGCCAGAAGTCGGAAAAAGGAGTCCATTGCACACGAAAATGAAGTATTTTTACATTATACACCGAAATCCTCTAGAATACGTAAGGAGCCGCGTACTATTGTTCCTGACACCATTCCCACACCTCTACAGAATCTGTAATTGCTGATGTCACACATGCGACGAGGTGGAAATTCCTACTTTACAACAATTGAAATCGGAACTACTAGCTGCTGGATCTCAACCCGCCTTTGAAGATTATCTAAATCAATACCAAGGATTAGCTAAGTACTACGTTGAAGGTATATTTAGAGATACAGAAGACGAGTATGACTTAACATATGGCGTGCATTTCATTCCTGAAGAAGAGAAATTTTTTATAGGCGATGCTGAACTAGATTTTGTTGGAGAAAATTTGCGAATCGCTCTTCCCGATGGATCATCCCTAGATTATGAGGGAACACCGGGATTATATGAACTACTTTTTAAAAAAGTTCCTACGGGATACAAAAAGAGTGACCTACAGCAATAATGACATATTGCGTCGTACTAATGCTGCCCGACGTAATTATAACCCTGATGATCAAATCCGAGGAACTAATAGTAAAAAATATGTGAAATCATTAAACCATTACTTCAACCTAGAAAACGTTCTGCCACATCGTCTATTGCCCTCCAACCACAAGATCTCGAACAACTTCTATCTCCAAAAGAGGTGGTGGACTGCAGCTATTGCGATACAATAACAAAGCTATTGAATTTGTACCGTGGAATAACCGAATAAGTTAGTAGATTGGCTACGGGAATTATTAGGATCAATGTCGACAGGAAATACTAGCAATCACAACGAAGTAGTATATATAATTGATGAACTACGTGAAGCAAAAGTAATACAGTAACAGCTCTTGTTATAAACCTATTACTATATCCTTTTCATTTCATTGTTACACCGACTACACTAAAGGCAGTACTACATGCCATCAGTTATGCCAATAGATAAATTTGGACATCTTCATCAACAAATGACAGTGGATAAATTTGGAAAACATATTACTCAGCATCGCAGTGATGCTACGAAGCAAAGTGATATATATTACGAAACTTATTTTACCTTGCAAGGTGTCTTGCAACAGACAACAGTAGATATTCCATTGGGTATCAATGGTAGATATTTCTTTCC